>CM052454.1:2617265-2669185 GCA_028533085.1 Varecia variegata
AAAATTTGGCCCAAAAATGTCGGAAAAAAACATAAAAAAAAAAGCCAATTTTTTTCCTCATCATTTTAATGAAACAACATGGAAGGAAATGATATTATTCAAGGACCTGCTGTATGTCATTTCACTTAAAGTCACAGTTTCCAAGAACCTATCAAAGACATTAAGTGAGGACTTACTGTGCTTATAGAATACACCAAGGCACTGTGCTAACTGTTGTGAGAGACGAAAGAACACAAGAAAGCTGGTCTCTAAGTGGCATATAATCTACCTGAGGTTAATCCAGAAACTCCCTGCTCCTCCCTGTACGATAATCCCATCATGCACAACTTCCCAGTACCCTTAGGGACACAATTCCACGGTAGGACAAATTCATGACCACAACAACGAGAACCTTATCTCAAGGTTAATAGTTATGTCAAACTTTTCTCATTAAAAAAATAGAGAAAACAAAAATAAAAGATAACTATATAGGGCTAGTTCATTAGCTATCAAGGTTCCTACGAGCTTGAAAATGCTATTACTGGATACACCCACTCACCCCGTATCTTTCACATACGTGTATTTTATTTTTTTGCTCGGTTATGCTTTCTTGCACACATCTCTTCTGAACTTTATCCTGTTATTTTCCAATTACCATGCCATTTTTTTCATAGAATACTTCCAATTTTTACCCTATACACTATGACGCTGGCTATCTTTCTTCTTAGATCTTTTTAAAGGTTCCAAAGGGGTCAAGCTCTGTCAGGCATGTTTTAAAATTCTACTACATGGCTTACTGACGAAACCAATTATTCTTCTACCATTATTAAACATTGTGGTCCTGATTAAAATGCTTACCATGACTGGTATCCAAATTACATTAGTGTGATTTCTTTTAATTGACCAAATGGAGATACTGTCACATGAATAAGATAAACATCTGTGGTCCTCAGGTTGCAATTAACAAGTTAACTGTATTAGCCACTAGAGGGAGCAGAGAAAGCTCCGGCTCCGGCGTCAGACTGCTGAGGGCACGCAGGAAGTCCCTCAGAGAAATGCAGGCATCTGCACAGACTAAAACGTTCATAAAACATGTTATTTTGAGAGCCCCTGGCATGTACTGTTTGACCCTATTTGTATGAATTGGCTAAAAGAACGTGAATGAATAGGAAACTAATTATATCATATTAAATTCCCTCTCTGTGATCTTTTATTTTCTCTTAAGACTTTTCTAAGTGAACATTTTTAATGTTTTTCAGGGATGGCTAATGTCTAGCGCCAAGAGTGAGGCCACTTAAGGCTCAGAGCCACTCTGACCTTCTGATCCATCGGCTGGCTCATACCACGTAGCAGCAGAATGTGCAAGCAACCTAGCAGTTTTGCTGCCTTGGGGAAAATTCGACGAGCACATACTGAGCACCTACACGTGCAACACGCACCAGGGTCTTCAGTTGCACAGCCTGCTCACGCAATAGTATCTGGCAACAATGGATACGTGGGACTACAGTGGGCCTGGTGAGGTGAAGAGAATGCTACTCGGTACCGTCAATGTCTAGGGAAGGGGCTGACACACTGTGGCCCGTGGGCCATTTTTGCAGATCAAGTTTTGTTGGAACACAGCTGTGCTCACACCTTCCATGGCTGATTTTTAGCTACTAATACAATAGTGTAGTTAAACAGTTGTGACACAGACTGTATGGCCCACAAAGCCTAAAACATTTACTATTTGGCCCTTTATAAAAACGTTTGCCAACTCCTAGAGAAAGGGTGATGACGGCTCGAATTAGAGACGTGCTTGAGGACATGGAAAAAAGAACAAACTGATAGGGTCTAAAGTACAGGTAAGATTAAAAACGTTCCACAGCCCATGACACGTTCTGCCCACACGGAACCCTGAAGAATCAGAAATCTGTGGCACAGAACTAGCACCGTCATTAACACTCTAATTACAAAAGCAATGCAAAGGAGATGTAAATGCGTTTGTCTTTACCTCCAACAGAAGATCAATTAGTGGCGTTTGCTTGCTGGCGGGGGTTAGACAGAGGTTGTCTATTATTAAGGCCCGCATGAAGTCAAAAACAAACTTCTTAGCGGGGTGATTGGTCAGATACGTCTTGGTTCCCACGTTGCAGTACTCGGACTGGCTCCTGTTCATGCCTGTGTCCACTGCAAACGCTTTAAACTCTTCTGCCGGAGATCCCACCTCATCGTCAAGATCAGTCACCTAGCAAAATCAAGCGGAAAAATATGGTAATCACACTAGATTTTATTTGACGTTTTTACTTCTGTGGTTCCTAAAAATAAAATTGTTGCAGCAGAAGTATCTTCTTTCAGCATTTACCACCTATTAAGCTGCTCGGCACATGCTTTCATTCTGCTTTACTTGACCCTCGCGTTCAAGGCAGTAATCTGGTAGCACAGGTCAAGGTTACTCAACACATGGTCTTTCTGATCGACGACTAACAGTACAATCTGCATTATGCTAAATGATAAGTCTACCGTGGATAACTGCACCTAAAATAAATAATACAATGACAATGACTATATTTGCATATTTGAAATCCATATACTGAGAAGTCAAATCTCACAAAATTTCAGATAAAAATCTGGCATAATGGTAGCACCTAAGGGGCGATCCATTTTTTTGCAAGTTAAAAAACCCCAATAAATAAATAAAACTGGTGCCAATTTTGAGTCAAGTGAGACAGACTAGCAGACAGATTACAAGGTGCTGACAAGGAAAGGCATTGAGATAGCACTGAGGGTCAATTTTTACCAAAAATAAGGGTTCTAAAATTATAAACAAGTCAAGGTCATGTGTTATGCTTGTCTTTCTCCTATAAATCCCCATAATTGTACAATGAATATTCTACCTTTATACATGGAGGAAAATTTGTATGAAGAAGGCGGTTTATCCCAGGCCCTAGACTATGTGGCAGAAATGAAAGGAAACATCATGAAATTCTGAAGTATTATGGAGGAATAACTGTCTTGTGGGCCTATTTTAAAGGAGAAAAGAATTAAGTGAAGTAAGCCAGGAACTGTAAGTTAAACAATACATATTCTCACTCGTACGTGGAAGCCAAAAAAAAGTTGACCTCATAGAACGAAAAAGTAGCCGCGAGGACACTAGGAATGGGAATGGCAGGGGGGAAAGAGGGACAGGAAGAGATTTGTTAAAGGAAACAAAATTACAGCTACATAGCAGGAGTAGGTGCTAGTGTTCTACACCACTACAGGATTGAATACCGCTAACGATTATATATAGTTTCAAATCGCTAGGAGAATATCGACTATTCCTAATATAAAGAAATGACAAATGTTTGATATGATATTCTAATTGCTCTGATCTGATCATTATACATTATATGTACTGAAACATCACTGTGTACCCCATTAATATGTACAATTATGTGTCAATTAAAAAAAATTAAAATAAAGAAGAAAAGAAGTATCTATACTCTGTATGATTATAGTCTAATAATTTTCTACTAAATTAGTATAAAATAAGAAAAATAACAGTTGAATGAAATGAGAAAAGTTAAGCAGAAGAAAGGACCAACATGTACTTTATTTTTGATAAAGACTATCAAACCTACAAGTCATTTACAAGGATTAAATTCAGCAAGTGCCTAATTCCTAAAACAGAAGTTTTGTTAGACTAAAGTTCTTTTACCTGAAAAGAACATTTTTACAACCACAGAGTTATTTATCGTCACATGAGAAATGGATCAACTACTTGGCAAGGGGAATCACTAACCAGGCACTTACAGGAATACGGTAAATGAAGAAGGGAAGCACAGTCTGCTGTCATTTTAGGGGAAGCAGAAGGGAAGTGTGGGAGCTGAGGACGCCGGATGGTGTGAGAGGTGCTGCACAAGGTCATGACACCATAACCTGGTCAAAAGCTTCAAAGATTGACAACAACGACGAAACAATCTGCTAACCACTGGCACAGACCAATTCCAGTTTTGACACTTCCCCCCGTTCCTACCATCTCTGAGTAAGGGCGAATATTGAAGGGGAAGACCGTGGCCGCCAGGGCGCACAGGAAGTCCGGGCTCATCCACATGGAGGCGAGGTCGGGCACGTTGTGGTACAGGTATCTGAAGAACTGCATCAGGGTCACTGGGTACTCTCGGAGCCAAGATCCCTCTTCCTCCGACTGCCAAGGCTGCCGGGAACAAGAGAAGAACTACTATGTTAGAGTAATGGACACTGCTAAACATTACTTTAAAAACCCATTACTCACTATTCTTATAAAACTTGATATATCGTTGGCCCAGAACTCTGTAAATCACACACATGAGCAAATGCACTCGTGCACACACATGCAAACTAATTTAGAAATTAGCTAAAACAAAAACAATCCCCTTAGAAACTGATAGGATGTTTGTCTGTTCATTGGATATTCACAGCTCAGCTAACTGAAGTCAGTGGTTTTGATCACTCATCCTATTAACGTGAGTACTCTGGTACCAACGGTGGCTGGACTGCCACCAATGTTGCCCCACTGTGCCTCGTGTCAGAGTGAGGAGTCACCATAAAGGATGGGGAAGGTAGTTCACCTTTCCGGGCCTCACACTTGAGCATTATGTAATACAACAACAATAACAACGAGGATTAAAAAACATAAAAAGAACACTGTATATTTGAACAACGTATATCTCCTGATACCTGCCCAGAGAATGGCTTTCTTTGTAAGTTAGATTTTTATATTTGTTTATAAGTAGGCACCGAAACAAGAATCCTTTTTTTTTTTCACGTTCCAGGAGAATGGGGGTGACAAAAAAAGAATCCTAAAGCATTTTCTAAATTCATGCATTTGATGGTAATGTTCTGCGCTTAGATGACATAACAATAGTTTTGACTAAAATTAGATTTGTCAGGTATGTGTAATTCAAGCAGTTTAAGTTAACGTTTCCTCTTACAGAATAATCCTAAATTGTATAAAGAAATTAAGCCATTATTCACAGTATTCCCATCAGATAGATAGGAACATAAATTTTGTCGTTTACTCTTTCTCAATACTTTAAGTCAGAAATAATCAGAATGAAAAACAAAAGCAAAAGAAAGTAAAATTTACATTGTCAACATTTTTAACTTCTGAATGAAAGTGACTTTAAAGGTTAAAATAACATATTATTGTAACAACATATTCTGTCATATACATTGATTACGTATGTATACACTGTAATACATACTTTATTACATTAATAATGTTAATACCAGTTAATACTTCTGAAGCACTTACTATATACCAGGCACTCTTATAAATGCTTTATGTGTACACTGATTAATTAAATCATCACAAAAACCCTAAGAGATAAATTCTATTATCCTCAGCATTTTACCCATGAGGAAACTGAGGCACACAACGAGGTTAGTATGTCTGAAGCTCCAAGGAAGGATGTGCGCTAGGTAGGGCTTGAGAGTCTCTGGTCTTAAAAACTGGACAGTCCATTCTCACGTTAGAAATAATAAAACAGACTTTGAGGTCCCAGAGATCACGCTGTAAATAAAGAGCTACGCTACCAAAGGATTCCTCTATTTACAAAGAAATCACGGGCAGGAGGAACCATCAACAGGTCTCGGCATGTCGGTAAACTTACTGAGTTCAGCATGCTGCGAAGCATTCCCAATAATAAAAAAGCAGCTTCTGTACACACATTGTGGATAGAAGAGACCACAGTTCCACTGGAGGCAGGAACTCCAAAGATAAATGTCCAAATAGAATCCAAATCAAACTGCAGAGGTCAAAGTGATTAAAGATTAGCCACTATTAATTTTTTTCAGTAGAGACCCTCATCAGTTCTAATAATCTAAAATTTCCCTGAAACTAGTTTTTTTTTAAAGTCAGCAATGATAAAGAGATAAAGACCTAGTAGTACTCCTGCATTCTACATTTTAAAACTCATTTATATACTTATAAAAAAAAGTTGAATACTATGTATCATATCCTGTCTTAGGTATTTACATTACAAAACATTGCTTTCTAATTTTTCTAAAGAAAACAAAAATAAAATATATGTTAATTAGTTACAAGATGAAAGTATAGAACTGATGATTTTAAACAGGATCTTTTTTAAAAAAGCACCTTGAATTCACTTCCTTCCTGTTCTCAGCAATGTTCTAATTTAATTTTAGATTATTTAAAGATGCAATTTGACAAAATAAAAATCAATTGGAGGAAATTTATTCCTAGCAGTTTTACATAATACTTCATGGTGTCATGTGTATTTTGAAAAATTACATAACCAACAAAACTCTACGAAGCATGAATCTGTAATTTGATTTAATGTAAGTGCACAGATTCAGTGTTTTCACTTAAAAGGTTTTGTCAACTACTAGAACTGATTTGAATAGCATTTAGCATTAGGATGAAAGCACAGTTGAGATTAAAAGTTAAATTCCTAAGGCTTTGTAAGTGTCACAAACATAAGCTATATACAGACATTAACAGTCTTCAATCAGAAGACAAGTATTAGTATTTTCCTAATGTGCATGGTTATCTAACATTAAGTGATTAAATTTATTTTAATCAGAATTTGCACTGAAAAATCCTGTCATATCCACTCAATTAATTTACGGTACACAAACAACTCCCTTCATTTTTCATTTTATGGAAATGAAATTATTTTTCTAGATAAAAATCATACAATAAAAGAATTCTTCGGATCATCCAAACAGCATCCAAAGTCTTTATGCATATATAATCATACAAAGTAACCATACAGAAAAAAAGTCCAAACAAGGACAAAGCACTTCTTTTCGAGAAAATTTTCTATGGTATTTTTAGATTTTTTTTCTATCCCAAATCGACTTTAATGTGAGAAAAGTGGTGGTTTTGCTGGGATTACCCGCTACTCTAGGGTGATTCTTGGGTACATGTAATTACACTCACACCTTACTAGGTCATTCCTACCTGGCCACCCTGCTTACATCGGCAGCTGATGACAGGCACACTGACCTGCAGGTTCTCAGGCAGCTCACTCACTGGCTGCTGCAGAAACAGTGCCATGAGGAGGAAATAGAGGGCAGGGACATTAGTGTGCTTGGGAAGGAATGACTGCAGGACTGGAAAACCAGGGAAGTGACAAGCATCCCGGTTGATCTCCCTGACGGTCGATCTCCCGCCAGCACTCCTGCCCACGTTGAACCCTAAGGGAAGAGGCAATGTGACAATGAGCACAAAATCAGCCATCGACAGCCACGCTGCATTAACAACAAAGAAGGCAGTCATTCAGTATGGGTCACGTTTCTACCCAGAACGTTCCTATCACGACAGGCAATTAAGTATTCAGCTGTGGAATTAATCTTGCAGGCAAAAGTTTGACTTCACCAGCTGTTTGACTTTAAGCAAGTTTATCTATTAGGATACAGGTTTAAGAAATACAGCTGAGACAATCAGATACAAGACTTCGAAAATGCTTCGTAAAGGGCATATAAATTCTACTCATTACAAGAATAATCTCAGAAGAGCTCTGAGGGTCCTGGTTGTATTATTTCCCTGGGAAAAAAGTGAAAACTAAAATACAGCCGAAATTTAGGATGCTAAAAAATGAAACTTAAAAATATGCTTGTTATAGTTAATATATTTCATTTGTCCTGAAAATCATGATAAGCTCGTTCGCTTTAAGTTATCTACAAATTTAGAGACAAAACTAAATGAATAAGCAAAAACAGTCTTCCCTCGCAGCGCGATTTGCAATCTGCTGGAAAGCTGCCAGGATGAATTGGATGGCCAATTCAAGCCCTGTGTGGCTACAGCAACCCACAGGCTCAGCTGAGCACTCAGAATCCCTTCCAAAAACCCACCTTTTTCAGGAGGTGGTCAGTGCTTACTAACATGGCTACAGCATCAGTATTTCTATCAATACTGTTTCTTCTGCCTCATAACTAAATTTGGGACATACTCCAAACATTTGGTTCTTTTTCCATCCCTAAACTTAGTTAAGTACTCAGTACACAGCCAAATTTTCAATGGAAGACTTTTGTGAATAGCAACCAAGAGATGAAGGATTGATTTTTATTCTGAAGCAATTTATATTTCAAATATTCACATTTTTAAACTTTTTTCTAAAATGAAGGAAAGCACCCATTTGCAACTACTATTTTACATAATAAAAGAAAAATGCATGTCTAGGTTTCTTCCTAAATAGCATGCTCTTTCAATTAATAAAAATTGTATAGCAATTTAGCAAGTAACTCCTTCATATATCATTCCATTTCTTAATCACAATGAACATGTGCTTTAGAAACTCCTATCATTTCTATACCACAGAAAATATGTGGTTTTTTTGTTCAAATTCACAAAGTGGTATGACGGGAAGATTTGAAACCTGATGTCTCTACTTTAGAGCATATAAAATTACGCTACTTCCTTTGCCCTTGTTATGACATTGCCACGTTTCTGAAAGACTGGCTAGATTTGAAGATGGAATTGATTTTGTGTTTATAGTAAGTTCTAAATGAAATTATGAAAACAAACAATGTTTTGAGCTCTAAAAAACCAGAAGACATGCCAGCTATTTGGGAGGCTGAAGTGAGAGGACTGCTTGAGCCCAGGAGTTTGAATCCAGCCCGGGCAACACAGCAATACATCTCTCTCTCTTTTCTCTCTCAATTAATTAAAATAAAAAATAATCAAAAGACATAAAGTAGTATTTTATACACTAAACAGGAAAATAAATTTTTATTCAACTGCAGGTTCTAAAAAAAATCCCCAATACTAACATTCTCATTTTCCTTTTTAAAGTTTCATACTATTTTTCCTCCATAATTAATCTTCAAAAATATTTAATATACAATTAAGTGTTAATTTAGATTCAAGTTATGGCTAGGTGAAAGGTATTTTTATAAAGAAAAATTTCATAAACTAATAAATGTGCATTTAAACAGTCAAAAACATTAGGTGGCTCATCAGATCAAACTGAGATAGAATCAAATGAGATGACACATGTTTATATACACACATATATGTATGTGTCACATAGATATTCAGTGGAAATTAAACCAAATGGAATAAAATTAAAATTGAATACCTAGATTTCCTTTCTGGAATCAAAGCAGCACATGCAAAGTGCAAGCAGGCATCAATGAAGGACAAACAAATTCTAAGACATAAAGTCAGGTGGGTCAGATATGGTAACACCTCTTTTTAATATTACTAAATTGATGTAGGACAGTAAAAACATAAGACTAATAGTCATAAGATGGAGTCTTAGACACTGTTATTGCCTGGTCCAGGACTCTCATATAGTTAAGTCTTAAATTCCTAAGTAGAGAAATTAATCCTTAATTTATATTCATTAGGTTTCATTTACTTCCTATAAAATTTATATACTATAAAACATTAATATATACCTATATCCAGAATCATGAAGGACAAATGAGAAAATATATGTGAAAGAATTTTGCAAACCATAATAAAGTATTATAAATCTTAGGTGTTATTACTGTTGCTTTTGGCCTTCAAAAGAAGCAGTGCTATCAATTAGCATTTATAACGTACATATTCAACAGAACTCACAATTTCCCAGAGTTCATGCAAAATAGTGATCTATCAAGCAAAAAAGTACCTATAATGATAATTAAAAACGTATATTTTGAAACAATTTTCTTGAGAAATCATTTCAGTGAAATGAAAATGGTATCACTTTATCACAATGTTTGTTCAGACATTTTTCACATGTGAAATACAATAAAATAGTACTACACTGAAAGATATGTCTTCCTATCATTTGCTTTGATATTTGAAGAAGTAGTACAGTCAGAATTTACACATTGATAGTTACATTTTCTCTATAAATAAATTACATATTAAATTCTGATCCCCCATTTTCCTATGTGACAAGAGTAAATATTCGTGATATAAGCTCCTTAAGATCAGACCTACAACAATTATGATTTTTAAAATGTAATGTTACAGTGACAAATGTATTTTTAAAGTAATTTAGGAATTGAATGAGTGTACTTTCCAATAAAAAAATTATTTTCTAGTAAATATTTCCAAGGTCAGATCACTAATATGAACAGACACATACAAGTTCAAATAAATCTAACATAGGAAACTGCAATCTTCTAATATTAGGGAAATGATCAATTGTATGTTGCAAATAGCCATGATACTGGTGAGCAGAGAACAAGCAGCTTTGGCTGAAACATTGATTGAGCTTAAATCCTTGAGCAGTAATATAACGTAACGGTTAAAAGCATGGCCTTTGGATCTGAGTGAAATGGATCCAAATTTTGACACTTCCTAGCTTTGTGACAAGTGACTTCACCCCTAAGCCTTGGCTTTCTAATCTGTGAAATGAGTATGATGGTATTTATACCTCATAGAGGTACTGTGAAAATGAAATGTTATTAATTATATGACAAGTGTTTAGAAACTGGCACAAACACACAAAATACATATTATCATTAATTCAGTTCTACTAATAATTTGCTAATTATTAACTTATAGACTAGAAAGGGACCTATACTACAAAAATATCCTGAGGAATTCCCTGAATTTTCAAATTGTAATATCTTATCCCTGACTTCAGATTGACTAGTAATTAAAAAAAAAATTTGTAATCTTCTAAGCTTTGCATTGTTATCATTAATTAAAATTCAAAACTCTTAAGCATTATCAGATAAATTGGAGTACACATTTACTTAAGATTTAGAAACAAAACAGAACAGCTTATTTTCAAGCAGCTGACTGTAAAAGTCTCATACCTAAGACAGTTCCGATCTTGTTGGTTAAGACGGAATCTGTCTGTTCAAGCCATCCTCCACCACTAAGTCCTTCTTTAAACTTGATGAGAACGGACTGATTACTGAGCAGGACGACGAGAATCCGCATTGCCGCTGTAACCGTGGTGGAATGCAAGTGTTCCTCCATGAACATCATGATCCAGTCAAAACCCAGTGTCTTGACCAGCTCTTCACAAGCTCTGTTCAAAGACAGATGGATATAAAAAAATTAAATTAATTTAAAAGATTAGGATTTCAAATTAAAACGAAAAAAGTAAGACTAGGTTTCAATCTTGAAATAGTTTAAATTTCAGGGTTAAAAAAGTCTGTTGAGAGTCAGGGGGGCAAGTCCTTCCTTTTGTCTAACACGAAGAAAGCAGTAACAGCAACCAGTACAACCGATTCTAAAAAGGTGTTACTTACTGCAAATTAATGCTTGTCTTTTCTTTAGATGTATAGATTAGTTTTAGCAAGATATCCAGAAGTCTGTTCCTCAAAAGTATAAGATTAGCAGATACAAGACCTCCAAACTCCTCTTCAGTTCCTAAAACAAAAATAACTATATTAAAATCCCTCTAGCAGGTAAACAAAAATAAAATATCCAACATGGTTCTTTGAAATCTCACTGAAAAATATATCTTTTAGGAAACATTTCTGTAAGAGTGCTTTCCACTAAAATGGACGAGAAAAAGGGTCAGTGAAATCATTTCTCTTAGAACCCTCAAAATTCTTCATTTACATTTGACATTTCCTAAACTAGTGATAACAAAGGCAGTGTGAGCCCTTTTTTGCATCAACAGTCCCATCCCCATCTCAACAGGGGGAAAGCCACCAAATGACGATCATACAAATGAAACTAGTCATTACCAGAGACCCTCAATCTTCCCAAAATTGTTTAGTTTCTTTTTGAAAGATACAGTTAAATCTGTACGATTTAAAAATTGAAAACAGGCAATATAGACTTATTCAATCCATTTAATACCTAAAGGAAAGTTAGAAGTAAAGAGCACAGAAGTGAGGCAAAGGCACACAAACGCACGAAGGAGGAACCAGGAAAGAAAGGGAGGAAAGGAACGCAGTGGTTCTCAATGGATGGTACTGGAAGCACACGGAACTGGGCCCCAACAGCCCAGAGCTCTGGCCCAGCTCTACTACGAAAGAGCCACAGGTGGATGGCTCCCGGTCCCCAGAGAGGCACACCGCCTTTTAGTGCACTCGGCCTTCCTGTGTTTCGCAGATACTGTGTGTTTTATAAATTGAAGGTTAGTGGCAACCATATGTCTAGCAAGTCTATTGGCACCATTTTTTCAACTGCATGTGCTCACTTTGTGTCTCCGTCATGTTTTGGTGAGTCTCTCAGTATTTCAAACTTTTCCATTATCATAATGGCTGTTACGGTGATCTGTGATTAGTGATCCTTGATGTTAATATTTAATTGTTTAGGGTGCCACCAACTGCACCCATGTAAGACAGTGAACTTAACTGATAAATGTCGAGTGTGTTCTGACTGCTCCAAGGACCACCCAGTCCCCCATCACTCTCCCTCTCTTCAGGCCTCCCTATTCCCTGAGACACAACATTGAAATTAGGCCAGTTAATAATCCTACAGTGGCCTCTAAATGTTCAAGTGAAAGGAAGAGTCGCACATCTCTCACCTTAAATCAAAACCTGGAAATAACGAAGCTTAGTCAGGAAGGCATATTGAAAGCTGAGACAGGTGCAGAGAGCTAGACCTCTTATGCTAAACATTTAGCCGAGTTGAGAATGCAAAGGGAATATTCTTGAAAGGAAAGTAAAAGTGCTATACCAGTGAAAACACGAATGATAAGAAAATGAAACAGCCTTGTTGCTGATAGGGATAAAGTTTTAGTGGTCTGGATAGAATATCCAATCAGCCTCAACATTCCCTTAAGCCAACGCCCAATTCAGAGCAAGGCCCCAACTCTCTCTTCCGTTCTATAAAAGCTGAGAGAGGTGAGGAAGCTGCAGAAGAAAAGCTGGAAGCTAGCAGAGGTTGGTTCATAAGGTTTAAGGAAAGAATTCTCCATAACATAAGTATAAGCAGAAACAGCAACTGCTGATGGAGAAGCTGCATCAAGTTACCCGGAAGATCTAGCTAAGATCATCATTGATGAGGGTGGCTGCAGAAAAACAACAGATTTTCAATGCAGATGAAACAGGCTTTTCTTGGAAGAAGATGCCATCTAGGAGTTTCATAGCTAGAGAGGACTAGTGAATATCTGGCTTCAAAGCTTCAAAGGGCAGCCTGACTTTCCTATGAGGGGCTAATGCAGCTGATGACTCATTTGGAAAATCCGAGGGTCCTTAAAAATTATGCTAAATCTACTCTACCTGTGCTCCAGAAATGGAACAATAAAGTCTGGATGATAACCCATCTGTGTACAGCATGGCTTACTGACTATTTTAAGCCCACTATGGCCACCTACTGCTCAGGAAAAGAGATTCCTTTCAAAATATTACTGCCCATCAACAATGCAACTGGTCATCTAAGACGTAGATGGAGATGTACAAGATTAGTGTTAGTTTCATGCCTTTTACCGCAACAAACATTCTGCAGATCGTGAATCAAGGAGTAATTTTAACTTTCAAGTCTTATCATTCAAGAAATACATTTCATAAGGCTATAGCTGCCGTAGTTAGTGATTCCTCTGATGGATCCGGGCAAACTAAACTGAAATCCTTTTGGAAAGCATTCACCATTCTATGTATCACTAAGAACACTCATGATTCATAGGAAGTGGTCAAAATGAACATTAATACAAGTTTAGAAGAAGTCGATTCGAACCCCCATGGATGACTTTGAGAGGTTTAGACTGCAGTGGAGGAAGTGCAGATTTGGTAGAAACAGCAAGAGAACTAGAATCAGAAGCGAAGCCTAAAGATATAACTGAATTGCTGCAATCTCATGATAGCCCCCACCCTGCTCAGTCAGCTGCCATCAACTTCAAGGTGAGACCCTCCACCAGCAAAAAGATTATAACGCGCTGAATGCTCAGATGATTGTTAGCATTTTTCAGCAGAAGGATTTTTAAATTAAGGCATATATATTGGTTTTTTTAAAAGATATAACTTAATCACTTAACAGACTACAGTACAGTGTAAACATAATTTTTCTATGCACTGGGAAATAAAAAAAAATTCACATGACTTGCTTTATTGTGGTGTTCTGGAACTGAACTTGCAACAGCTCTGAGGTATACCTATACTTTCCCTTATTCTAGAAATGAGGCTCAGGCTACACTTTACCATGGTTAATAGTTCTACTTGTTTGAGCAATAGATTATTATTACCTTTAAACAGTCTTTTAAAATGCTAATTTAGTGTCTTAACCCCTATGCACGCTCCATGCTACCAAAGGGAACTCAAGATCCCTTCTTCTTCTAAGAGGAATAGATGGGTAATTTGCAAATTGCCTGATCTAAAGCATACCATACAACCTAAATTTCTCTAAGAACTGCTTCCTTTTAATTTTTCTAGAATAAAGTGTTAATCTACACAGAGATGAAAAATTCTCCTTAATTTTTGCCTTCTTTTCTCACTGCCAGTTATGCCTCCCTAATTTTCAAATACAATTTAAAACAATGAACTCTGTAAGAAATCTTCGGGTTAACTTATTCCCAAACTGTTATTTTATTTCACACTGTATCACCCTCTTAAGCTGCTCACTGGATATTATTTTGCCTTGGTTAGTACATCACTGTTTGGAATCATTCAAGCCATTTTCTTGGTAGGCATATATCCTGAATACTGTGAATATTACTTGCAAGAAAAAAATCACTGTTTTAATTTTTTGAGACAGTATGTCAAACTCAGTACGGTCTCTAGTCCGTATCAAATAAATAATAAATGTTATACACTAACAAGACTAGCAACTGTGCATCTGACTTTATTATTTCAAACGGCAATAAAGTGGTGATGAGAACAGCAGTCTAATCCACTTGGCAGATCAAGAGAAAAAATTTACGAATTTACACATTCCTGCTACAGTGCTCTATATATTAAAAAACTTTACAATACCACTGGTTACTGAATTTCATAGACAGTAAGGAAATATGAAGATTAGAGAAATATTTTTACTATATTTTTATACTTGAAAAAAATGTTATGTATTTCCAATGATCTTTATTTTCACTTTCTAATTCATAACTACTCAGCTTGTATTAAATCAAAACTTAGAAATCATCTTTGCATATGGAAGAATAATATATATAGTAGTTGAAAGCTTAGAATGCTGGTTTGGACTACTTAGGTTCCAATAGTCAGTGGTATGATCTTGGGTATGTTTCTTTTACTTATATCTTCCTAGGCCACAGTTTCCTCTCTTGTAAAATGGGAATAATAGTACTGATTTCATAAGGTTGTTGCAAGATTATATAGAACACTTAATAAGCGTTTTACATTGACCTGATCTTTATTCTTCTCGTCCACTGCTGATTTGCTTCACCAAAGAAATATCAACATTGCCCCACGTGAACTGGCAGTAGGTAATGGTCAGGGCCCTGATGTGCTGGTCCTGACTCTGTCACTAACATACTGTGATTCGTAGCAAGTCGCTCAAATCCCTCCATCTCTCCTCTGAAAACTGTGCTTACACCACTTCCTGCTCAGGAAGGACAGCCGACGTGAAGAAGAACTCCTTTGGGAGGCAGTGATCCTTACTACAGTAAGGATCCTTACTACAGTAAGTATTTCTTCTTGACCCTCCAGGAAGAAAGGGTTGTGAGAGTGTAAAGGAAACCATTTATGCGATATGATTTTTGAAAAATGTAACAGGGTAATAATGTAAATAATGCTGAACAAATTTCAGACTCTGTGAATTTAATTCCAGAGGTCAATCTAGAAGGTCCTTTCAATGCTTTCCAAAGCAACTCTCCTGTTCTAGAATATGCAACGGGAAAAATATATGAGTACAAATGGAGGAAAAATATGCACTATGAATGAATACTCTAAAAATAGGAAAGATTTTATTTTCAAAGCAAAATTTACACCCTATTAAATTTTATAGGCAACACTGTACTTCTGTATATTGTATAGGCCTGATATAAGACAAATACATGTGTGAAACACCACAAAAATAATGTAAGAATAAAAGTAATATAATATTATGACATATAATTCAGGTCTAATCAGTGCCAGAAGAAAAAGGGGCATAGTAATTAGCTGACCACTAACTTTTCCAAACTCCAGAATCAACTCACCAGTGTCAAGCTTCTCTTCATTATTTATTTCCATAACTACAAACTTCTCACAAACTGCAAAGGTTGGCAAAGTAGAAGAAATAAACTGGCCAAATCTTTAAATAAAGGAAAAAAAATGTTATGGATTTTATTTTCCTTCTCCCCAAAACAAACAACAAAATATAAAGAAAAAAAAATCGTGCTTATTTTAACTATTCTTTTATGGATCTTTAGGTGATTATATTTGGTTTGCTTCCTCTTGGGCTATCCCAAGTAACACTGTATACAATAATGTTTTTAAAATACAGGGAAAATACAGTTTTCCAGAAATATGAATTCTTTAATGTACTAAAACCCAAACTGTTTCAAAAACCAAACTACATGATCCAAATTAAAATGTCCTAACATTATCTGTTTGGATCCACTGTAGCCTAGTGGTTAAGAACTTGGGTTTACAGGTAAGAGTAAAATCCTGGCTCTATTACTTTATAATCATATCACGTGGGACAAGTAGTCTAATTTCTGTGGGTGCTCGTTTCTTCATTTTAAAGTAAGGAAAAAATTAAAAACTTTGATAGGTTTTAGTGAAGTGATCATTATAATGCTAGGATAAGTTTTAAATAAGCATTGTTGATCATGATAGTTATAATTCTCCAAAATAATTCTTCAGCTCCAATTTTAAATCTGTCACTGAGTTAAAAAAAAAAACATGTTTTCAAGGCAAATGAATATAAAAGTGAGTGATCTGCAAACACACAGGTCAGATATTAGTCCGTAGAGAACGGTCAAATAAATGGGTATGATTTTATCTGAGACGCCTGGGAGACCACATGAAAAGGAGCGATCAAATCCAGTTGAAGCAATTCTCTATTTGGAAAATACTTTGATTGGGGTAGTTTGTTTTTCTTGTTTTCCTTCCATAATACCCATAATCCTCCAAACGGGGGATTGTCATGTGAACACAAGAACATGTCTCAGACTGTCCATAAATAGGCCTTAAACCACATTTCACACTGTCAGCAAAACATCACTCACATTATATAAAAACTCTGAACATGCAACGATAAAATATCATCTTATGTTTGAGTGATGGAGACCAAATAGAAAAAAGACGGCATGTCCACTCTACGGGGTGGAGTGTGCGTGTGTGTGTGTGTGTGTGTGTGTGTGTACGTACTTGCTAGTGCACACACACTTATGAATTAGCAGGGCTTGGAGAAGAGAGAGGAGGAATTCCTATATGGAACCCTTTTATGTCCAGGTCAGTCAATCTCACTGGGCTAATTCCTTTACCTTTTCTCACCAAAATTCTATTACTCACTAGTGGCAACAATTGGCCTTGCTCCATGAAGGTAAGATACTAAGATATGTACGTTTTCCAGGCCTCACAAATATCCTGAATAGTATTGACATTACAGATGTTATTATACAGGAATAGGAACCAATCACATTCATCGTAATCTCACTGGTACTTTTACTTAATAACAAGAGAAATACAGAAGTTTTCGCTACCTGAGCAGGTCATTGCTGTTGGGGAAACCTTGCAGTAGGAAGCTCAGCACGTTGCTAATGGCAGCGATAGTTGGCTGGGACAAAGACATGTCTCGAAGAGTCAGCAGCAGCTTTGGGATTAACTGGAATTCCCTCATTAATTTGGCATTCTTTGAAGCTTCACTATAATAGAAAGAAGATTTTACACACTGTACTATCACCTTTTCTGTAACTGACCAACTACATGGGTGTTAATACCTGGACTCTGTGAGCAGTTCGATAAAGTGTTCAAATAAGGAAAGATGCAGTTCATACGGTGCGTGGAGCCAGACCTGTAATAAAATAAAGAAGAGTGGTATATTTCAGGTTAGAAAATACCAATGCCAACCCAACAAACACAAATACAGCACATGTAACTTATATCACTTATAATCATTTTGGAAAGCCCTATAAAACTACTCATATGCAGGGAACAAAAAATAAAAAAATAGGGCAAATAAATAGCCCCCAAAATGACAGAGATGATGGAATTAACCTGCGATTAAAAAGCTGTCCTGAGTATGCCCCATATACTGAAGAATATAATGGAAAACATGAAAATGATGAGGAATGAAATGGAAGATAACCGAAGCCCCAAAACAAACTACTAGACATGAAAAATAAAATATCTAAAATGAAAAATTTACTGGATTGTACTAATACCAGACTAGAAACTGCCAAAAACAATTCAGCGAACTTGAAGACCCAACAATAGAAACTATTCAAAATGAACCATAAGAAAAAAATACTAAAAACAAATGACCAGATTTAGTGTATTGGTGATTTGTGAGACGGCATCAAGCAACCTAAGATATGTGTAATTGGTGTCTAGAAAAGGGAGGGAGGAGCAGGAAATATAGTTTAAAAAATAATGGCTAAAAAATGTCAAATTTGATGAAAATGACGAACTTACAGATCAATAAACCTAAGCAGAGGAAACACACAGAGGACAACTGAGTGACTCACATCTTCAAAATGCGAAAGGAATAAAAACAGTCAACTAGAATTCTATTCCATGCAAAAATATCCTTCAGAAAGGAAGAAAAAGTAGAAGACTTTTGCAGATGACAGCATTCATTGCCAGCAGACCTGCACTACAAGAAAAGTTAAAAGAATTTCTCCAGGCAGAAGACTTTTACAAGACAGAAATTTACATTTACATAAAGGAAGAATGACATAAATACTATGTATGTAGACAAATATAAAAGATTTCCTAAATGTCTTTTAAAAATAATTGACCATTTAGGGCAAAAATAACACAAACTATTGTGGGGATTACAAACATATAGAAGTAAATGTAATGACAACACTAGCACAGAGGATGGAAGCGGGAAAGGAAGTATTTCACTGCAGGTATTTACAAGGTATAATATTCTCCAAAGACAGACCGAATTGTTTTAGATGTATATTATAAATTCTAGAACAATCACTAAAAAAGAAAACGTTTGTATGTTATTACAATTATTCTACTTGTATTTGTCCAACGGCTATTCTAAAACTGGGAGGAATTAGGGACTGAAAGATGACTTGTGGTTTGGGGTAATTAGGGAGGTTATATGAAGCCAGAGAGTGAGCAGGGTACTGTAAAATAAAGTCAAAATTTGTTAAGCAACTAAATTTCTGATGTTTGCATATTAGATTTTAATCAGAAATCTAAAATTAAAGATAATCCTTGATTTAAATGTGTCAGTTACCAGACGAAAACAAGGCCAGGCTGAGTTAAGTAGGTCTCCTGAGTATTCCCATTACCCTTTCTGCATACTTGTCTGCTTTCGCAAGTTTTAAATTATCTATTTGTGTTTTTCTTCTAATGGACTAAATGCCTGAGACATGGACTCTGCCTTTTATTTTCACATCCTTAGTAACTAATACAGAGCTTGGCTCAAAAATATTCAATAACTGCCTTCTAAAAGAATAAGAGGTTTGGGTATTAGAACTTTGAATACCAGACGCACGTGCTTTATGATGTAGGAAAAGAAATCATTGGAAGTTCTTGAATAAGTGATATGATTATGCCCTCGAAAGAATGAGGTCTCAAAGGACTGTCTGAGGAAAGGGGGGAAGAAGTGACAGTTATTCTGGCAGATAGGAGAAGAACTGACTGGGGCTTGCATTAGGATTAGAAGCAGAAAAGGTAGATTATTTGGAATGTGAAAGTAGACTCCACATGACTTAATACCAGACAGTTTATAAACAGGGAGGAAGAAGGAAGCTGATTTTTTAATTTCAATGGTGGTGGGTTTGTTTGTTTGTTTGTTTATTTTTGAGCAGAGTCTCGCTCTGTTGCCCAGGCTAGAGTGAGTGCCGTGGCGTCAGCCTAGCTCACAGCAACCTCAAACTCCTGGGCTCAAGTGATCCTCCTGCCTCAGCCTCCCGAGTAGCTGGGACTATAGGCGCTCACCACTACGCCCTGCTAGTTTTTTCTATTTTTAGTAGAGATGGGGTCTCACTCTTGGCTCAGGCTGGTCTTGAACTCCTGAGCTCAAGTTATCCTCCTGCCTCAGCCTCCCAGAGTGCTAGGATTACAGGTGTGAACCACCGCGCCTGGCCTGGTGGTGTTTTTAATAGAAACAGAGAAGTTAGCAGGAAGAACTAATTTGGGGAGGGATGTTAAGTTCAGTTAAGGTGCTGCTGGGACATGAAAACGGAAATATTGAGCAAGAAGTCAGAATTAAGTCTGGTATTCAGACATCAAGGTTAGAGACTGAGGTTTGAGGGTCAGCTCCAGAGACATTCGGCTGTGGGACTAAGTGAGAGTTTAAAGGAAAGAAAACAACAAATAAAGGAAAATATAAAGAAGATAGACATTTTTCTGTGAAATAATGAACACTCTCCAGCCAGAAGATTATAGAGAAAGTAGTAAGAAAGGCATAACCCGGTCAGTGATGCCTGAGGGCTAGCAAGAAGAGCGCAAGTTGAAAGAAGAGGGAAACAAACTCTACCAAATGCTACCGAGAGCTGTGGATACTGAGAGCCGAGTACAAGCCATACATTTATATTTAGCAGGAGGCTGTTCATGAGCTTTGAAAATACAGTTTCAGTAAAGCAATGAGGGCACAGGGTCTGGCAGGGAACTCACAGCAGTCATGAGGAAGAAGAGTCGGGGCCTAGGTATCACTGTTAGCAAACACAGTGCCAGGCACGACGCTGGGCATTAGGGACACAGAGACAAATGAGATAGGGATGATCTCTGCAGTCAGAAAGCCTCAAAATCCTACAGTTTGACAGGGACATAGTACCTGAGTCTAGTGTGCAGAGACAGTGGGTACCGTGCCAAGCACTGTGGACAAGAAGCTAAGTGGAGAAAGGACATGAGTGGTTACATGGTGCCTTGAGAGGACAGGGTGGAAGCTGCTACGGCAACAATACAGCAGACACGAAAATCTTGTGATTTTGGTAAAATGAATGCTGTTTTACTATGTCGCTGCTACTAACCAAAATGACAGGTTTAGATTCCCATTTATTGAGGAAAGTTTCTACTATAATTATTTGATGAAACTATGTTTGCCTCCTTATCATGCCGCTGGCAGCAGCAGATTAGCTAGTTACAGACAGGCATTGCACCATTTCCTTTCGAAAACATTTATAAAATGGAATATCTTGCAGAGCAGGAACCCTACCCACTGCTCTACTTTTTATATTTTGCTAAATGATATTAACATGAACATTACAAAATTATAGAACTAAACACATCTCAGAGATAAAATAGTTTGACTCTATAATTGCACAGAAGAAATGGGTTCACTGGTTGTCTGCTACCAGTTAGTGTTTCTATACGTACTTCAAAATCACAGAGAAGGTCCTGAAAAGCGGTTGAATTTGGAATGATGGAGGTCTCGTGTCCGCTGTCAACTGTTCCCACTAGAGAGAAGGTCAGATGCAGGATGTGGCTGTTGAGAAGGGAGCGTTTCTTCTTGAGCAGCATGGCCAGCAACTGCAAGACAGTGACACCAACGCCTCTTGATGAATCGTCATATGTATCTCACACACACAGACACACACACACACACACACACACACACGCACTGGGGAATCCTATGGAGAGCAATTCATGAGATTTCCAAATTTTTATTATGACAATATAACAGAGAAAATCTGATAAACAAAGTGATCCCATCACTCTATTATTAAAATATCTACTTTTACATAAACCTGTAATTTAAAGAAGTGTTACCATCACGCGCATACAATTTTGCACTTCTTCTCCCCATAAAAGGACTTTTTATTTTGCCAAACAGTCTTCATAATTACAATTTTAAAGGGCTGAATAATATGCTAAGGCATGTTTTCAGTATAATTAGTCATTCTCATATTGTTGGTACATTTAGATTGGTCCTATTTTGTATGATGAACAATGCTACAAATAATCATTTTGAAATTTTTCCAAAACACTTATGAAAATAGTGTAATTATTTCTATATAACACAGTAAACAGTATATTCACTACCAAGAACCAATGGCTAAAGTTGTAGAAGGTATCTGTATTTGATCTATGATAGAAGAATGTAATCTTGTTTCAAATTTTTGTTTCTCTTCTTACAAATAACTTTCTGCGTAAACCTGGTACACACTGCAGATACATGGACACTGTATATTTTTGTTTCCACATCAGTCTGCAGGAATAGCAATGCCCCCCTTATTACGTAGTGGCCTCCACGTCTTCTGAGTAAGGGAGGTAAAAGATGACAAAGCAGAGAGACAAGGCAAGTGGGAAAAGCCCTGACTCTGTCACTAAATCCAGCAAGATCTCGAGGAGACGGTAACAGGACTCTCTTTCATTTCATTCCCATTTCCATAGACAAAAACAACATCCAAACAAGCAAATCATTGTTCTGCAAATATACACAGATGTATCAAAGCCATGTCAAAATAATGGAGCCTAATTCAAGGGTTTAGTAAGACCTGAGATAAACAATAAATTAAAGAAAATAATGCATATTCTCATTTGACACATGTTAATGTTAATAAAAAATACTAGCTCTTTTAAGTTTATTTGGACAATATGATTCTTCCGGAGTGTGAAACAACGTGAATGACAACGGAAATCAGAGTATTTTTTTGGTGCACAGTGAAGTGACGGCAAAGCTTTCCGGCCACAAACCTGGTAGCCCTTGATCCTTTCCATCTCTTTGCTGGCTAGTGGGTTGCTCCTGGCCACACAGACCAGGGCCTTGACGGCTGCGTACAGCCCCTCCACGTCAGAGGCCATGGCCACCAGGCCCAGGATGGCTGCAGCTCCACCGATGTACTGCAAAGTAGTGGCAACAGGCTTAGGGACAAATGTTCTTACTCCTGATTAAAAGATAGTGAAAAATAATTAAAATGAATTCCCCATGTGGACAAGAACTGAACAGATCATCTTAAGAAGTTTTTAATTAATTACAGATTTTATTTTTAAAAGATATTCTGCCCTAAAATGCAAATTCTGAAAAAGACCAAAAAAAAAAAAAAATTACAGGTAGAATGTGGGAGAAGGCGATACATACGCATGTACCTACTCTCAGGGAGGAGTGTGGGAACGGAGGAGGGAGCAGAGAAGACCTGGGCTTTAGAGCAAGCACACGAGTTCCTACTGTGCGGCTGTGCTCACGGTGCAGAGGTTTGGGGAACGTATTTTGAGCAAAGTGTGAGTGCCTGGGTAGCTTCTGTTGGGAAATAAACTTGGGGACAACAGAATCCCCTTAATTCTGTGAACTGGGGGAGGCATTAGAGAGGCCACCCTGGCAGGGATGAAGTATTTTGCACGGATAAGCCAAGGAAAGCACAGGACTGAGTATTACCCAGCGCTGCTACTCGTCAAATAATATGAGCAACAGCACTTCAGAGACCCCAGGAGAGCGTAACTTTGTGGAAACACCGTCCTGGAACTAACTGTGTCAGTCAATTAAAAAAAAAAAAAAACCACACACATCTACATTCCTAACATTTTTTGAAAGGCATTGTTTGAATGTCACTTGCCCAGTGATCAGGACTGAGATTTTAAAAAATAAATTAACCTGCATGTTATATTTTTATGCGCATTGCAGTACTCACAGTACTTTCATATGTTATGGCACTGGGTCTTGAAAACTACCTTCTAAGGTGATTAGGGCCAGTAGTATCAGTTTATAGATAAGAAAACTGAAGTTCACGGAGCTTCAATGTCTGGCACAATGTCACACAGTAACAGGTGAGGGCTACAACCTAAATCTATGAACTTTTCATTCCCTGCTCTTTCCACTATGCCACAGTGCTGCTGTGCTTGTGAAAAGGACACAAAGCAGTACTCAGTAAATATTTGTTGAACAAAAGAAAACCATTATGTGCTTTAGAGTAAAGAAAACTGCTGTATTAATGCAATAATATCAAAAAAAGAAAAACAAAGATGTGTGCACATTACTGGGACAATCAAAATTGCCAAGGGCTGAGAAACATGTAGGATTCGGACCAGCACAACGTTTTTTGTTAATCTAAAAAGGACCCAATATTATCTATTGATTTATATATTAAAAGGCATCATCACTAGATCGGAAGTTTTTGGATAGCCTGATTGGATTATGTCTCAAGATTCTATCCAACCAAAAAATCAACTCTTTTAAAGCAGACATTATGACATTATGTACAAGGTTCTATAGAATGCCTATCGGCTCTAAATTCTTTTTTTTTTTTTTGAGACAGTCTCGCTCTGTCAGCCTGGCTAAACTGCAGTGGCATCATTGTACTTCAGATTCACAGTGTTTATACTCCACAGCTTTTATTTATAGCTCATTTCTATTAATAGAAGCTCTCATGAGCAAGACCACTGCTATACTGAACCACGAAACAATCAACAATAATTCTGAATTTTAACACCTGTGTTTAAATGTAGTTGGAAGTCTACCTAAAAATTACATTGAAGTATGTAATCAGTACTCATCAGTGCTGATAAAAGGAAAATAGTAGGCTTTTATGAAAGGTTATGAATTTAAAGTTGACTGAAATTTGAGATTGTGATATTAATGTCTAAATATTCCAAGAACACTATAGGTCAGTGCTATAAAATACGAACTTAAAACCTACCCCTCAAGTAAGCCAAGTGGATGCAAACTGCAGGCAAACAAAGATGTCTGGAACAACAACAACAATCCAACTCACCCAAGTATCCAATCAGCGCGGCCCCAACTGTCCGGGCGGGTCCGTTGAGGTGTCCCGCTGAATTGTGTATCAGCTTCACGGGAGTGGCATTCTCGTGGGAGGAAATGCCTAACTGAAGAATAGGAAAGGAAAACAATGTAACTACAGAATAGTCTCAACGCTGTGACTGGAGAAGACACCAAACATATGACTGGTAACATCGCTTTTCTCTCCTCCCTTATCAGAATGTTGAAAAAAGAGCAATCATTTTTAAAAATGGACAAACACTTCCAAAGTGTGGAAACTCATAGAAAGTAAGTTAAATACAATCTACTGGGACAGAGATGGCAAGGACATCTTGGGACACAGCTTCAGGGGTCTCTCTGAATGGGATCCTGTTGTGTTTTAAAGGCTGTCACTGCCCCTCAGTGTTCCTGATCAGTGAACATTAGCTTTACTCCGTATCTGAGTAAACCTGCCATAAAATTATTCAAGAGTTCAATAGGTAAAACATGCCTATGTAAAGGAATGTTAAATTCTGTACATACACATAGGATCCATTTTCAAAGCAAATGTAATCCTAGCGCTTTAATTCTATTATTCACGTAGCATTTAATTTAGGTAGTTTATGTTCCTTAGAGTTCCTTATGGAATGAACACACACATACACACACACACACACACAACTCTGCACAAAAGTTGTCAATACGTACTGCTCCCAGTCTCTTTTGATTTCCTTCCCCTTGGGCTTTGCCTCCGATAAGCAGCCAAAACGGCTTTTCAAGCTCAATGATGAATTTCAACGTCGCTAAACCCCATGGTCAGTCCTCCCTCCTCATCCTATTTGATGGCTTAACGCACTTGCCACAATGATTTTCACAACACGAGACCCTCTGGCTTTTCTCCTTTCTCCCAGACTGTTACTTCTCAGTCTTCTCTTCTATTTTTCTTTTTCTCCCCAACTCCACAACACTGGCACGTCCCAGATTTCGGTACTCAAAGCTTTCTTTTTGCCACCTACGTCTTTGCTTTGGTGAAAACACAGTCTCATGGCTTTAAACACCACGTGTGAACATCCATGGAACTCAAACTTCTCCCCTGAAGTTCAGGTTCATATTTCCAATGGTGTTGATGTCTCTACTAAGATGTCTAATACAACACGTGTCAAACCTTTCTATGTCAGAACTCTCGACATTCCTCCCAAATCTATTAATTTTATAGTTTTCTCCAAATCAGAAAAGGTGATGCCATTTTCCTTATCATTTAGGAATAAAACCTCGGACTTATCCTTGACTCTCTCACATTCCACACCCATCCACATTCCGCCACCAAAAACTGTTAGCTCTGTCTTCAAACATACCTCAAATCCGATCACTTCTTACCACTGCTCTCATCCCAGTTACGGCCACCAAAATCTCTCATAGGAATTATTTACTGCACTGGCCTCATAACTGGTCTCCCTGCTTCAACCTTTGTTTGTCTTCCACCTCTTCTCCATAGGGGAAGTCACAGTGATCCTGGTTAAAGTGGAAGTTACAACATTTCCCACCTGTGTCTGGAACCCCATGATGCCTCCTGTCTCAGTGAGAGCCGCATCTCAACAATTGCCTGTGAATCCTAAACAATCTGGCACCATCACCTCTCTGGGCTCCTCTCCTACTGCCCGGGCTCTCTCTCCTTTCACTCTATGCACACCTGCCTCTGCGGTAGGCATGTATAATGCTTTTCTCAGGCGTTTGCATTTGTATTCCTGGAATACAAAATATCCCCAAGCCCACTGTACATGCCCCTCTTCATAGTCCTGTGGCTTGATGCCTCCTCTCTGTCCAGTCTTTGCTCAAAATCCACCCTCTCGGTGAGGCCTCCTTTGAGCATCGTATTTAAAACTTGAAGCTTCTCTCTTCTCCCCCTTCCCTGCTTTACTCCACTGCATAGCACTCATCCCTTCTAACACACTTTACCATTAGGTTATTTGCTTAGTTAGCATCATCTGTCTCTCCCACTAGAACGTAAGAAACAGAGGCAGGCACTTTCTTCTTACCCACAGTTCTGCCTTGACCCAGTTGGAGTCTGACACAAGAGCTGTTGAGTTACAGCCTTAAAAATAGGAATTCTCTTCTTTAGTTTTCTAAAGTTTAATTTAATTGCCAGTATAGAAGAATTAACATAAATCACATGCTCATTAACAGAAAGAAATTGTCACTTTCCCAATTAAGCTAAATATCTAAATGTGTTTTGGCTTACATGGGAAGTCAAATAAACCAAACCTAAACAATACACGAACGGCACTGTTTTCAGCAACTACTCGTAACTGCATGGCATTCATAGGCGGTTCTGAAACACCTTCCCAGTAAGAATCAGACAGCGTTCACTGGGAAATCATTCTGCTTACCTGCTTAGCAATGGCTTTGCTGTCCAACTTATTATACACCTTCCGGATTCTCGCCACTGTTAGGGAAGACACGGACAGGGCATAGAGGCCAAATGACACCTTTTCCTCTGGTACTAATGACACGGGGGACGGGATGACCCCTTCGGATTTTGCATCTTTACCTTCAAAACGAGAATAATTCTTTTTAAGATCACTAGTAATTCTCCTTATCCTCATACAAGTTTTTTTTTTTTTTATTCTTACTATCATTTTTCAATGGGTGGACTCAAAAAATCTTTTAAAGTGGACTAAGGGAACTAAATTAAAACACTATTTCACTTAATTTTTGGCTATTCATTTGTTTAATTAGAAAATGGAGAAAAAAATCTAGTCATAGAGCTTTAATTCCAAGTTTTACTCTTAACTGCTATCTGACAAAAGGTAAAACATGTCCTCCCAGATTCAAAGGAAAAGGGGAATGAAAATGAACGGAATGGCCCTGAGCCTGCCAGCCCCGTGTCCCCTCCCCAAGAAGAGCCCTCCTATATTATTCTAGACAATGCGACAGAGTAGTTAAGAGCATACGTTTTGAAGCTAAATGACCTGAGTTTGAATATTCCTTTATCACTTAAAAGCTGTATGACTTATATACCTCTGTGCCTCAGTTTCCTCATCTGGGAAATGGGGATGATAATGACAGTACCTAATTTATAGTGTTATGAGAGGAATAAATACACGTGAAGGGCTCAGAACAACTATGTCTTTCTTGCATATTAACTTAGCACATAGTAAGTGCTCGGTAAGTATTAGCTTTTTATTGGAACTACCTTGATTTAATCAAGGATATGAGCAAAAAGACAAACTACTAAGTCATAGGATTATTACCATTTACAATATACCTCTCCTAACCTGTCCGAGACCCTTGGCAGAATCAGAACAAGGGAATAAAAGATGTCATTTAGAAGGGGTACTACAAAGGAACTGCCAGCTTAACCTTAGTACCTTTGATCTAAATTTTTTGGGAGGGAAAGGATAACAAAAAGTGGACTTTAGGAATAGAGAGATGAGGAAAAATGTTAATTGGTCTAATCTAGAGAATACATGTGTGTTTACTGAACCAATCCATTCTTCCTTTAGTAAGACTAGCTACACTTTAAGTTGCTTCACGTAATAGGCAAAATTACAGAAAGAACAGGGTTTAGATTAGACTCTCACAGAGTGTATGCTTACATCCTGGAACCAGTAAGAGAAACAGGATAATTAGTGATCAGGCATAAAGACAAACAATCAGGAAAGTACACTGTGATCAGTGGAGGAGAGTGTTTTACGCAGGAGTAAGTGGTCATGCTGAAGAAAACTGGAGAAGGCCCTTTTCCTAGATAAATGTACACACAACCTTACACACACACACATCTACAATACTGCAGGAATTAAGTTTCATAAAACTTCAAGAACTAGGAATAAGTTACTCACATGGCATACAGACAGCCTGAAAACTTCCAACATAGTTTGGTCCGAGTTCATAAATGGTAGTAACATTGGAAGGAGGTAAAACTTCTTCTAGAAAATGAGTGGGTCCCAGGCGCCAAACTAACGAAGCAATTTGGCGCTGGGCAGGTGGAGTGCCAATGTAGGCATAGACCGTGCTCACCACGGGCGGATTTGCAGAACTTGAACCCCCAGAAGTACTGTGAACATAATGAAGCTGTAAGAAACACAAAAGCAAATGTGTGCGATGTGAAAAATCACTTTCACCAAAAAAATAACTACTTCAGCTATGTATATTTTCATTACCCCAAAGTTATACAACTTTAAAAATGCACAAAAACATCTGGGGTTAAGGAACATAAGGTTAGGGCAAGATTCAGGGGTCTGTCACTATGCACCAAATATGGTAGCTGAAAATTTGTTATCCAACTCTCTAACACAGATAGACTCTGTAATGCTAGAAATGGCAACAAATATAGGGATACTGTCACTGGTTGGTTGGCTTGCATATCAAATTCATGATGCTTCTCTGAAATTTTAGTGTTGATATAAAAAAGGGAGATTTCCACTACGGAATTCAAGTAGTCTTAAAAGCAGCTGTTACCTTCAGTGTGAGTCTATTAACTAAAATTATTGATTAAAGTGTTTTGTAGGGGTAAAGTACTAGAAAAATATTAAGAAAAATGAACAGTCTATATACACATTGCAACTCATACTCTTACATATTAATCTCAATGTAAAGTACTAACCACTATAGATTGACATTCCCAGATTTGAAATTATACCACTGTTTAATGAGGTGCCTAAATTACCATTCCATTCATTTATATAAATGTATAATTAGGTAGAGTATAAGAGATAAGGAAATTAAGTTGCTTTTTCTAGCAGAAGCAGCTTTCATTACTTAGACAGCTTTTGTCACTTAAGGCTGCGGTCCCCAATCCCCGGGGCCACAGACCGGTACCGGTTTGTGGCCTGTTAGGAACTAGGCCACCCAGCGGGAGGTGAGCAGCTGGTGAGCAAGGGAAGCTTCATCTGTGTTTACAGCTGCTCCCATCGCTCGCAACACGGCATAAGCTCTGCCTGTCAGATCAGCAGCGGAGTTAGAGTCTCATAGGAGTGCAAACCCTACTGTAAACTGCGCATGCGCGGGATCTAGGCTGCATGTTCCTTATGAGAATCTAATGCCTGACGGTGTGAGGCAGAGCTCAGGCGGTGGCTGAAAATACAGATTACCATTAGCAGAGAGGTTTGACTGCACAATAAACGTAACACGCTTGAATCATCCCGACCCCACCCCCTATTCCCCCCCACCCCCCAGTCCAAGGAAAAATTATCTTCCATGAAACTGGTCCCTGATGCCAAAAAGGTTGGGGACTGCTGACTTAATGGGATGAAGGACATTTCCGTGACTATTTTGTCATGACATTGTCTCAGCTTCAGATCCCATCTATTGTTCTATATATTAAAGAACAATTCTTAGTGATGCTAATAGTACGAATGTGAAGACCAACACATGAACTAAAGTTGATTTCATAGTACTGTGGCTACTCACAGGGACAGTGATGCAAATATATTAATAATAAATTTCCTATCCCTAAATGCTAGAACCTGAGAATATTTTTATTTTCAATGACACTAAAAAAAAAAGTAACAACCTGCTACAAAATCTACAAATGCAGTCAGGTATACAAAAAGTTAATGATTATTCTCATGAGGTGCATATTAGGGTTTATCATATTGAAACACAATGTCACAATAAAATATCATTAAGGAAGGGAATGTATTAAAAGAAGCTGCTGGTTTCAGTGATTTTAAACTTTAATTCACACAAAATGACAAACTTTGCCTTTGTTACTTCTTTTAAGTGATATCATTCTAAAATGGATACTATCTTTTATAGAATGGAAACAATTCTAAGAGCTTGCTTGCTGAGTTCTGTAGAAAATAACTAGCAGCATTCATCCTGATTTGGAAAATGTAACTTCACCTGTTTCTTTACTGGTTACTTCAACTCTCTTCTCTCTCGTCTGAATACCATAGTAGAGCTATCTAGAGTAATGTTTATGTACTCACTCATTCAACAAACAGTAACCTGAATACCCATCATTATAGGGGAATAAGCTGGGTGATCTGAAAACAAAGGAAAAAAAAATAATTCTGGCTCTAAAGAAATTGTCTTCTGGACTAAATTACAATAATAAGAATGAAGTGGCAGAATAGTGTGTTCACAGTTACTAGGAATTCTTCGACTGGTTTTTCCTCTTTTTAAAAATTTTTTAAGAGACAGGATCTTGCTTTGATGCCCAGGTTAGACTGCAGTGCTGTGACCACAGCTCACTATGACCTTGAATTCCTGGGCTAAAGGATCTTCCTGCCTCAGTTTCCTGAGTAGCTTGGATTACAGGCACTCAGCTAATTTTTTAAAAAAATTTTTTTGGAGAGACAAGGTTTTGCTCTGTTGCCCAGCCTAGTCGCAAACTCCTGGCCTCAAGTGATCCTCCACCCTGGCCTTCCAAAGCACTGGGATTACAGGCTGAGTCACTATGCCCGGCCTCAGCTGGTTTCTCTATTATGAGAAAGCACTTAGCAATCTGGTGAAGCTCTGACATACTCAGTAACTTCTTTAGTACCTATAACCCCTCAGTTATTTTCTTCCCTAATAAAGTGGTAAGAATCAGCTGCATGATTCTAACATATTATTCCAATGGGTACTGAAGGTCAACTTAAAACTAAGAAAGTAACCTTAAAAATAACCCTACGAAATACACACCACCGCCCCAAACTATCTCGTAAAGTGGGTGGATTTACAAGTGCATGCACACTTACCTTTACAGTGTTAACAAGCTGTCCGTCAATGTAGAGGGCTGCCGTGCTGTTTTTCAACATGCCTTTGCTCATCACCAGAACCAGATGATGCCACTGTCCCTCCACGATAAGCTCTCCACATCGAAAGCGAGCACAGCACGGGAGAATCTCATAAAATGAGGATTCTTCACTAAAATCATCAACTAAAATAAAGGGTGGGTGGAGGAAGAAGATGTAAAAAAAATCTTTTCCAACATCATCCGTATTCTAACAATAATTCATATCTAGATCAGCATGTTGTGACTTTATGTTAAAGCAAATAAAATGATGACGCAAATGAAGATACACTACTCATTCAATACACTTATCTGTAATAAGAAGTAAAACCTAGCAGATATTTTTACTTTCTTCCGCTCAAGAGACTTATATAGTTATAATCAAATAAAGTTACAACAGCTGCTGAAGTAAAAAATAAAATAAAATAGACAGTAAAATAACGTTATGATAAACAATAAAAAGAGACTAGTTGACACCAAAACCAAAAATAAACGAGTGGGACTGTATCAAACTATATCAAACAAGCAACAGAGTGAAGAGGCAACCTATGGAATGGGAGAAAATATCTGCAAACTGTATGTCTGATAAGGGGTTAATTTAAAAAAAAATATAAGGGACTACTACAACTCAATAGTAAAGAAACTAATATCCCAATTAAAAAATGGGGTAAAGACTTGAATAGACATTTCTCCAAAGGAGGCACACAAATGGTGGACAAGTATATGAAAAGATGCTCAATATCCCTCATCACCAGGGAAAGGCAAACCAAAACCACAATGAAATACCACCTTACACCTGTCAGAATGGTTATTATAAAAAAATAAAAACAGCTGTTGCTGAGAATGTGGAGAAACTGGAACCCTTATGCACTGCTGGTGGGAATGCAAAATGGTGCAGCCACTATGGAAAACAGTATGGAGGCTCCTCAAAAAAACTGGAAATAGAACTAAAATATGATCCAGAAATACCACTTCTGGGTATTTATCCAAAAGAATTCAAATCAGGATTTTGAAGCAGTATTAGAGCTGCCATGGACACACAACTGGATCAAGACAATGTGGTATATGCAAACAATACAATACTTATTCAGCCTTAAAAAGAAGGAAATTGTGCAGTATGTGACCACACAGATGAACCCTGAAGACATTATGCTAAGTGAAGTCAGCCAGTCATAGAGAAATGCTGCATGATTCCACTTCCATGAGGTATCTAAAATAGTTAAAATCACAGGAACAAAGCATGAAATGGTAGTCGCCGAGGGCTCGGGGGAGGGAAAAGTGGGCAGTTACTAATCAACCAGCATAGAGTTTGAATCAAGTAACATAAATAAGCTGTAGAGATCTGCTTATTTATCATATCTATATAACATCACATCTGTGGTCAACAATAATGTATTATAACTTTTTGACATTCGTTTGATTACAGCATAAGTTAGAAAAAGAACCAAGAAAATTTAAAGTTTATTCTTGCTAAGTGCTGTGTTCAATGATATGAGGAGACAACTATCTGGTACTAGTTGGTGGCTGTACAGCCACACCAACTACAGCTGGAAGTAAGAAGATAATGGCGCTGAACAGGGATTTGTGGGTCCCAGTTGCCTGCTTCATCAGACAACTCTAGCCCACATATATAAGTATGTAAGTATATTCTGATTTACTGACATTCTACAATCACTTCCTGACACCACTCTGGCTTCTCTCTGCTATCCCACATTGTACAAAGAAATAATGGGTTCATATTAATTTAATCTTAATGTTAAGCTAATTAAAAATTTATTTATCTTTTCTAACTATTCAAAAGGGGGCAGGACAGCAATGGAAAGCTAGATGTTAAAGACTCGTTTTTAAAAAAAAAAATCAAGAAAAGACCTAATCTGTAACCATATAACTTCAAGCAGGCCCATTATTTTCCAGTCCAAGTACATGCAAGTAACCATACTGAAAGTGAAGTCTAAATTACACGAAGAAGGAAATGCAAATAAAATAGTAACTTCTATTTTTGGCATCTTAAAATGTATGCATATGCTGAAATACCAAAAATATATGTGTTTTAGAATGACAATACAGTTGTCATCAACTGTTGATAAGTTAAGACTATTACACAGGCAAAATCTTATCTACAAAATGACTTTGTATAGGAAGAGAATTGAATAAACCGGGCAGAAAGCAGAGGCAAACAGCTTCGGAAGGTCTAGTGTTGTGGACAGACCCATGGGAAAGTAAAGACAAACTTATGGGTCAAAGAACTTTTCCCTCTCACTTCTTTGGTTAATAGACTATAAATATTCTTGAGAACTGAAGGAGATATTACTCATGAAAACTTTATGAGAGTTTCGCTTTCTGACTTTGGTTTGAACTGGGACATTTCCAGTACTGAGTGGTGTGTCAGGTATCTTCATGAGCCAACTGGTTTACGACAACTCCTAACTGCCCAGGGGTGCCGCTGCCGGGAGGATGGATCCCAGCAGGACTAATGCACATGTTACTATCATTTCTAAGCACATATGGACTATGGCAGTCTCACAAATCACATTTGGTAAAAATGATATACAGGAGTATTTTCCTAGTTTACAAACATATCTCTGGATCTACTCCTTAACTTTTGCATTAAATTCTAGACTCTCTCCAAATTCTCCAATTTTATTCACTTTTCTCATTGTTTCTTTCTCAGGTCATCCACTTCTCATTCATGCATTTACATGTTTCAATAATATCTGCATGCCTAATGCATTCTAGGCACTGTTTTAGGTGGCAGGGCTGACCAGACTACAAAGATAATAATCTGGTTTGTGAGAAGCTGACAGTTCTAGTGGACTAGTCAGAGAAACATAAAATAAAAAATTATAATCTATGAGGTCCAAACAAGGGATTAAGAATACTGTGACAGTGGGCATAGGGAGGAAGGGAAGATTCAAGAAATATTAACGAGGTATACTATCATAAGACAGTGGAGAACGTGGTATTTCCAAGGTAGGCTGAAGATTTCTAACTGGGCTAAGTGGTAGTGCCGTTTACCAAGACAAGACAACAGAAGGAGCTGTAGCTTTCATAAAACAAGAAACATTAGAATCTGAGATGTTGCCAGGAAGACTATTCCTATGGAGAGGTCTAATATGTAGTTGGAAATATGAGGACAAAGCTTGGGACATGAACAAATTTTTAAAAATCTGATTTTTTTCCTGGGATAAAAAATCTAAAACAAACACAAAGCAATGATTTTTTTTCCCCCATGAAAAGCAAGTTGAGTACAAAGACCAAAAGTGAGATCCTGGAGAATACTGATTTTGAGGGGCAGATGGAAAAAGAAAGCTACTGCGAAAGTGAAGTCAGAGAAATAGCGAACTAACAAAAGAGTGGGTATCCCAGCCTGGAAGACTGAAGTTTTAATTAGGAGGAAGAAGTCAACAGGACCAAACGCCAGCAAGGGGCAAATAAAGCGTCATAACAAGAATTCTAACGTATTATCTACGTTGACACCTAGCTCAGCGCTGGGCACCATGAAGAATACTAAGACAAGAAACCTCATAATTTAACTGAAAAGCTAAAATTCATGTTCAATTAATATTTACGGAATACCAACCACATGTCAATCAATGTGATATTATCTTATTTACTTCAAAGAAAATTAGACGACGACTCAAAAAGAGTACATTTATATGCAAATGCTTCCATTCACAGCAAAGAAAATTGAGTAAATTGAGATTTATACTTTATGTTATTTACGTCACTTAGAAAGATCTAAATGTCTTCAGTTTGAAGATATATCATAGTGAGATAGGTTACAGCATGTTGGAGGGCATGAGGGAATGAGGATTATGAAATGGTATTTTTAAGTCTTGAAGGTTAAGTGACGGATAAAGTAACTGAAATGTTATTGTGTCTAGCACAGTGTGGCACATATGGTAGGCAGGTGCTCGATGAATATTAATTAGTTAAGCAGAATTCACAGCCAATGATAATCCTTACCAAAATATATCAAACAAGCAACCTGCCTTCCTAGCAAAAGCTGTGATTTCTTGGCAAGGAGAGATCAGTCCCTATTTGGCACTCCCTTCACTGTTTTTTAAGTCTCTTTGGAAGTGCCTTAAAATTCCCTGGTAAACAATATTCTAGATTTCGTATAACCTGTTCTATGCTATAATAATTTAAGTTGAAAAGGAACTATCAGATGGACTTTAAAAATAAAGTTTTAACACTTCTGGAATCAAGAAATACAAACAGAAAAAGCAAATTCTGACCGTAATTTTGGAGCAGTTCCTCTTTAGTGGAAATAATCAGAGAGCGGTCCTTTGCGGACAGAACCACAGCCAGGCACACGTAATGCTGCTCAGAAGAGTTTGCTCGGCGCACGACCGTGAGGAGTCTGACGGGGTGGTTGTTCGGAGGAGAACTGAAGTGTTCGATACAAAACCAGCTAGAGTAGCTTAAGCCAGATGGCGGAGGGAAGAATCTTTCACCTAGAGTAAAAACAGAAAAATAACAATGAAAGAGTTTGCGCTGACATATTTACGTTTTAAAAAAAGAGGCCAATAAAAGCATGTAAACTCTAAATAAAACGTAATCTACTGGGAAAAATAAATGTCCCAAGCAAAAGGAAGGTAGTATTTACCGGAACCAATGCCGCTGACCACAGCCCCATCCGTAAGACCTGTCGTGACGGCATTGTTCGTGGGGGCATTGTGAGGGGCCAGGCTGGGCAGAAACAGGCAGCTGTTAGGAAAAGACAACACATATATTAGAGAGCAGATATTTCTTCTCTTATCACCACGCACTTACCACAGTGAAATAAACTGCCACAATTTAACGCTAACTAGAATAAAAAGACCATGGAATAAAGCAGGATGCCTAGCAAAGCTCTTCTATTAACTATGTAAAAGCACTGGAAGGTATACTTTAAAAATCTCCAACAATATCATTTTAATTTCAATTTTTTCAAAATTAAGGTATAACTTGCATATGGTAAATTGCACTAACCCCGATGGAGACATCAGAATGATTTCATCACTGCAGGGAAATTCCCCTGTGTCCCCCACAGTCCCCCTCTCCTGTGGCCGCGGCTCTCGTTAGTTCTGACTGTTCTCAAACATGTCTTCACCTATTGTTCTTAATGACTCGCCACAATATTCTTAAAATACAACTCACAGATTTAGATCAACATGTAAGAACCCCACAAACACCTAGTATAGACAAACATCTATGAGCATTCTAACTGTGTCAATTTCAAGGCTGCCAGACTTCGGAACATCTACTTTTCTAGATTCTTCTTGGTTGCTTCTGCTACTACATCCTTTTTTGTCACTTGAAAGAATTTAAAGTGACAGTCACTGAATACTTATATAAGATATTTAGTAGATAAAAGGAATAGATGATGATACCCAGTCAAAAAGCTTTTAATCTATATGTTATCTACATATTTATATTTATCATATGAGGGGTTGACAAACTTTTTCTGGTAAGGGCCAAATCATAAATATTTGACGCTTTGCAAAGTGGAAGTCTCTATCGTGACTACTCAACTCCACCACTGCAGCAAAAAAGCAGGCATAGAGAAAGTACATATATAAATGAGTGTGGCTGTGTTCTAATAAAACTTTCTTTAAAAAAAAAAAATAACATTTACAAAAACTTTACTAACAAAAGGCCATGGGCCTTAGACTGAAAACTCCTCTATCATATCAAATTATTTAGCATAATAAATAATTTAGAATAATTAAATGTAGAAATCTTAAAATAACATGCTCAAATAACTCATTTAAAAATATATAGTATGGTATGACATCTTTTAATCAAGTAGATTTAAAAACGAAAGATCTATTTGGAAAGGCAAGTATGAGGCATAAAATAATACAATAAAGGCTTGGCTACCTTGCAAATTCTTACCCAAACCCTTCCAGGGACGTGTCAAATTCAACAAAAGCTGGAGTAACTGATGACCCATGAAGTCTGATGTCATGTGGGGTTGTCATGGAGACCAGACACTTCACCCTGGTCAGAGGTACAGTACTTCCTTCTGCGGATTTTACCAGGCTCTTGCTTATCCGGTAATGATTATCTTCATGTAAGCTAAAAACATTATCACTACCCAGACCTTCAAGAGACGTGATCATACTACCTGTAAGTCAAAGAAAATCTCTGGTGAAAAATATCATGTAGAGTTTAAAAGTAACTTTACAAGGCTGATTTATTTTGACATACCACTCTTCACTTTCAATACACAGTAATTTTCTGTTTAACTATCAAGATCACTATATAGTTTTAATGTACTTTATGTTTATTTTAAAACTTAAATAGCATATTTCCTTTTTTACTTCATACTAAAATAATATGCACATTGCAGAAATGTTGGAAACTATAGAATACAAACAAGAATAAAACTCACCAATAATCATGATCCAAGCCACTGTTACAATGTAATTTAATTATAAATCTCAATTAATGGTTTAAAAACCAGGTTATACTTTTATTTCACAAAGCTATCTTGTGTTATTTCTGAGAGAAAAACAAAATACTCTAGAAGCATTAAAACGAAAGGCAACAGGTCATCTTTGCTTCCCTCATTTTTTCCCCCAGTTTTAATTCTTTCCTTATAACTATTAGAATATGTGATTACAAATGTACTCGAATTTAAAGATTCCTATATGAATACAAATGACAACAATTTCAAAATTAAAAGGCAAATTCTAAACAAATTATCCTACCTTCCCAGGAATATATTGCAACTGTAATAGAGAAAATACTTCCTCTCAAGATAAATTACCTGAGTGCATGTAATCATTTTCCTCTCAAATGTGCTGGACATTCAGGGAACCATAAAAAATATCTCAATATTCTCTTAGGGAAAGGAGCTATCTTTGTTTCTACTCTTAGCATAGGAAATTCCAACTCAATTCTAAGTAACTGTGTCAAGTACAAAAATAACAACGAAAATAATACACCCAGGAGATGTATATTAATTGATATGAAAAGGTCCAATACTTGCTGTTTTCCAATAAAACTGTGTTGGAACTCAAAAGATCTTGAAGTTTTCATAACACAGTATTGATTAATCACTGATAATGATTTGTATGAGGAAAAATTAAGAGGGAAATAATGGTTGATGGTTGTTTAATCTGACTCTCAGAATTCTCACCTGCAAAGTGAACGGGTTGATCTAGATGATCACTCCCTCCTTCCAAAGTGGCCATCCTACTTTATTCTTGGCCCGTTTCACTAGTAATGGTCACCGTAACCCATCAAAACAAATACCTTATCACTTTGCCAACAATGATACAAAATGAATAACAAAGCAAAAATCCAGCAAAAGCACAGAATTAACACTGGGAGAAAACCCAGAGCACCTGAGCTCTCCACCGACAACACTTTTTCCCCAGAGCTCTTGAGTGGACGGAGTCTGCTGCTTCTCGCGTGTCCATGACAGACGCTAGGCAGTGCCTGCATCCTGCCAACTCCCAAATCATTCTCCTATCAGCCTCGTGCAAAAACCTCTCCTTGGAGGCTCCTCATCAGCAATACTATCACGTCTCTCTAGGAAGCTACCACCTACTGTTCTCCTAGTAGGACCTTGCTGATTTCAAGAACATTGGCATTTTATTCTCAGTCTTCTCTATACTAATGCTTGCCATTGTACTGGGGGATGTCAATGTCCACACGAACAACCCACCTGGCACCTCCCTTCTAGTTCTAAGATCACCTTTCCTTCAGGGTTCACCTCTCCTTCACTCCAGAGCCACAATTTGGACATGGTCATTTTCTCTGCGCGCTCCACTCCTTCAGTTTTGATTGCATTATCCCATCCTCTTTCCTCCAGTTCCTCATTCCTTTCCTCCCATTGCATCTGCATTTTGGCCTGACTGTTCCTCTCCAGTCCACCGATCTACCCCTTTTCTCTCAGCCTATCACTAGCCGCCTGGCCTCACTTCATTCCCTATCTGGCCTACACTCCTTGGAGTGTAACTTCAACTATCTTTAACAATATTTTTAATTTCCTATTCTGTGTCCTCCTGCAGCAGCGGCCTTGCAAATCCACAGCCTGTTAATAATTAATCAGCCACTCCAGTCCAGGCAGCAAGGGGAGTATGACTCCTCTGACAAAGAAGTATCCCCATTCCACGCCAAGGGTTATTCTGCCCGTAATCCTCATCTCCTCTGCATCCTACTATCACCAACGATTCCCTTTCCACCCAACCGCCCCTTCCTTAGTTTAGCCAACCCCACCTTGTTTTTCTCCATTTAAATAACAACAAACCCTTCAGTTTCTTTTTCTTCACAAACTTCTTGAAATAATGTTCATCCCTCATATGATTTTCATTTATAAAACACACCAAAAAAGAGAACCTCAAAAGTCAACTTACTTCTCATCTCTGGTTCGTAACTCAGTGAACTTGGTTTGTGGACCCGATACTGTTTTAGCAGTTTTTTGTCCCAGGCACCACAATTTAAAGGACTTGCCAAACGCAAAAACTCCCTAATGAAGACACAAAGCAAAATTATTCCTCGATGAACATTATATAATTCATAAACTGAACACTGAAAAAAGAGAGTTAATGAATTATAACAGAGTAGTTAAAATACAAAAGAAATGTAGTTATAAAACAATATACAATGTTAATTTTATAATTAATCTCCATATAGCTATATATCTACTACATATTTTTCAGTATTTATTTTTTCAGAAATTAATAAGCACTCCAACTCGAATATGTCTAAACCAAACTCATCACTTTATACCCAAATCTGGGGCTTTTCTTATCATTTGCATCTCACTGAAATGTGCTTTGATTCTTCTCCTTTCTTTGACTTTCCACATTCAGAAAATCAGAAAATCCTGATTCTACTCTGTAAAAATATTGCATCTTGCCATCTTCTCTCCATTCTTGCTGCTGCCACCCACACCACACTATTTCTATTCCTAAAACAGAGACTTCACCTACGTCCTGTGACTCCAATCTTGCCCCAACTCAATCCATTCTCCACTATAGTCAGTATCTGTCAAAATGAAAATCTACTCAATGTCACTCTATTGCTTAAGACTCTGCAGTGGCTTTCCATTTCTCGTAGGTGAGTAGATGGAAATCCAAACTCCCCAAAATGGCTGGCATACAGCATCATACATGAGAAGATTCTCACTTCACTTTCCAGTTTCACTGCTCCCATTTTTTCCTCAATCATAAATTCAATGTGTACTTAATTTCTGACTCCCTAAGAATATTGTACTCCTTCCCTACTCTGGACCATCATATTCGTCTTTCTTGTTGCTGAGAATATTCTTTCCCCCACTTTTTAATACAGTAACTCTCTTCCAAACTTTATCTCTTAATTGTCATTTCTTCCACAAAGCCTGCTATGAGCCACCTTCCCCAAAAAGTCTGGGTAAGCTGCCCCTCTATAAACTCCGTGACACAGCTATTACAGAACTTAAGCAATATTTTAATTTTCTGCTTATCTGATTATTCCTTACTATACGCCATACATTTTTTGAGAGCATGAATCTTCCACACCCTGTCATTTAAGACATCGTGTAAAAACAAAAAAAATTGCTCTGAACTTTCAATTCCCTCTGGCAGAAAAAAAATGAGATTTAAAAGTAAAGAAGTAACCTTTGGCAGTTTTTTATGCAGAAGGTTACATACAATAAGTAGCCAGGTACTGGGACCATCCATCACTTGACATTTTTTTCTGTGAATTCATTGTAAAAACAGAGTATAACTAAACGGTTATGGTTATGGTTAGTATTAGGTATGAGACAGTCTCTCTTTCTGTCTACTATTAAAACAGATTATCAAAAAGGACCAGGGGAAAATCACAATGCTATTTCCAAAGCTTTAGGACTATGAGTAAATCCCTAAGATGATGGATGAAGTGAGTAGGATTGCCTTATTCATCTTGGTATTCTTAAAGCCTAGCACACTGCCTGATCCAACACTGTTTAACAAACGTTTACTGCCTAAGCTTTTCTTAATCCATCATTAGTTTGGAGTCAGTATAATTTCAACCATTTTTAAGAAAGTTACTGCAAGTTTTATAAAACTTTAACAGCAGAAAAAAATATAGTCCTAATAAAGAGATCTGCTTATATTCCCAAAGTGATAAGATGTATAAGTATATTTTTGTAAGGAGAAACAAGATGATTTATACATTATATCTGTTTGGCTAGGTAATATCAAGAAAAAATATAGAAAAACTGTTTTCAAATAGCAACAGGCAGATTTCATTCCTAAAACATACAGTGCTGCTTCCTCTTGCATTAAAAAAGGTTATTTTGGCTGGGCGCGGTGGCTCACGCCTGTAATCCTAGCACTTTGGAAGGCCGAGGTGGGAGGATCGCTCGAGGTCAGGAGCTCGAGACCAGCCTGAGCAAGAGTGAGACCCCGTCTCTAGTAAAAAGAGAATAAATTATCTGGACAACTAAAAACATATAGAAAAAATTAACCGGGCATGGTGGCGTATGCCTGTAGTCCCAGCTACTCGGGAGGCTGAGGCAGAAGGATCGCTTAAGCCCAGGAGTTTGAGGTTGCTGTGAGCTAGGCTAACACCATAGCACTGTAGCCTGGGCAATAGGGAGAGACTCTGTCTTAAAAAAAAAAAAAAAAAAAAGTTTATTTTATAAAAATACATTTTATTTCATATATATGTATTTCTTGAATGAGTCACAAACTGTGGTATATACATACTATGGAATTATTCAGTAACAGAAAAAATTACTGACACATGTAACAACTTGTAGCATCTCAAGAGCATCATAGTAAGTGAAAAAAAGACAATCAATCTCAAAAGATCATATACTGTATGATTTCATTTACATGACATTCTCCAAATGACAAAATTATGGAGATGGAGAACAGATCAGTGGTTCCCAAAGGTGAGGGATGGTGGCGGTTGGGAGACAGGCATGGCGATAAAGGGGTGGCGCTTTGTGACTGTGTGCTGGTTACAGGAATCTACAGAGGTGATGCAATAACTGGGAATTCTATGTGGACATGAGTACGTCACACCGGTATCAATTTCTGGTTTTGATACTGTACCATAGTTATAAAAGGTATAAACAATGGAGGAAACTAGGGGACAAGGAACCTCTCTGATCTATCTTTACAGCTTATTGTGAATCTATAATTATTTCAAAGTAAAAAAGTTAAAGTATTTCTAAAAAATTTCTTACATAGGAAAAGTTCTTAAATGTGAATATAAAGTACATATAAGCCATTTACATATTAAACATGACTTTATTTATTTTTCAAGACAGAGTCTCGCTCTGTCACGCAGTCTGCACTACAGTGGCATGATCACAGCTCACTGCAGCCTCGAACTCCTAGGCTTAGGGGATCCTCCTGCCTCAACCTCCCTAGCAGTTGGGACTACAGGTGCGCACCACCACATCCAGCTAATTTTTCTTATTTTTTTGTAGGGACATGGTCTTGCTATGTTGCCCAGGCTGGTCTTGAACTCCTGGCTCAAGTGATCTTCCCGCCTCAGTCTCCCCAAAGTGCTGGGATTACGGGCATGAGCCACTGTGCCTGGCCTATTTGTAAAGCAAAGTGAGAGTCTGCTGAATTCGAGTGGAAGAAATAACTAGTGGGCAGAAAACACTAAATGACTGCTCCTAACTAGATTTATTTCTGAATGCTATCTTTTGAGTATGTTATCCATGTTTGTTATGTTTTGCCCACAGATAACTTAATAGATGCCCATTAAAGCAAGAACTCTGCAATCACAAAAGACTCCAGAAATTGACATTGCTGTTAACAACTGTGGCCTGCTGAGTATGGGAGAGAGGACGCACTGACCTCAGCACCATGGGCTCCAGGGCCTGGGAGGCTAGTCGCTCAAACATGCGCTGCAGTGGCGGGTGCAGTGAGTGGTCCTCGTCAGCCAGCGCGGCGCTGCACCTCTGCAGCAGTCGTGCATGAAGGCCAGCTTCACACATGACTTGCTGGTTTCTCTCTGTGTGCACCAGGGATTGCAAAATATTTGCCACGGCAAGTTGAAGGTCCAAAGCATGCTAAAGTTAAAGAAATCCAGGAAACCAGGGCATCGTTAGAAAGATAGGTGATATTTCTTTCCACATGAAGCACACATTTTAATATGAGGTCTCTACATGCTTCAAAACACATTCAGATAAATTAAGTCACTGGCTCAGAGTGATAAAGCAATGACAGAACAGGCTAGGTGAAAACTTCCTATTTTAATTTTGTTAGAAGCATACCCAGCTGGACTCCATTTTCTTCCAAGTCTTTTGTATTACATGACTGTATAACTAGAAGTAGTTCTACTTTTATAAAAACAGTGAGTATAAACTCTTTACATGGTAGGGAGATAACTAACATAAGGAAGGCCTACTGTGTATATTTGTGATACTTTAGGCCTTAAAGTCCACACAACATTTTCACAAAATAGTCACCCAAACCCCAATTTACCCAAACTCTTGAGTGCTAGCAGTCAAAACAAACATATAGCCTCAATATAGTATCTTCAGTCATTTTTCCTTCTGTATTATTCATTAACAGTGTCCGCCGCTGAGCAGGATTTACAAGGACAAACAGAATTATTTTAGTACCAGAGGTAACTATCTCGGTTGCATTTGTAACAAATGAATCGTATTCCAAAACATACATATCTACCATGCATCCTGGAAGGTAAGACTCAAATAGAAAAATCCTATTTTTTTCCTTTATCTACCTTAGCACGTGATAGGTAACAGTTCCGCGTTACTGTCTTTCTTGCCCAGAGCCCCTGGCTCATGTAATCACATTCACATCCTCTAATTCATGAAACATGGGGAAGCACGAACATAACCCAGCTTACTTCTGGCTGTGTCACGGACCCCACAGAGGCCAGGAGGTCCAGCATGGCAAGCATGGCTCCAGGATGGATGATGACCGCATCGGAACTCGGAAGAGACGAAGTTGTCACATGGAGTTTCAGGTCAGCAACATTTTTAGGAGGGTAAACGGGGGGAGTTGAAACAGAATGATACGCATGCCTAGATTAAAAGAAAGAAGGGTAAATCTGGTATTTAATTCCAATCAGATTCTCTGTTCATTTTCTTCATCGTCTGTTACTTTTATAGCCACTGATAAGCAAAAAGCCTTGTAAATTCAGGGATAGGTTACAAAATATTTTAAGGTTGGGATGTAAAAAAGCAAAGTATTATCAACTCTTGAGTCATATATAGACAATTTATCAACTATTCTTGGCCTTTGTATGTCTTTACCATTTACTGTTTGGATTGTTTCATTAAAAAAATGACACTTGTACTAGAAGATGAGAAGAACAGGTAAAATCATAGTGATTCAAAGTTCTAGGAAGATGAAATAACATGTGATGAACGATCGAGTTAAATTAAGTCCCTCAATGAGATTGTTTTCTCCTGAAATTATGTGTTTTTAATCTTTCCTTAGCCTATGATCAAAGTAGGCTAACAAGACCTAACAAGATCAAAGTGGCCTCCTCTATAATTGGGCCAACCGAGTCAGGGTTGGCTCAGAGCCTTGGCTACCCAAGAATAAATACATTAAGCATCATGGAAGTTTTCCTTTAGTTTATGTGGAACGACATTCACTGTTTGCATCTGTTCCCGAAACCACTGTAAATATTCATCACAATTTTTAAAAACTTGTAAGACATATTTTACGTAAGTTTCTGTGAGTTAGAAAGTCCAGCCATGTCCTGAATGTAAACATTTCTTCTCATCAATGATCTCCACTTTCTCTTTCATACTACTCATCTACAATTCATGAGTTTTGCACAATTTGCATCTTGGCACCAAGAAACAGATGCTTGTGGTTTCAGCCTATAGGAGCTCTTTGTTCCAATGAGTTGGTCTCAGCATAATTTGCCTAATGCTCAGCTCTGTCACCGAGAGCAGTGCAGTTTCAGCTCTCTGGTACAAGAGCAGCTTGGGAAACAGATGCTTCGTGTCAGTGATTTAGTAGCTAAGAATTGGCACTGCCATGTTTTTTTTAAAAAAAGTAACATTCTCTTTTTAACAGAGATTCTAGGAAAGTATTCAGCTTTACTTACAAAAAAAAACCACACGGGCTCTCCTAGTTTATTTAAGTCAGCAAGTTCTCCACCCATTCATGTTTTCCCTCCCTGTATTTGCTGTTTTTCCGTTCAGAAGGATTTAATTTCTAAACTTACTAGAGAAAGATTTCTAAATGCTTATTACCAACAGGTATCCTCTTCCTATGTGGTTCACTTTACCCTTTAAAATATTTTGACCCATCTAGAAAAAAGATTCATAATTCCTCTGTAGTATAACAGCAATTCTCACCACTGAATTCAAAAATTTCATAAAAAATGTTTTCATTAAACACACACATTCTAATTGTATATTTTAGTTACAGGCCTTCCGAAATTATTTCTAAATTGACAGATTTAATCTAGATTTGGATTTATATTATGGACAGACCCTGAAAGAAATCTTTACGTCTTTGGACAGTGAACTCTTTACTAATACAGGTTGAGCATCCCTAACCCAAACATCCCAAACCCTCCGAAACCTAAGCCTTTTTGAACACTGACATGACATCACAAATGGAAAATTCTACCCCTCATGTGACGGGTTGCATTCAAAATGCAGTCCAAACTGTGTTTCATGCACTAAATTATTAACACTAAAAATATTGTATAAAACTATCTTCAGGCTATGTGTATAAGGTACATATGCAACATAAATAAATTCTATGTTTGGATTTGGGTCCCATCCCCAAGATATTTTAATATTTCATTATGTATATGTAAATACTGCAAAATCTGAAAACATCCAAAATCCAAAATACTTCTGGTACCAAACATTTCAGATAAGGGACTGTATATAACTACTATAGTAGCAAACTTTTTTTTTAACCTTATATAAGAAAACAATATTCCGATAAAGAAATTACATTCACCATTTTCAAAACAGAAATATACTACAAAGATTGCTGAAATCTAAAACATGATATTTAGTAACTAAAATTAGGTGTATTATAACAGATCTTATACATTAATTCTTATTAAGTCATCTAGGTATCACCACAGGTATTACCACTTCTTAAATTTAGGGATTATGGTAAGCTAATGGTTAATTCCCAAGCAAGACCTAACCATTTGTAAAGATAGGATAAGACGACATTTCAAAATTTAATTTTTATGTTGCAGACCCTTTCAAAAATTATAGAAATTGTTATTTTAAATATTTCATCCTAAATTCTCACATATATTTAAGACTGATCTACCTCTTTTAGGAATATATATTTGAATATTTAAATTCTGAATATGCTTTGCTTTAATTATCATCAAGTGTGCAGGGGCACTGAGTAACAGATACGTTTGAATGATAACCAGTACTCGCCACCTCTTGTTCCACTGCATTTATATTCTGTTGAGTTTTGATTACTATTTTGCATTCACTTCCTCCAACTCTGATTGAATACTGCTCAGCTATAATTCTGTTCTATTATTCCTCTGAATAACAAATAATGAAAAAGATTATAAGTTTTAGTTTTCTAAATATGAGGTTAACTAGCTCTTTTCCCCCTAATTCTTAAAATAATTAGAGAAGAACCTCCAGGATTTTACATTTCAGGCAAGCATCACAAGCTCAAAATTTTCTTAGCATCTGAATGCTCCACAAGCAATAAAAACACAGTGCAGTGTTGGTTTCTCCCTTTGCCAACAAAACCAACATGTTTTGCCACAAGAAAAAGATGCCTATGAGCTGATGTAATTTGTTGAGAGATTCTAGAATTAGTGTGAATTTAATTCTAATTTCAAAAGTTACTGGAATTAGATTTGTGAAGTAAAAACATTATATTCTTTACTAGCTTATGCTTCTTACCAATCAGCAAAATGTGCGCGACCCAAAAAGAAGGCAACCTGAAAATGTCAACACTGATTTTAGCATTAGCGTGAACACTATCAAGGGTTTACTGTCCTTGGGGTTACATCAACTTGGAAGACTGATGGAGAACTCAAACAGATTAGGATTCTCTCAACTAGGTTTGTTTATTCAGTGAAGGTTTTGCCTTAAGTCAAAGACCTGGTATCTCTACATGCAGATGTACTAAACACGATGACAATTTTTTTTTTTAAAGCCATAAGTAACTCTTTAAGAAAGAAAAATGCTGTTTTCCCTTTGTCAAATTACCGTTTAAATAAATAGTAAATTCTGATGGAATTTTTTTTAAATGTGTCCCTTTTAATCTGTTCATTTCTATTTTGTAGTTTTTGGCTAATACTTAAAAAGTACTAAATGTTTTTAAACAGTAATTTTTAGGATTCACCATTTATGATATAATCATTATACATTAAAAATATGATATTAAGTAATTTAAAACTAGTAATTTAAATTATTTCTCTAACATTCAGTAGTTCTTTGGGATCACATACACAAATCTTCAAACACAGATACTTTACCTCATTCATTTTAGCAGAAGAAAAACATACTATATCAAATCAAATTTATCTAGTTTATGGTTTCATGAATTAAGACACCTCTTTAAAAAGAAAAAAGAGTAGTTTTTAAGCACAAATATATTGAACAACCCTAAATTTATTTAAGATAAGTTTGAATTATGCCATGGTTTACTCTAAGAAATAAGCTGTTAAGCCCCTATGTAAACTTAAGAGAAAAAAGAAAATACGTCTTTTTATATACCTAATGAATATACACATATATTTTTTTTTAAGAGACAGGATCTCACTCTGTCACCCAGGCTGAAGTGCAGTGGTGCAATCATAGTTCACAGCAATCTCAAACCCCTGGGCTCAAGTGATCCTCCCAAAGTGCTGGGATTACAGATGCGAGGCACCTGGTCTGGTCCTAATAAATGTTACTACTATAATATGCTAAAATACAGAACCTGTAACAAATACTTTTCATGCACTAACTCCAATTATATTCAAGTTTCAAAATCTGAACAATAGTAATAAAGTTAAAACGACAATAAAGAAGAATCTCAGGATTCATTTTTAAAAATCCACAGTAGAAGAATATTTATATATAAGTTAAAGACTTATTCTTGGTTATGAGGAAAACAGGAGAAGGAATGAAAAGTATTTGGTGCCAACTGTAGACTCTGATCATTTTTTCTGCAGGTTGCAAATGGAATCTTAAATGAATCTTAATTTTATTTTTTGTCAATCTACGGCAATTTTAAAAAATTCATAAGTTTAATATACATCAACTAAATCAGAGATTTACACGGAATCAATGAAACAATGAAATGAAGTAGATTCTTACACACTTTTTCAAAGTTTAGTTTTGATAAGTCTTCACAATAGCATATTTCAACTGGTTGAACCTGCTTGAGAAAATACGCTTGAGGAAATACGCTATGATGTTCATTTTGGAGTAAAAGTAAAAACCAAAGAATGATACTGACATTTAAAGTTTAAAAAAAAAAAAAAAAGCAGAAAAGTACTCTACTTAAAGAGACATTAAGTTCTCAGATTCTTAAGTTATTTTTAATAAAAGACATGCCTTCTCTATAACCAAAGTGTGTACTGTAGTCTAAATAATGGAGCTGGATGACAAAATTCTTCAGGTCCTTCATAGCTTCATAGTACCAACACATTTTACTTTCATAAATATATTTAAGAGAAATTGATAAGTTTAAAACCTAAAAAGAAAAAAGTCAAATAGAAAGCAAAAAAAAAAAAAATTGAAGTTACAAAACACAATGACCACATTAACATATAAGTAAGCACAGAAAAAAAAAAAAAAAACACCCACACAAATAGATTGACTTCTCTTATAAGATCAGTACCTTTTCCTGGACAAAGCTGGTGTACCCCAAGGAGAGGGGAGAGAAGACTCACTTGTCAGGCAGGGAGGGATCTGCTCTGCACGACTACAGACGACAAAACAGACAGGGTGGTTTAGAGAGGTTAGCAGAAGAGAACACCAGGTTGGCCATAGGTTAGTTTCACAAGAAATGCCAGTAAAAGTTTAATAAGGAACATCCTCCGTATTCAGTAGGAACAAGGAACAAGACTACAACACATGCACTGAATGAAACAGAAAAGCATGCTTAAGGCGGATGCTTATTCCATTAACGTTAACATCTAACACAGTTGTTAAACAGAGTTCCGTAAGCCCTATTTTTGACAAAGTGACCAAAAATGAGGTATACTCGCTAGAATAAGTAGAAATCGAGGGAAAAGAGGTTAAATTTGAATACACAAATTTATACAGCTTCTTCCTAGGACACTACACTATCTCATGCTTCCTGTAAGTTAACAATATATATGCATTTTTATTTCAGATAGGGAATAACAGGGGTGTTTTTTTTTTATAATTTCTCACAATTTTTTTTATTTGCAAATCTAAATATTAAGGATTCAGAAATCTTATTAAGAAGAAATATCTTAGTAGGTATTTCAAAGTAGATATTCCACAGTAAAGGATACAAAACTTATTAGCATCTCTATCCAAGAGTTTAGCTGTTTGTGGGGGCAATTTAAAAATAACTCACTTATTTTATTTTATAAAACTATGGTAAATTGTTAAAAGCAATAATACATGGACATAAATTAGCAGCATAACTCTCTTACATTATTTTCAAAGTGACAACTTTAATTAAAAACACAGCTGAAGCATTGAAAATAGTAAGTGATTTGGGGTAAAGTGGTTCTCCTAGAACCCTGTATTTTTCCCATTATAGAATTTGTCACAATATATCTAATTGATTACCTGTGTGTCTATATTTCAACTACAAGAAAGCAAGGACCAAGACAGTCCTGTACAGAGCAGAATTCCCCAATGCCTAGCACAGTGAGTTGGGATGCAATGGGATTTTGTTAAGTCCTTGTGTAACGAAGGAATAAGTCAATCAGTCTGAATGACTCTTGGGTTTGATGGGTCAAGACGCTGATATGCCTCTTAAGGAGCTTTATCATTTTGGGGGGATTATGAGATATTGAGAATGACAGAGCATCTGCCTGGAAATATGAATAATCATAACCATGTTCTGTTGATAACAAATATCAGTAAGTCCAGATGCACCTAATGCTTCTGAGGCTACAAAGGAAAAAGCGAACAATAGCAAACACCACCATCAAAGGAAACTTCATAAAAACTATTGCAATAACCGCAATGAGAGCTAAGTGAACCTGAATTTACAAATGCTATGCAGGCTTCCATGCTAAAAATCTTAACACCAGCACAAGAGTAATATTAAAAAATAAAGTGATACACCTTAAGCAAATAGGAGAGAAGATTCATTTGTTTGCATTTTCTACTGGGGTAACTTATAATTCAAGTCTTAATGCTGAAGTCATGCCTAGCACGCCCTGTAACTGAGGGGACAGGACAGAACCGTACCTGTCAAAAGAATCGGTGGCTACTTTGTAGAGATAGGTGAAAAGTCTGCTGCAGTGCCGTAACGTGGGCGACACCGAGTCCAGCGAGAGCACATCCTCCTCCAACAGTCTTTGAAACGGCTGTGTGTTTGAGGGGAAGACATTCATGGCGCTTATTTTTCTTAGGTCTGAGAAGCAGCCAAGAAATCGAACAGCATCTGCCAACTTCTCATACTGGATCTCTGTTTTGAAGAAGTGAGAGTTGGCTGGCTCGTAGCGCATAGCGGCAGTCAGTGTGCAGAACACGGTGTGGAGAAGCTCAAACACTTGATTCTGGTTCACTTTCTCCCAGCCATTCTTGGGTGGAAAGCTCAGAGATCTCTCCATGGCAACGAGCAAGGATGTGATGTACACAAATCCTCCAACTTTCCTAAAAACTGTTCTTGAACGATGGCTTTCTCGAAGGACTGATAGGAGGGCCTGCAGGGGAAAAAAAGACAAAACAACCAAAAACAACAAACATAATTCAAATTAAAAAAAAAAAAACCCATCATGTATATATATATCAAAGAGTCCGTATTCTGTGAACATCTGACATGAATGTTTTTGTTATTTACCCAATAAGCAGTTCTATAATATGAAGCATATCAAATATTTTGCTAATTAAAAATACCATATTAAAGACAGAAAATAATTTTAGGAAACACCATCACACATTTCTCTGGATAGGGTAGGGCTATATCCAAATCTTGGCTGAAAAGCTTTTCCAATGTCTTTAATTAATGACGACATCAATGGATTCAGTTATCAAATAAGTAAAATACATATTGTAGTCTAATTTGATTAACACATTCATGAAAAGTTGTGACTCTGTGTGTACAAACTGATTTATTCTAGGAGGGATCAGAGAGAGGCTCAGGGCAGCCACAGTTTGAGGTTTTTGGATTCATGTAAAGTGACTATATTCTCAACTTTAGAGGAATCACTACGTTCTTTCTTGCAAAGTGAACTGGAGCCTGAGGGCTGAAAGTATGCCCTTTCCCAGAACAGCAGCATGTTCTCAGAAATTAAAACTAAATACATAAAAAAAAAAAAAAAACTTTAATAACTTTCAGTTATTTTTTGAACTGTCATACTTTTAACTTGCCTTATTATTTTAAAAAACACAATATAAAATCACCTGATATTTTACTGGGCACATACTTTGTACCGGGCACTCTAAGTGCTTTTGTACATTAGCTTATTAACCCTTTCAACAATCCTATGTGTTAGGTACTATTATTATTCCCACTTTATAGATGAGGAATTGAGGTACAACATGGCAAGATAACTTGCCAAAGATTGTACAGCTTCTACAATGGTGGAAGCAGGATT
>CM052454.1:2669685-2694455 GCA_028533085.1 Varecia variegata
AGACAAATTAGTGACAATAATCATAAAGAAATTAACATATAAAGTGGTATTATATGTACATGAAAACAAGTAGTTTGCCTGTAAAGATTGACGCCAGTTAAACAACTATTAGGAGTGAATAGCATTTGCAAGAGTGACCAAAGAATGAATATAGAGTCTTACAGAAAGCTGGATTTTAGAAAAAGGGTAAACACAGAACTACAAAAAATATTAAAAGTTTAGAAAGATTGTTCAGAAACCCTGGCTTGTACATTTCTAAAATATGCAAAGATTTTTAAAAATCTTCAGCTTATATATGATTTCAATTTTGTTTTATAATGTATAAATTTATTCCACGTATGGCAAATACCAAAAACAATGAAACTCCTTGAAACAATGTAACTTCTTTGTATTTAGATTTGCTTAGCTTTTAAATAAAATATAAGCATTTAGACTTCATGTTTTCCAAAATAGTGGGCCTTCCTTATCTGTGGGTTCCAAATCTGTGGATTCAACCAGACACAGAAGAAAAATATTCAAGGAAAAAACAGGAATGTTTGTGCCTGTACTGAACAATCACAGACTTTTTTCCTTGTCATTATTTCTTAAACAATACAGTATAATAACTACTTGCATAGCATTTACATTGTATTCGATATTGTAAGTAATCTAGAGATGATTTAAAGTATATGGGAAGATGTGTGTGTGGGTTATATGCAAATTCTATAGCATTCTATGTAAGAGACTTGAGTATCCACAGATTTCAGTATCTGTGGGGGATACTGGATCAAAGCTCCCCTGGATACTGACGGACAACTGTACATATATTAATAACAGGTACAGAGATTAGAGCGTGAATTAAATTCCATCTATGTAAAGTAGAAATGCATGGAATGCCATTATTCAAAAGAAGTGTGTTTGGATTATTAAATCGTTCGAATGCTCAAAAGAAATACTATAAAACAAATTTCATTGTTTAATTTTATGACATTTTATAATATTATTTTCAAGCATTTAATCTGCTAAACAAAGACTGTAACTTAACTCAAGAAATTATTATATAGACAAACCATACAAAGCACAAACTCTAATGAAAAACAATATATTATTTTCATACAAGTAACATAAACAAAGAGCAAGCAAAGTAAAACACATTCATTCTTTCTCCATCGCTCTGAGTAGCTCAGAATGGAGGGGGTGGAAATGACTCACCTTTGCCTGCAGGCTGAGGTACTGCAAATCCAGGCAATAAAAAGGGTGCCCCCGTGGTAAGACCAGCTGGTTTTAGTTCACTGACGCCGTATGTTGTTAGAGAAGTTATCAGATTAACCAGATCTTTCAAGGCATCTTTGGATTCTGCCTCTTTTGCTTGTTCCAATCTAGAAAAATTATGATTTAGGAAGTAATTTTTTTCTCTTGTTGTTATTCTCAAGTTTAATACAGAACGTATTTTTCAACTGTATATGCAGTAAATAAATGTATAAAGTATTTTGAGAAGTTCTAAAAGAACACAGGAGTCATCAGGGAATTAATTAGCGTTTGACCATGGCCGTCCTGAGAACAAAAAATGGGGTGCAACAAATATCTTTCGTAAAGAACAAAATTTATTGGGTTTTTCCCCTTAGAAGAAATTATTCCTATCAAAATAAACTTGGAGAATGTACAAAAGTAGGAAAGGAGAAAAATTATAGTTAGCTTCATAATCACTTTTAACATTATGATATACTTCTTAAACATGTCTTTTTTAATGTGAAAAGTTCAGTTTTTACAATATTTATTCTGATGTCACATAGAGAATTTTGCAACCTCTTTTTTTTAATTGACCAGTGTGATTTATGTGTCTCTGCGCATTAGTATGAGCTATCCATAGATAGGTTTTTAATGGTCACACAGAACCAGCCACAGATTTGGGGAGGGGAAGGTGGGACAGCCAGCAGAACACAGGACCACTACTATACATAAAATTTCGTCTACACTTAACGATTATATCTTTAGGATCAATAACCAAAAACTAAATTACTGTGTCACAGTTATCAATGTTTTTGAAGCTCTTACTATCTGGTCAACCTGTATTCTCAAAGGATTGCACCAATTAGCACCTCACTGTGTTGGTGTGAAGTGGTTATTTCACCAACTGTCATACCTGCTCTTTCATAAATCAGGATATATATGCAAAATTATATTCTTTGGGGGGTTGCCTACTATTAACTAACAGCAACTAGGTTAAACTGATAAGTTAAAAGCCAGGTGCAGCGGTACATGCCCATAGTCCCAACTACTTGGGAGGCTGAGGGGAGAGAATTGCTTGAGCCCAGGAGTTGCAGGCCAGCCTGCGCAACATAGCGAGACCCTGTCTATTTAAAGAAAAAAAAAAAAAGGAAAAAGAAAAATTGAATTAAGAAGTTTAGAAAATAGTCCTGGCTTACAATAGATAAAATGATTAAAAAATAACTGGTGGCCCAGGAATAGTTAGAAGAGGAACGTGTATCTTTTTCCTGATAATGTTTATAACCAGCCACTTTCTGAGCATATGCATGCACCATTTGGAATAAAAAAGGGGACTAGTCAAACATTTTGGATTAATGTGTTTTATACACACATTTGTAAGGTTTCCTTTAATCTACATAATTATTCTTGTAGTATAATGTATAACTACATTAATAAAGACACTAGAAGTACTAAAAAATAAGGATAATCAATATTATTATTAATCAAGAAGAGTTTATACTTTAGGAAGATATTAATTAGTTTATCTGAACTCTCCTCCCTCTGCTCCTCAAGACCAGATTTATTCTTCATAGATATCTAACCTCTGACTCCACCATGCTATGGGCTCGCATTTGCCAATTTACCTCTAAATCAACTTTTTCTATTCTGTTGGCAGAAAAAGAACAGAAAGAAGGGAGTAAAGCCAAGAGGTGACCCAAGTATACATTAAATAAGTGTTTCATTGATTGCTTTTCCCTACCACCCAAATCACGTTGTTTTGTTTGATAAAGAAGACTGAGTACACTTTAAAATTTATTCTTAAATTGTGGGGTTTTACCTAAGCAAGAGATCACAGAGAAAATTATATCCTTGCCATATCCGAAAATCATCCAAAAGTGTTTGAGAAACATCACTGGAATCTTTGAGGAAACAAGAAAGCCCGGCAAACATCTCGACGATTTCTAGGGGAGACAGGTCATCTGATTGTTGCATATTCTGAACACAGGTAGATAAACATTCTTTCTCTGCAAGAATAAAAAATTAAATAAATAGGTATATTTATGTCAATTGCTTAAGCAAATTTTCTTCATTCTTAATTGATGTTTAATGAAACATTAAATTTTAATGTATCTGTAAAATGCTATGAGATATATGTCACACATCTGAAAAGTAAATACGAGTCAAATTCATTGAGAAAGTACTGTACTACCTCTAAGTAGTAAAAAAAATAATATGGAAAAGCGCTGAAAATAGCTGACATATATTACAAGTACATGTAATTTTTTATATCGTATTTTGATGTTTTATCATTAAACAAAATAACTGGCCACTGTCTAGTGATATTCTTGATCTTTTATAGTGATTTAGTAACAGCATGAAAAAAACAAAAAACTATCTTTTAAGAAGAAAGATCCAATGATTAATTAAAACTTTAAATTAGAATATAGACCAATGAAATGCAGAAATGCCTCAGGAAAAAAAATTTTAAAAATTATATTTGTACAATATATTACCAGTTTAAAACACAGTTATATCCTATCACTGACTTTGAGAATTTGTGGCATTTCAAAAAATATCTTTAGTGAAATATATTTATATAAAGAAATCCAATGTCACATAAAAGCTAGGATTTAACATAGGAATGGAAGGAAGGAAACATTTCATGACTCAGTTGCTAAGTTTCACCTATGTCATTTAATAAGTGTAAATAAATTTTTAAAAAGTTGTATTAATGATTCTGAATCAGTTTCAGGAGAATAATATACACATGGTCTCCGACTTAACAATGGTTCCACTTAAGATTTTTCAACTTTACAATGGTGCAGTATCGGTAAGTATTCAGTAGAAACTGTACTTCAAGCACCCATACAAACATTCCGTTTTTCACTTTCAGAACAGTAGTCAATAAATTACATGAAATATTCAGCACTTTATTATAAAATAGGCTTTGTGTTAGATGATTTTGCCCAACTGGAGGCTAACTTAAGTGCTCTCAGCACACTCAAGGTAGGATAGGCTAAGGTATGATGTTCATTAGGTTAGGCATATTAAATGCATTTTTGACTTATCAATATTTTCACCTCAATGATGGGTTTATCAGGACATAACCCCATCGTAAGTTGAGGAGCATCTGTACGTTAAATAAGTAGACTATTTGGATAGTTGAATATTATGTGTAAGTTAAATAGACATAATTTCTCCTTACTGCTGATAAAGAATCTACCTAATTCCACCTACGCTGCATTGGACGGATTATTACCTGGCTACTTATGCATTGTCTTCAGAAAGTCTGGTAACTGTAGAATTTCATAAAACTTCTCTTTTTTTCCATTAAAAGGAGACAGAATAATAGACTATGACACAGAACTCACATTATATTATGACTGAACATGTACATAATAATGAAATTATATTACCTCTTGTAAATAACTGTTGTTCGAAACCTGAGAATTTCTTACATTTAAATTACCCCACAAATAACAAAATAATTTTTTCTCCTGGCAAATCTATTTTTTAATTTAAAGAACAATCTTTGGAAAATTGATAGATAAAAATAAAGGTCATCAAAGGAAGAAAAGTGGAAGAAATTTAGAACACTTAAAATGAATATATAAAGAGATATTCACCATGAATATACTTCACTACATTGACACTAAGGCCATGACGGGAGATGGTCATAAGGACTTCTCCAGCACTCTTTCTCCAAGGCAGGTTATAGGGAGGGCACCAAGAGGTTATTGCACTGAATAAAAGCTGGAGATCATCTTTTTGAGCCAGTTCCTCCGCCGGAGAAACAAAACTGCACAATTTCACTAAGATCTAAAAAACAAAACAAGAATGTATAAGCAAAAAGTCAAATAATCTGATTTAGAAATGGGCATATAAGCTGAACAGATATGTCTCAAAAGAAGACATACAAATAGCTAATAGGTATAGGAAAAAATGCATAACACCACCAGTTATTAGGGAAATGCAAATCAAAACCACAATAAGATATCACCTCACCTCAGTTAAAAATAATGAATGCTGGTGAATATATGGTAAAAGGGGAATTCTTCTATACTCTTGGTGGGAATGTAAATTAGTACAGCAATTATGGAAAACAGTATGGAAGTTCTTCAGAAGACTAAAAACAGAACTACCGCATGATCCAACAACCCCACTACTGAGTATTTACCCAAAGGAAAAAAAAATCAGTATGTCGAAGAGATAGCTGCATTCCCGTATTTACTGCAGTGCTAGTCACAACAGCCAAAATTTGGAATCAACCTAAGTGTCCATCAACAGATGAATGGATAAAGAAAATGTGGTATACATATATATACAATCTAATACTATTTAGCCATATAGAAGAATGAGATTCTGTCATTTGAGGCAACATGGATGAGCTTGGAAAACATTATGTTAAGTGAAATAATCCTGACACAGAAATATAAATACCAAATGTTCTCACTCATATGTGGAAGCTAAAAAAGTTGATCTCATAGAAGTAGAGGGTAGAACAGTGGTTAACAGACGTAGGGAGGAGGGGAGAGAGCCGAAAGTCGGTTAACGGATACAACAGTACATCCAGACAGAAGGAATAAGTTCTAGTCTTTTACAATAGCACTGTAGGGTGACTATTATTAACAATTTATTGTTTATTTTCAAATAGCTCAAAGAATGGATTTTCAATGTTCTCAATACAAAGAAATGATAAAGGTTTGTGGTGATAGATATGCTAATTATCTTGATTTGATCATTATACATTGTATCAAAATGTCACATTGTATCCCATAAATATGTACAATTATGTGTCAATTAAAAATAATAAAAGCAGGGACAAAATATTCACAATCTACACATCAGATAAAGGGCTAATATCCAGAATCTACAAAGAACTCAAACAAATCAGCAAGAAAAAAACAACTCCAATAGAAGGTGGGCAAAGGACATAAACAGAAGCTTTTCAAATGAAGACAAATGGCAATAAACATATGAAAAAATGTTCAGCATCACTTATCATCAGAGAAGTGAAAATTAAAACCACAATGAGATACCACCTTACTCTTGTTAGAATGGCTTTTATTAAAAAGTCCAAAACAACAGATGCTGGTGTGAATGCAGAGAGAAAGGAACACTTACACACTGTTGGTGGGACTGCAAATTAGTACAACCCCTGTGGAAAACAGTATGGAGATTCCTCAAGAAACTAAAAGTAGACCTACCATTTGATCCAGCAATCTCACTACTGGATATTTACCCAAAGGAAAAGAAGTCATTTTATCAAAAAGACACCTGCACTTGAATGTTTATTGCAGCACAATTCACAACTGCAAAGATGTGGCATCAACCCAAGTGCCCATCAATTCATGAGCAGATTAACAAAATGTGGTATATGTAATGGCTGAGTACCACTCAGCCATTAAAAAGGATGAATCAATACCTTTTGCAGTAATTTGGAAGGAACTGGAGACCATTTTCCTAAGTGAAGTACCTCAAGAATGGAAACACAAACACCACATGTACTCTCTAATCAACTGGAACCAACCCATGGGCACATAGTGCACAAACGGAAGTAAAAGTCACTGGAAATCAAGCAGGGGGTAAGGGAGAGGAGGGGAGGGGCAAAAACCCACCTAACAGCTACAATGAACACTATGTGGGTGATGGGCACATTTATAGCCATGACTCAAGCCATGTATCAAAAACATTTGTACCCCCTTAATATTCTGAAATAAAAAATAAATAAATACATGCAGAAAACCCACAAGAGCGTATATAAATAAATAAATGTTTGAGGAAAAGGAAGAGCTAGAAAAGGATTAGATCTGAATATTATTAAAAAGTTCAGAGCAGATATTGAGCAATGTCATTAAAACCACAACGATTACTGCTTTTAGGCAACATTATAAAAGACGTCTAAAATTTCGATGTATTTTACCTTAAGACACTAAACCAACCCTAATTCTATCAACTTATTTTTTAAAAAACATTTACATCTTCTCTTCACCGTATTTTTGTATACCTTGGCTTGAACCAGGATAAAACAGCATTACTTTTCAAGGCCAGTGTTTTATTTTTTAATATAGTTTTTTAATTCTTAGTTTGCCACAGCTGAAGTATAATTTTCTTCTCTAAAAATACAGTTTTAGGGAGATGAGAAAGTAAAAATAGATCTTTAAAAGTAAAAAGGAATTTTTCAAGTTGTTTCAATTTTCTACACAAGTAAATGGGGATATAGGAAACAACAAAAATAATCTTTATTTGGAAGTGTTTTTAAAAATTATATATCTAGTTGCCAAAACCTTTTAGAGTTGCTTTCAAAGAAGACTCAAGACTTCTTAAATTCTGGAATGAGAGCTTACTCCTTAACTATGATTTGCAAAATACTCACTGCACGAGTGCTCATAGCATTATAGAGCTTGCCGCCTGGGAAATTCAGCAGTGGTTTCTGCCCTCAATAGACTCTTCCTTCTAATCCCAGTTCAGTGTCAGAAAAGTTAACTTCTTTCTCTTTGTTAACTTTTTCTCATCTAAATATTTTTAAAATATACAATATGAATAAAATGACCCTAATTTATGACATCATTTTATCCTCCTGAAAGAAGATAAAATGCTTCATGAAATTTGGGTATTTCAACATCAGTTGAGAAAATTGCTAAATAGAAAGGTATTTGAAATATGCTTTGTCTGAGAAAGTTAAGTGTTCCTTTTCCTATGTCCTTCAATGCAAAAATTTGCTTAAATGCAAAGCTTTCTAATTCACAGCTGTCAAATATCAGGAAGAAAAAAAGTATTAAGAATTCAGAAAAATAACAAAATATTTACAAAATCAGTAAACACGGCACCCTGGCACCAGATGCCTGGAAAAACTGCTGGATTCCGAACGTCCATTAATATGTGTAATATGTCCATCTTTTCCCATGTGACTATAGATAGTCAACTGCAACAGAACGGTATATGCTCAGAGAGATGTACTGATTATATCTTTTACTGGTTCTGACACTGCCTTACGTGATTACAGGCACAGATGCCATTTCCCTAATTTCTAACATAGAAAGCAAACCCCAAAAAGCCATAAATTGCTTTTTTTCCAAGTCAAATCCCTGTTCTCAAAAATAAACTGGATTTAATGATTCCTTGAATCTGACTGATCACTTCTAAGATAATTGGTTCTTCATCTTCCTGGGCAAAAAGGTTCTTACAAATAATCTAGTATAATCCTGTCATTTTACACAATAGAAAGCTGAAGAGTCTATTTCTCATTCCTGTTCTGCCCCTACACTAACCACTTCTATTTGTGGTCACAGAGTCCAACCGAGTGTGGCAGAACAATAATTGGCCACATCAACAAAAAGAAGAATGTCTGCGTGAAGCAGGACCAAATGCTAAATTCCCAGGAAACCATCTGTCACGTAATAATGCAAACAGGGATTTCATCTATCATAAGACATTTAATAAACTTGTCTCAATTGGTCTTCTAGGCAAAATGATGAGAACGATATCTAGCCTGCAATGAGGAACTGAAACAAAGGAAGAGATGCACCAAAAGGAACACGGAACCAGGAGGTGGGAAAGCCAGGTTTTCATCACTGGCACTCACCTGTGGGGACCATACACACGGATACCATTTTCCACAACTGTAAATGAGGAGTTTACCATTCAGTGATTCCAGTGTGCTAAAATGAATCCCACATTACTTGAAAGTCAGCACCTACTGCTTTCAAAGACAGGGAAATTTTTTTTTTAAGTTTTAAAAGAAAACGGTGCTATGCTTACTTAGGTATTAATATTAAAAGTATAAAAATGCAGTTTCCATTAGATATTAGAAATCTAAAATTGTAGCTCCCACTTATCGCCTCAGGCATTGATTTGATTAGTTCTTTAAAAGGGCTTTACTGAAATGAGGCTGCTATTCTAATCAGCCAAGAATAATCCACCACATTCATCGGCAGTATCTTTAAGCAGCTTTAATTCCTAAGTGATTTATTCCCATTGCTTTTCTCATCCAATCTTCAGGAGTCAGATAAACCTGAGTTCTAATCCTATTTCTGCCACTTGCTCACACAATCATTTTGGGGGCAAACAGAGGCTCTGAAGCCATGGGGTTGTGTTGCAAATTGAGATAAGACAAGACAGGTCAACCACAAGCACAGAAGTGTATAATGGATCAAGTGTTGAGTAAATATTGGCTGATGTAGTATTTTATTTGATAGTTCCATTCTTTTAACTTCCTAAAACTGCCTTGGTCTCCCTTCTCTCCTATTCCTTCAACATTAGCACCTCTGCAAAGCAGAGGCAGGAAAGACTCCAGTAACATGGAGTGAGCAAGCACCCATTCTCCGTACCTGCTCTACTGGACCTATTCCAATCCGTATCTGCTCCAATCCACCGTCCTTTCTATTATCCTTTTTCTACTCTCTCAGTGGTGATGGAGGCCAGAGCAGAAATCAGTCACTTTTCTTTAATGTCTACTATGTGCTAAGTAGAGAACCACAGCTTTACTTATTATTTCATTTGAATCTCACAAAAACCCTTTAAGTAAGTATCATTTTCATTTTATAGGTGAAAAATCTACATTTTAGGTTACACAACTTCAGAGAACTAGATTTAAACATATTGTTGTTAACTTTGTATTGTGATAAAAAAAAAAAACTCCTAACAAAATTCACCACCTAACCATTTCAACTGTGCAGTACATTAGTGTTAACAACACATACAAGGTTGTGCAACAGATCTCCAGAACTTTTTCATCTTGCAAAACTGAAAATTCTATTCCCACTGAACAATAATTTCGTTTTCGTCCCTCCCCTTAGTCCCTAGCAACCAGTATTGTACTTTCTATTCTAACTGTTTGACGACTGTAGATAACTTACCTAAGTGGAATCACACAGTATTTATCTTTTTGTGCCAAGCGTGTTTTTTATACTGTATTAGACCAATGGACGCATTGTATTCTAAATGTTTGCGGGTTGCTTGTTTTGAAATTTTTCTCCCAAGGAAGAATATCACACATGATAACTACATTCCCAGGCTGGCTAACCAAGGTCTGTTACACCTCTGTTAACCCACAATGCTATTATACAAGAACAGCAGTAACAGTAAGAAAGAAGACTTGACAGGCAGGAGGTAGAGGAGTCGGCAGCAGCCACTAAAACAAATTGCCTTTATAATTTAAATAGTTATAGGTTAGGGACGTCCTGTACATAAACAGCAACTAAACAGAATTTCTTGATTCAAAAATATTACCCAAATCTTAACTTTCAAAAAAGTTTTCCTTGCTTAGTTTGTTTTAGAGATGCTACTGACCTATCAAATGCAATACTAATAACTGGATCTATTTGGAGAAACAAACTTTCTAATGCCTCACTTGAATATTTCTGAAAATAACATTTCAATATTCTTTCTGTAGATTCAAAAAATGTGATAGTTATAGGATATAAAGTCATACTAAAATAAACAGAATGAGATACTGTACAAAATGGAATATGTAGAAGAACATCTTTTTAAGAAGTGCACCCACTTCATTTTAAACAGAGCTATACAGACAACAGATATCAATCGACAGCACCTTCCGTACCTGTACAAAAACTTTCTGGAGTAGTCCTCGGCGTTCCGCTAGAGGTAGCTCATTCTGTGCGCCTCCAGCTGCCTCAGGCACATGTGGAAGGTCAAAAAACAGATATAAGCATTTAACCAGGGTGGAAGGCACTGACATCGTTGTCATGCAGTCCACGGTTTTCTGGAAAACAAACCAATAAATAAATGAATAGACAGACAGACATGACTATAATTGGCATAGCTGAATAATTCACAAATGTTAAGCCAGAAAGTCACATATCAAGGTAAGTTTTTAAAGTCATGTAAGAATTTAAAAATGACTACGTGCCGAGAAATATTCCATTGCCCCTTTAGACAAATTTGTTTTAATCAAATACTGAGGTTGGGTTTGTTTTTTTATATAGTAGGTTATTTATTAAATTTGATATTTGTTTATTAAAAAGCACCATGTTTAAAACAATACCGGCTTTGGAATTTAGAAAAACAAGCACTTAATAACCATGAACTTCAGCAAACTACTTAATTTTCCTGGGGCTCACTTTTTTCTCTTATAAAAGTAGATAGAACAGTACCTATATCTTAGGGTAAGTATCAGGGATATAGAAGATAATAAATGAAAAACATATTAAGCACTAACTACATTAATAGCTGCTTTACTACCATTTTTACTTTTATTCTTATTACAGACTCTTGGGGCTGGAAAGACATCTGACAGATAAAGCCATCACTGATGTAAATACATCCCTCTATTATTTTCAAAGATTTCCAGAGGAAAAAATTCTGGACCTTCATTATAGCAAACATTTTAATGCTGTTAAGAAGTATAATATGATATTTGTCAAAATTTTCCATGAAGAGGCTTGGAATAAAAAGTTTTACTGCACTAGAGATCAACAGGTTGGCATCACCTGTTGATTATTTACTTTCTCGTCATTTATTGAACGCCCAGGGAATGTCAGGTTGTGTGCTGGCAGATAAAGCATTTCTGCTCTTCAGAAGACCACAGTCTACTGGTATTAGCAGATTCCTAAGTAACTATGATTTAATCGCTTAAGTCTAACAATGGTAGTATATATATATAATATATATATATAAATATATACACATACATACAGGCTAACATGAAAGGGACTGATCAACACTGGCAGGAATGGAATAGAGATGTGTAAGGAACTAAAATAAAAAGGGAAAGGTCACCTGGAAGATACATAGCAGGTTAGGCCAGATGGTACAGTATGTTTGAGCAAACACAGAGTTCAAAATTGCCGACTCCTGAAAAGCCACAATAATAATGGCTAACCTTTAATTAGTGGTTATTACATAACAGGCATAAGGCTAAGTACTTTACATACATGATCTCATCTATTCCTCAAGTCAACCTTGTGAGGTAGACACTGTTCCTGTACGATCCTTATTTTACAAACAAAGCGACTGAGGCGCGTTACTTACACACCCTTCTTTAGGGCAGAGAAGTGGTTAAGTGGCCAGCAAAGAATGTATGTTCAACGACCTACAAAAATGGTCCCACATTCGCGTTTGACTTCTATTTTGCTGGCAACAAAGACCCAGTGATATGTCACAAATAAAAAATAACAGAACTAGATTTCAGAAAATTAGCTGGTGGTAGTATAGATCATAAATTAAATACAGAGAGCCAGAAGGCAAGGATAATTAGGAAACAAACACAAAACACCATATGAGAGATGGGGCCTGAACAACTGCAGCAGCAGGGTGATAGAGAGCAGAGACTCTCAAGAACAATCCTTTGCAAAACCTGTCCCCTTTCTACCTGCCCAGTAACATTTTCTGCCTCAAATACTACTAAACCCTCTTTTCTACCCACCTATGATTTATTATTTCTTGACATACCCTGTCACCATACATCTGAACGTTCGGTTTAAACATCTGCTATGTCTCAAACTTTCCTTAATTCCTCATCTTCCATCCTACCCTCACCTTCAAAATGTTTACTCTCACATTTCTATGTTCATAGCGATACATATACCCCATTATAGACTTCACGGTGTTATCTTTCTCTGCTTCATCTCCGTCATCTACATGTGGAGTCAGGACTGTGTTTTAGTCATCTCTCTGTATCGCTGTTGCCACCAGAAAATGGTACTCACACAAAAAAGGCAGCTCAATAACATAATACTGAATTTGCTTTTTATTTTTTACTTGTTTTTTCACTGAGCCCACCCTTCTGCAGAACAAATTTGCTTTTTAAATGTATTTTTTCCAGTTATATTATTACTAGCTTTCCCTTCCTATTAAGAAGTGACATGATTTTTCATTTTCATCTTATTATTGATAGATTTAAAGTATAACTTGGCATCTAAACTTGTAATTTTTAAGTGATTAGGTTTCTACAGAAAATATGAATAAATGTAAAAACATTACAATTAGAAGTTATTGATATGAAATACTTAAATATTAGATATTTAAATTTAATATTAAAGTTTTAATAGCATGTAAAGATATGCTATTCTAAAATAAATTTAGGTATAGTAACATAGAGCCATTTATAGTTACCATCAACAGCAAATGGAATTGAGATTTTGTTAATCATCCAGTATAGTGACAGATGCATGAAAACAATGGTTTGCTTTTAGGACCATCTGAAGCTTATTTAGGGTGACCAACCATCTCCATTTGCCTAGGACTGAGTCGTTTCCTCGGATGTAGGACTGTCTACAAGTCCCAGGAAAACCAGGACAAGTTAGTCATGCTAATTCCGAGTGGGAAAAAAAAACTAAAAAAAAAAAAACCACACAAACAAAAACATAACAAGAAAAAGAAAACAGACCATTCCAAGGAGAAAAATCCAAGTGCTCATTACTTTGGGCTAGTGACTAGCTGCAGAATACAATTATTCACAGTCACCTTTGTAAGTTCCATTACTAAATGATATGAGGTGTTTGAAAGTCCATTGCAATTTAGACAACAGACAGACCCAAGATTAGAACAGACTTCAACAGGTAATTATACTCTGGATTTTAGAAGGTTGAATAAACCTCCTTTATTCCAGAAATATCAAAAGTCGAAAACCAGGTATCCAAATGGCTTATTAATGAATACATGCAACCTATATCAAGACAGATACTTAAAGGTGATTTAGAGAAAATAAAAAGTAATCTCCAGAATAAATCAAATGAGAAGGGAATATATATTATCCTGATAATGTCAGTGTTTCCTTATTTTCCATAAAAATGTAAAAATATTTTGCATGTCATTTGTTCCTTATTAGTTGAGTGACCTTAAATGAACAGAGATTTTTTTCTAAGCCAGAGTTTCCCTAACATGGGTTACAAACATGTTGGGCTAGGCCTGATGGACCCAGAGCTCCTGGGCTACTTGTGTCCAGCCATAAGTGGTCCATCTCTTTGCCCAGGATGCTGTACAAATAGTATCACGTCCCATGTGTGCTATGACATGAAAAGATGGAAAACACTGCTCTAAGCCATGCATTTCCTCATGAGTAAAGTGCATAAAATATCAAACTCCTCGCAGAGATGCTGCAAGAAGCATGAAATAATGTTTCATAAGAGTAAGAAGAACACAAATGATTACTATAATCTCATTTGGATATGATGACAAATTTAATAACAAAATCCCAAGAGGATACAAAAAAGAGGGTTACCTGACCAGAGGATGCTAACAAATTAATTGTTGTCAGAAGCATCCAGCCTCTACTGGCTTCCTCACTCTGATTGATCTCCAGGAATTGGACTATGGCCCGACTTGCAGCCTCTGGAAAACCAAAGGGAAAGCCATTAAATGAGGGGGGAGGGGAGGAAATCACATAAAGAGGTTCTTTCTTAAAACCTACCAAGGAAATGGTCATTTACTAAAAGCACATACTTTATATTAGCACTATTACATACTCTATGGGCAAATTTTAAAATTAGTAATGTTTTAATGGCATACATAAACCCTTGTATCATTAATACAGAAATGTAGAAGTCAACCTATATATTTTAGGGAAAGATATGTCATGAACTAATCAAAAAGATTCATGGAAGAGGTAATATTTGAGCTAAACTTCCCTGGAAAACATACTTGTCCAGGAAGTGGGAGCGGCCGGGGACGCAGAGAGAATAGAAGCAGAGGATTAAAACCCAAGAGTGGTTAGAGAAATGGGCCTGAACGTACAGATCAAGGCAAAGAACGGTAATAACACTGGCTTAACAATCTAGAAGAGCATAATTGACAAGTAAGTCTAGTATCAGCAGTAGTGACAAAAAATATAGACGCCTAACAAGCTAAGGGCTGTATTTGACCCTCTGGTCAAGAGGGAGCAAATGTAGTTTCTTGGGCAAAGTCGATGATGAAAAGATTATTCCAAGACTATTAATCTAGTAGTAACGTGTATGACAGACTATAAAAGGCCAAAGAGACTGGTCAGAGGGAAACTGAGGGAAGAGACTGCCTCAGAGACAGCCTGAGAAGCTGACAGTAGGAACAGAGAATTAGTGAGGTATGTAAGAGAGCCACTCACACAAATGCAGACTCAGAAGACCTTTTCAAAGTAAATTTAGTTGATTACATTTTAAGAAAGAAGGGAAAATGGAGAAATCCCTAAACTTGCACTTAATTTCATCAGTACACTTTGCCAATTTTTACATGAACACAGGAGATGACTTAAAATTGTCAGAAAGTAAGTCCAATCTGTTCACTGCAAACTAACTGGGTCAGATACTCATGTATACTTAACACACTTCATAAAGGAGCAGAAGGTAGAATAAACAGGATTTAGATTACCCTAGAGGTATTTTTTTCTTCAATTTAATACAATAAAGATAAAAATGTTTTATTAGATTACTGAATACATGGCTTACATATGATTCAGTGCTATGCATATTTCCATATTTCATCTTTATATACTTCAATTTGAGGGAATATTTTTAACTGAAAAAAATTTTAAATGGCTTCTTTTTATTGAGTCAACTATATGCCAAGTACTGTTTTAAGTACTGGTGAGTTTAACTCATTTAATCTTTACAAGAACCCTATGAGTTATTTTCTATTAATTTACTCCTCATTATAGTAAAATTGAGAAATGGAGAGGATAAGTAATTTGCCTATAGTCACAGAGCTAGTCAGTGAATTCATATTTGAACTCACATTCAAATCCAGGCTGTCTGGTCTGTAAGAGACAGAGACAGTAATTAAAGGAATTAATTGGAGCCAGGCGCAGTGGCAGAGCCTGTAGTCTTGGCTACTCAGGAAGCTGAACGAGGACGGGGGATCGCTTGAGACCAGAAGTTTTATGCCATCCTAGACAACATAGATCCTATCTTTAAAAATATATAAGAACTATTATAAATAATATTTATAATTCAATATTAATATTAAATAGATATAATTCAATATTAATATTAAATTAATAGATTTAATTAAATATTATTGAAACACTATTTACAATAATTTATAATAATAATTATTATTATTATTTCCTGGAAAAGAGGGAGACAAACAGAAGCCTCGCTTATTTCTAATACTCAAAATCTCTTAAGTGTTTAAATTACTCTGTTCCTACTTTTACTGATTTATAGTCTCTCACTCCTCTAGAAAAGAGAGCAGACTCTTCATAAGCCTCACTCACTGCCAATCCTCAGTATCTAGCACATTACCCAGCACTAAGCGGCCACTCAATAAATATCCGTTAAGTGAATCAACCTAACTCGATCAAAAGAATAATAACTGGAGGACACAGGGAGTTCAACTTTCTCAAGGAGTCTGGATTTATTATGGGTAAGAGGAATTCCTGAAAGTTTTGCAAAGGGGAGTAACACAACAAAGCCATGTTTAAGGCTGACTGAAGCGTGAAGATCTCATTAGAGAAAAGAGGAAGAAAAAATAAGAGAATACCATGGAGAAAACTACTTTAGCAACCGTGGTTTGAGATCAGTGGTAAAAACTGATGTACAAATCTCTCAAGTCTACAAAGGACCCAACAATTGGCCAAGGGCTACGTAACATGACCCCTTCCTTAACAGTAATTAACACCCAAGTAAGGAAGACAACTACTTCCCAGTTAGCTAGAACTCTCAGCTAAAGGCTGACACGTAATGCTTTCATTTTCGAGACCTCTTCACAACATAAAACTTCTGTTCTACATTGTGCATTTCCAATTTCAAAATTCAGTATCTTTAAGAAACCGCTGGTAGTTTTCAAATTGATTATTTCATAGTCAAATCAATGTAATGAAATTTTACTTCATAAAAAACAATGATTAGGAAAAGATCTGGTCAATGTCACTTATGTTTCTCACAGAGGGGGAAAAACAGATTTTGAAGAACTAAATCTGTTTTAAGAGAAAAGGCAAAACAAAGTTATCTTCCTGGGGCAAAAGCTAGAAACCCATAGATAAGCCACATTTCAAATGAGTTTGGATTCCGCTCATATTATTTAGCACCATCAACGTTAAAAGAAAATGGGCAAACATGTATTTTCACTATTCAGTAAGTTGTCGCATACAAACAATAGACACTAATGCTTATATTGAGAACCAAAACACCAAAAATGTATTCTTGGTCTGAAGCAGTTCTGGTTATCTCATCAATGGGGGGGCATTTATACTTCAAACGTGTGGTTTCTTATGTTTTGATTGACAACGAACATTAAGGAATTCCTCAAGATGAGAAAAGACAACAGATAAAAAGCTAATGTTCTATCTGTCATTAAACATTACTGTAACATGTTCAGCGGGTGCTATGCTGACTGAACAAGATAAAGCATGTGAAAATAGACTAGAAAAAAACAGTGTGGTATAATCATCATGTATCCTTTTAACATCTTTACCAGTGTAACAATAACAATTACTCTTTTTGAGAAGGTAGAAAAGATCTTAAGTTGTATCAGTAATGATGTAAAGTGATGTTATCTGGTTTTGAATGGCATGCTCCTACAGATACAGAGGTCTGGACAGGGCTGTGGTTGAATGACATGTGGGAGATCCCAAACTCCACTGACAAAACAAACTATCTTTACATATCCAATGTATTCAGAACTATTTTACTTTCACCTACAAATTTCAACATGTTGTCATTTAAGATATCTCAAATGGATCTCCCATTTTTTATTTTAAATGAGGTCAGCAGCTCCTTTTAAACTATATAGCATTTAGTGCTATTTTTAAAACATTATGTATCCTACAAAGTAATTTTAAATAAAACCTCCATAAATCACATAGTTTCTTAAATCTCTGGGGGGAAAAAGCCCACTACTAGTCACAAACATGTTGTTATTAGGATCTATTAATTTCAATAATATTTAACAAACACAAATTTAAATAATTTAAGATTATGAGTTGATAAAAAGAACGTATTAATATTAACCCATCTTTAGGCTAGCCAGTTATTTTATTCAACCTTTAGCTTTCACACTTCATTTCAACACATACATAATTAGAATGAAAAATACAGAAATGGAGTTAGCAGCACTAATAATTAGATTAAATAAGAAGATGCGCTACGATGAGAGGATACACTACGAGATACGCTACAAGTGAATTCAATTAGACAGCATTTAGAACAGTTAGAATGTAAAACTTGTTAATAAGTGCAATCCAATAATTTTTGCTTTGCAAAGTCCATTTAAAGCATATGTCATGTTCAAACTGATGCTTCAGGGTGATGGTGAGACATGTCAATAGTATTATTTACACTTACTTTATTAATGAAGACACAAAGACCTAGACACCCCTGGATCCCTCCAGAAAAAAAAAAAAAATTCCACAAGTTAGTCAGAAAAACAGCATTAGAACTCACAGCTTCCATGCTTCTTTTCATTTGACAATACAGAACCACACCTTGGGAATAGAAATTACCTGAGGGTGTTGTGGCTTTGAAATCCTTGGGGGACAGCAGGGCACACTGTTTTTCTGTTTAAAGAAAAAAGGCTGGGTTGTCTAACTGGGGACTCAGTCCATTCCACCAACCCCGGCACAGGAGTATACTGTGGCGACACTGTCCAGCCTCTCCATCGCTGGGTGGCTGCCCACTGGGTTTAACAGTGGCATCCCGCATGCAGCAAAGTCACTAAGAAACTGAAGATACTATTTTTTTATACAAGGGGGAATTTTCTGCTTCACTGATATAAATCAACCATGTCCCCTTAGAATTCAGCAGAATTAGCATGGCTGAGCTTAACAAATAACTAGAAGAGATGGGGGAAAAAATCTTAAGATAGACTCTGGACATTATATAGCCAAAAAATTATGTTTTTTTAAAATTAGTTGAGAGTCACTGCATACTTTAAATAAAAGCCACATGGGAGGCATCAAAAGAGGATTAAGGCAGGGAGAGAGAGAGAGAAAGAGACTGTGAAGTTGTCCTAATGTATAACAAATAGGTCCACAGATCCATTTTGCATCTTGGTATTCCCTTGATTCCCTAAATCAATTCCCTTGATTTCCATTTTCACTAACTTCTGAGAGATTCAAACAAGAGAACTGCAGAGAAGCACGGTTCCTACTCAGATATCTACAGTCCATGTTAGAAGTCATCCGATAAAAAGACTTTATGTCCTAGTGGTGCTTAGGTAACACCCAAAATAAGTCTTCACCAAATTCAGAGGGATCCTGCAAAAATAATCTTGTTTTGGTACAACAAAAACAGCCAACTTTCAAAGGAAATTAATAGGGAGATCATTTCACTTGTTTTTTTGGAGAAAAACTATGTGAATATAAGTTATGACAAAATTTCTTTCAATGATAACTCCTATAAAATAAAAGGTTATATTAGGTAAATAAAGTAGTCAAACTCACAGGAGAGGAAAACAGAATTTTGGTTAGTGTCCAGGGGCTGAGGAGAGGTAGAAATAAGGAGTTCCTGTTCAATGGGTATAAAGTTTTGGTCATGAAAGATAAAAAAGTTCTAGAGATCAGCTATACAGCATGGCACATACACAGTTAACAACAATGTACACTTCAAAAATTGTTACGAAGGTAGATCTCATGGTATGTGAGGTTTTTTAACCGCAATAAAAATAAATAAATAAGAAAATAAGGATGAAATATATAAGAGTTAGATGATTTAGGATGTACTTAGATCATGAAAATCTAGAATTCTTTTGAACTGGAAAAATCAAAAGCTCAAAAAATCTCCATGAAAGTATTTTTAATAACACTGACCAAAAGAATCTTCCAATGGTCAAGACTAGAAATGAAAGAAAACAAGGATTCCCATAGCCAGAGTTTTCTAATGCTGACTGAGAAGATACTCTACAATTATGCTCATCTCTCTTAAAAATCAAGAAGGCTGGCTCTTCTAACAGTACTCAAATTCTTAAAGTATTTAAAACGAAACAAAACAAAAAGCCAAAATATCCTATGTCAAAAAACAACAAAAATTTATTGAACACCTAATATGTGAGAGGCATTTTTCTAGGTGTTACTGATGAGGGTGAATACAACAGGTGACAAAATTAAATAAGTAAATAAACAAGATACTTTCAGATGATGATGTGCCAGGAAGGAAATTATATACAAGGTGACTGAACAGATACTAACTGGCTTGGGGACAGAGGACAGCAGACCTGTTTGAGACAGCGTGCTAGGAGAGATTTCTCATCAGGACATAATACACAAACTCAACTGAATTGCACAGGATTCTAAAGCTAATAAATTTCAAAAGTTTAAAACTAAAAATTGTATGGAATTACATGACCTGAAAAAAATGTACCCTAAGAACTCCTGGGTAAGAACATGTCACTGCTAGAGGAAAGAGGATGAAGGGCACACAAGACTCTATGTACTATTTTTGCAACTTCCTATGAGTCTATAATTATTTCAAAATTACCAGTTAAAAAAATACTTGTGTAACTCTTACCATTAACTAACAATGAGACATCTTCTACTCCATTTAAGACATTTTTTCATTACATATAAAAATTTGCTCTATGGATGTAAAATCATAAAGGGATTTAGGAAAACAAACCTCCAGTGTAGCAAAATGTCTTTCCACCAACGTGTAGATTAGGTATTTAAAAACACGGCAACAGAATTATAAGTAAACTTTTGGTAACTTTTTTCTAATCTATCACTCAAGAAAGAAAATGCAATGAGAGACATCCATGTGTGACAGAAATTTCTCTTCAAATCACCTGTTTAAAAAAGCCAAAGACACAAATCTTCTTCTGTATACCAACTTTTCACTTCCACAGGAGTAAATGAAGTAAGATAAAAAAGGATGTGATCCTATTTTAGGTGGAGAAGGGAGAAGACAGAGACAGATACCTTAAAATACCTTATCACGTTTCACTGGACTTGTTTCAAAGACTGCAAATATAATTTAAACCAACTCACTTTAAAATCCATACATCAATCCATATCATGTACTGCTTCTGAATAAGGGATTTAGCCCTCAATCTAAATTTTAATGGCTGTTGCTAAAAAGATTATATAAGGGGCTCCAGTTAGGATGGAAAGTTGAGCACATGCATTTACCTCTGCTCTCTTCTGAAATACCGCTGCTCTAGACTGAACTGTGTCCCTCCAAAATGCACACTTTGAAGCCCTACCCCTAACAAGAAGGTACTTGGAGGTAATTAGGTTTAGAGGACACCATGAGCACGGGGCCCCCATGACGGGCCCTAACAAGAAGAGACGGCAGAAAGCTTGCTCTCCTTCTATTCCCCACGAGAGTGCACAGCAAGAAGGCAGCAGTCTGCCAGCCAGGGAGAGAGTCCTCACCAGAACCAGCCACGCTGGCAAGCTGATCTCCAGCCTCCAGAGTCGTGAGAAAATAAACTTCTGTTGTGTAAGCCTTCTAGTCTATGGTATTTTGTTGCAGCAGCCCAAGCAGACTAATGTAGTCACTAAAACAATAGTTAAAAGACTTCTTTAAAGATATAAACCCTTAAGACCAAAAAGAATTTTTAAAAAATGAGAGCAACAAAATTTTGGTTACTAAAATAGCAGAAAGATTTGTGGTAACTGACTTAGCAAACCCTCCTAGAATCTTAAAGTAAGCGCAGGGCAAGTGGAAAAGCAACCAAACTACAGACCATAGAGGCTCTGAGAGGCTCAGGAATTGGTGGTACCAGGTACCGTTGGACGCAGAGGTAAATACGGGACTACACAGAGGAGAGCTGGTAAAAAACACGTTCCAGAGCACTTCGACTACCAGGTAAGCACAGGACTGGAGGCTTGTTCACTGAAAAGAGCAAGAGGGGGAGTTTGGATTGGGGGCACCAGGCACAGTGTGGGCACACAGAAATAAAGCAGAAGCTTATGTACCCAGCGTTGAGGGTCCTCAAACCTTCCTTCCACCCAGCTTCCAACATGTCGAGACTCAGACATGTATCTTCTAAGCAGAGACCGGACAATTCTCTGAGAAATATCCCTAGTTCAGGGGAAAAATTGCCCACAAAACCATCCAGCAAGATCACCTTACACTGAAGCCCACAGTTGCAAACTCCACACATAATTAAAAAGCTGCCCATCAGCTTTTTAACGCTCCATTCTTACGTAAGAGCAGATGGTCAAGGATGAGACACGTGAGGACATTCTCTAAGATTAACGACAAAAACAAGAACAAGTAGATAAAAAGGCAACCTTTTCATTAAACCTGAAAGAAACAGGTATTCAGGAGGATGAAAAGAGAAGAAAATGCATCCATGTAGGAATAGAAACCAATAAAAAAAAAAAAAAGAATTCTTAGAAATGAAAAATATAAAGCCACAAATGAAGAAAGACACTCCATGGAAGGGATGGATGATAAAACTGAGGGTTCTCTAACAAGCAGTCAAAACACAAAGACAGAAAATGAGAGGAGCACTTTAAGAGAGGTATCTGACTAGAAAGAGAACATTATTTCCAGGGGAGGGGAGGACATTATTCAACAATTCATGAAACCTTCCCTGATTTAAAGGGTATGAATTCCCAGACTGAAATGGTCCAATGAGTACGTAGCATAATGTATAAAAATAGGTCTACCAGAAGGCACATTATCCTGGCATTTTAGAATAGTAGGGAAAAAGAGAGGATCCTAAAAGCTTCTAGAGAAAAACTAGGTCACAGAGAAAGAATCAAGAATCTAGGTAAGCTTCCGATTTCTCAATAGGTGTGTAGAAATCTAGAATATGATAGCGAAATTATTTTTTAAATTCTGAGATAAAATGTTTTGCAACATGGAATCTCATACTCACTTAAAGGAGGGTTGACATAATGCAAGTGGCAAGATTATCCAAAATGACCCTGAGTGCTCACGTTGGGCTCTAGGGAGAAGAACCCCACTAAGACACTGACCATCTCCCCGTAGGAGGGGCAACCCAAGCTCAGCTCCCCATGAGACTGGTAGCGTCCGATCTTTGGTAGGACAGCCTCCTGGGACTAGACTAGACTAGCATTCTCCAGCAACTCAACAGTACTCACTCACTCTGAATCTAGTACTCACATGACCTGGATCACAAGAAGTTTGTGCTTCTTCACTGATAAGACGGCTCTCAGGCACATCCTTTAGTAGAGGAGAAGGACGGGAGATGGAGAGGAGGGAGGGGTGGTACCTTTCCATCTACATGCAAACCCCAGGTGTGCACTCAGTGGAGCCCCCCAGAGCACTTCTCTGTGGGATCATGAAGGTGGTGGGCTTGTGCCTTCTTTTCTCGTATGGACCAATGATTTTCTAAGTTTCCTTTTCTATAACAAAGTCAAGTAACAGAATTTGTTCCAAGCACTGGTAACTGACAGGTTGTCAGCTTAAAGGTACCACCTTACTTGGTGAAGAGGAAAAAAACTCGTTGTACGCAGTAATCATCAAAAAATTTTTTGCTCATGGGGTATCTAAAATAACAAACAAAACAAGCTCCAATAATTCCCCCCGTATCCTTTCTCAGGAAGCTGCTGGCAAAGATGCTTTACCAAAAAGAGGAAGTTAATTTGAGAAAAAAAGATGTCTTGGGATTCAAGAAACGGAATCCATCCAAAAAAAAAAAAATGAAAAGGAATCCCAGGATAACATGAGTGGAGACATAAAAAGGACAGCCGTGCAGCTGGTCTGGAGAGCGACTATTACAGATGACACAGAGGCCCCCGAGCAGCTCAGGATCTGATGGGAAGACACAGACATAATTATCACTCAGGAGGTTCCGAAACAAAACACTGTTTCAGAAGGGAAATTTTTTTTTTGATGAAGGAAGTCAAAAAACTTCTATCAAGGAAATGTGACTTAATCCAAGCTGAGATTCAGACATGCTGAGATGAAGAAGAGTTCCCCCCACTCAGTGAAGCACTGCAAGTGAAGGACCCAAGAGTGTAGACACATCTGGGAATTTCAAACAGCCCAGTTTGGCTGAAACCCATAAAAGGAAACAAACAACAGAAATAAGGTACGCTAAAAAAAATTACATATAACCAGATCCCAGATTTGCTCTGAATGTCAAGCTAAGAAATTTAGATTTTGTTCAGAAGGAAACCGAGTGTGTTTAAAAGATCTGGGGGTGGAGGTGGTGGTGGGTCCAGGAAGAGTAGCCTTGAGTGGAACTATCCTAGAAGACTCTCAGGAACTGCTGGCACCTGACATCCATGCACTGCGAACAGCATCTATTTTCCATTTAATATTAATAGTACTGTTATAGAACTGTCTGTCCATTCAAATAAATCCGGATTGGCTGACTTCTGTAAAAATACCTGTGGATTTGTTTGATGCTCTTCTTCGAATTTCTGTCACCATGAGTCGTGAGACTTGTGTTGTGAACTGCAGAAGATCAGAGAATTTTTCTGTCATTGTATTTGGCGGGGCATTTCCAAAAACCTGTAGATAAGAAAAACCATTTTTAATGAAGTATTGTCACCTTTGAAAAAATTCCACAACTTTCAAAGTGTGCTATGACTTGAAAAATCAAGTCAAAAAAGTATACTTACACAGTTACTCTGGATCTGAGTATGTTTAAAATACTATTCTTTCAATAAATCATCACATGTCTAGTCCCATTTCCCTGTATTAATTAAATGATTTGTTGGATAAATAATCAAAAATGAAATCTAAAAGCCAGAGAAGTTATTTATAAAATTTGAATCAATCTCACTAAAAACT
>CM052454.1:2701786-2759237 GCA_028533085.1 Varecia variegata
CAACTCCTTGATGTCAGACGTCCAGCCTCCAGACAGGGGGACAATGAATTCCTGTTGTTTGGGGTACTTTGTTACAGCTGCCCTAACAAACTAATGTACACAGCAATAGGTAACAGCATATACATAATTCAAGGTAATTTTTATCAATATCAAAATTAGTCTCCATGAAGGAATTAAGTAGATACCCAGAAAATATTAGTCCACAGCAGAAAATCTTAGGACCACAGAGTTTCAGTGAGCTGGGACCCCTGCAATCATACAATCTACTCATTTCAAAATCTGATGATGATCATGAGGAGGAGGAGGAGGAAGAGGAGCCAGGAACTATTTTGAACACTTAACGTACATTTATTCTTCATAACAACCGCATGAGCTGTCACCATCATCAACTCCATTTGTAAGATGAAGAAACTGATGTCCAGAAGTTGAGGTGACTCCAGGTGGTAAGTGGCCATGCCAGGATTCGAATAAACTGAGATGCACAGAGAAGAGGGAATTTACCCGACACCATAGCTGGTAGCTGAGCTAAACCTGACGGTACTGTCGCCTACGTTCGTATCTTTTTTCTCAAAAAGTCAAATAAAAAAGCTTTCCTTTTGCTTGCTTTATCCATTTTTTGTAATACTGCTACCTTAGAAATACACATTTACTTATCTGCCCTCTTCCTCTAACCACACTAACATAGGTTCTTATTTTTTTCCACTCCCTGAACCCTAAAACCCTGCCCTTCAAATTCTAATACTTTTCTTGCACTTATATTATTCTTTTTTATATATGGGAACTTAGGATTTCATTTGTACAGAGTTTGGGAAATACAGCTTTAGTTTAACCTTTGATCCCAATTAAAATGCAAATACACATATTTGTAACATAAATAAATTCCACAGTTCCACTTCCACGGTTTCAGTTACCTGCAGCATAGTCATGTAAGATATTGAGAGAGAAAGACTACATAACTTCCATTACAGTGTATTGTTATAATTGATCTATTTTATTATTATTGTCATTAATCTCCTGCTATACCTAATTTATAAATTAAACTCTACCACAGGTATGTAAGTACAGAGAAAAAAACGTATAATTGGGTTCAGTGCTATGTGGGGTTCAGGCATCCACTGGGGGTCATGGAACATATCTCACTGGGACAAGAGGGGCCACTACTGTACAACCGGAAGGAGTACTACTACACTGTTATTATCTATCTGCATTTTAGTAGGGGTAAGTCAGATCCATTTCAGAGAACAGCCTAGGAAACAAAGAAAGCCGATGTGAAGTTTTAAAATTACCGTGCCCTAAGCTACAACTTGTCCGGGGACATCTGATTTAAGAATCAGAGTCTGTGCTGGGAACGCCAGGGTAGGATACTTAAGAATTAGCCTTTCTTCGGGAGTCTGGAGTATAAGACATAAAGCTTGGGAGGCAGCGGCAACCAGGGTTCCCATCACAAAGAATGGAAACGTGATGCTAGCCAGTTTCCAAAGAGACAGGAAGAATGAGACCAGCGTGCAGAGGAGAGGCGCTCTGCCGAGAGCCTGCAGGAAACCCGATTGTGTCTGGGTCCCGGGTTCTCATTGTGCAGTCCGGCTGCGTTCCTGTCCTCGGATCCCGCGCTGTCTCCTGGGACACTCCCCAAAGTCTGATAACTACTTTTCAGTTAAACTAATTTGAATTGAGTCGCTCGAAATCAATAGAGAACATGGGCAAAAAGGTATCCTCTCTAAAGCTGAAGAACATTATTGAAAAATTTGTAACTTCATGTAAAAAATAAACTTTTCAGTAACAACACAGTAAAATAAAACACTAAAACTAAGGCAACTGGCCAGCCACAGCACTCTCAAGTGCCTCACACAACATAGTTTATCATTTAAACTAGTCAAACACCACGATATAATATATTAAAGTGTAAACACCACGTGGTTTAAACACCACGATATAATATATTAAAGTGTTCCAAATCCTATGCTTTAAAAATACTAGATTTTTCTAGGGGGAAAAAAAAGAGGAAATGATGCTTTACAAATATGATTTTATCCTCTGTAGGTACCTAAGATAAAAGCAGTAATAATTTAAAGCCAGAATTGAAACTGAAGACAATTTAGTCTAATGAACCTCATTCCTGGTGCAGAAAACTAAACGCCAACCAGGGAAGAAGGCTTGCCCATGTTTAGCCAGCCGTCAGTGGTAAAGGATGAAACCCAGCTCTTTTGAATCGCAGTTCAGTGGTCCTGCTATTATGCAGTGATGCAGGAAAGACAACTGTGATTCCGTTCCTGGTTCCTTTTTCAACAAATAAAGCAATCCTAAAACTGACCTGATTCTTTGTTCTGGGCTGGCATGAACCTGCGTAAAAACAATAGAAACGGCAGGCACTTTCTTCCTGAAGCAGACGTGCAGAAGTATTATACCTGTGATGAAGGAGAGAAAAAGAAAACTCAGTTTATGTTCAGAATATAAACTGACTCAGCATCATGAGTCATTCATTTTCTACTGATTTTATCTCACTTGTTGCCTTACTTATTTAATAATGGAACACATAACACTTTATTTAAGATAGATAAAATTTGCTATTAAAAATCCATGAAGGCCAGGCACAGTGGCTCATGCCTGTACTCCCAGCACTTTGGGAGACCGAGGCGGGAAGACTGCTTGAAGCCAGGAGTTCGAGACCAGCTTGGGCAACAAAGAGAGACCTCATCTACACAAATAAAATAAATTAGCTGGGTATGGTGGTGAGTATCACCTAAGCCCAGGAGTTCTAGGTTGCAGTGAGCTATGACTGAGCCACTGCACTCTAGCCTGGGTGAAAAAGCGAGACCCAGTCTCAAAAAAAAAAAACCATGAAAAATATAGTCATTTAAAGCTGGTTTCTAAGGACCATCTCATTCAGCTTCTTCATTTTACTGGTGAAGAAACTGAGACCTGGAGAAGTTGTGCAATGAATCAAGGACAACACAGTTATGTGGGGCAGAGTAAGGTTCAGAACCTAATTCTTCCCACTTCAGTCCAATATTCATTTATACATCACAGACCACACTGTCTCTTTTTTGGAGGAAGCAAAAATTCATGTCATTTTTCTAGATGTATTTGCTAAGCATCTGCAGATAAATGTGGTATAGAGCTAAACTGATTCATTATAATTAAAATTTTAGAAAACTGCTGTCTCATTCAAAGGCCATACCCCAGCCTTCAGTTACTTAGTGTGCCTCATATAGGATATTTCAATGTTTTATTTTATTTACCAGTCAATATTTCAATATGAAAACACTAGCATATGAATCATGACATCTAGTTTCCGATCCTTCTTGTTAACTCCATTCTCAACAAGTTCTATGGTTTAGTCAATTACTTCTTTGGTCCCAAAGCTCCTTTATTCAAAAATGAGATGCTTGGACTAAATTCCCAGGGGCCTTCTGACTCCAAAACGTTATGCCTAAGAATAGCCTCATCTTTAGCAACATTCTGCTTTTCTGGCCAGCTATTTGTTTTTGTCATACAACTTTTTTGTTAGTCTCTTTGATCATATTATAATAGCTCAGACAAAATTAGTAATACTGCCTTCAAATTATTCAAAAGACTATCCAACAGTAACCTAGTTTTGCTATCTCATTTTTTGGCTGATTCTTATTTTATAGGAAGCCAGCTAGAAGTGGAAGGAAAAGTATTCTTTAGAAGTCTACCTCTCAGGTGGTTTCTGGGAAAAATCCTTTATTATGTCCTCGAATCATTGATCCAGCTAGTTTTTCCTGAGTGACTTGTCAGATGGCAGACACAAACAAGCTTAATGAGATAGAAGCTTTAAAACAAGATACCGCTAAGTAAAATATTGAGTGCTATCAGGAATTCAGGTGGCAGTAGGCAGGAGTGATGACATGGCTCATACATTGTGACTTTGAAGTATGGCTTCATTATCTTTGAATATGTTAATCCCTACATACAATAATTATTTGTAACATATTTTAAATTCAAAGCAAAATAACATAATGAACATCCAGACACCTGTCACCCAACTCAAGAAGCTGAATGTAAGCTATTGGTAGAGTTCCTCTCTTCCACACCCCACCTTTCCCATCCCCCCTCCACCTCCTGTAACTGCAATCCTATATTGTGCTTATCATTACTTTGCTTTTTAAAAAATACAATCAGTATGTATAATACATATCCCTCAACAATAGTGTTCCATTTTGTTTACATCTGAATTCTACAAAAATGGTATTAAACAGCTCCTTCCTGTCTTGTTAGATTTGATTTTTTCATTCAATATTATCTTTCCAAGATTCATCTATGTTGTTGTATATAGCTGCAGTTCATTCATTTTTCACTGCAGAATAATACTGCCTTGTGCAAACATACCACAACTTAACCATCCATTCTCTTGTGTCAATAGCTTTGTATTTTAACCACAGGGTTTTTGTTTTTTTTTTTTTGCTACTATGAACATTTGTTATGAAAGTTCTAATACATGTCTCCTATTCCACGTGTCAAAGCTTCTCTTAAGTATATGCCTAGGAGTTGGGGAGTAATCATATGTTCAATTTTTCATGATGATTATTTTCCCCACAGTGTGCTCAGCAGTTTATAACGGGCAGTGGTGGAACTGCCACACGCACATCCTCTCCGACATTTAGCAATGCCAGCTTCTTGTTTTTGGGTATAAAATGGCATCTAATTGTGGTCTTAGTTTGAATTTTTGTTAATTAACGATGCTGAGCATGTCTTCATATACACTGGCTAACTCATGTTTCCTCTTTTATGAAATGCCTATTCATATCTTTTGCCCAGTTTCCTCCTGAGTTGTTTGCCCTTTTCATACTGTTTCACAGAAATTTTACATGTATTTTAGATGCTGATTATTTGGTTTTATGAGTTTTTAATTCCTAGGTACAAGAAAATGTTGAGATAAAGAAGCAGAAGCAAATACAGCAGGAGGCTAAACAACTAGAATCGGCAAGCTAGAGTACTCAATGTTTTTCTCAACCCATTTTTGAATATCAAAGCAATCGGTAGATATGTTAAAGTATCAGAAATGTAAAATATTATATAATGGATCCAGCTTTACTATCTTTCATTTTAATATATTAATAAATTTAACCCAGAGAAAATGTTATGAAATTATTTCAGTATATTCTAATTGCAATATGCAATACAATTTTCATGTATCAAGTTTTATACACTTCATGATTTAGACCACAATTTTCGAGTTCCCATTTTTACCCTGACATTTTATATATTTTCATTTCATACCTTGCTTGCCTACAATTTAGCATAAGTCAGTTACATTGTCAGAGGGTTAAGTTTAAATGTATATGCATGTATGTACGAAAACTGAATTTCAAAACTAAATTATATAAATTAGAATGCCACAGAGACCTGGATTCTAGACTAGATGATTAGCTATACCACTCTGGCCTAGCAATGTCTTTGAGTTGATTTTCTTATAGTTAACATGGGAATTATGTTGGGTAAATTCTAAGGGCCTTTTGGCTTAAAAACCAAAAAGTAAATTTTTTTTTCCAGATAGCACAGAAAAATTTGGGGTGTCTCTTCCCAAGTTTATAAAAAGTACACAGTAAACTAAATAATAACAAAATGATAATTTTCTTTTTCTTTTTTTTTTTTTTTTTTTAGATACAGGGTCTCGCTCCGTCACTCAAGTTCAGAGTACAGTGGTGCAAGCATAGCTCACTGCAACCTCTAACTCCTGGGCTCAAGTGATCCTCCCTCCTCGGCCTCCCAAGTAGCTACAGGTGCACAACATTACACCTGGCTAATTTAAAAAAAATTTTTTTAGAGATGGCTTCTTGCTATGTTGCCCAAGCTGGTCTAGAACTCCTGGGCTCAAGTGATCCTCCCGCCTTAGCCTCCCAAAGTGCTGGGATTACAGGTGTGAACCAGTGCAAAAAGCTAATTTTCTAAAAAAAAATTTAAACAGGCAGTTCTATAGCTCTCTTATGGCTTCCAAGGACTCCTGCCAGATCACCTGACGAAAAGCATCACTGGGAAAAAGAAATCAAAAGCCACACAAAACCTGAATCACTCTAAACGCGCTGCCTTTGATTCCTAAACTAGCAGTCAGAAGAGAACTTCCAGAATCTCTCAAGACATTTGTCTACCTACCTGAATCTATGCCCTACCCCTGCACACTTTGCTACTAGATGTATACTCTCTCCTATACCATCAATTTCCTCCTCCCAATAAAGCAAAACTATTGGCAGATTACATTTCCAATCAGTAGAAAACAAACAACAACAACAAAAACCTCTGGACCCCACACACCCCTCTAAATGATGGCCAATTTCTTTGGTTCCCTGTTTGGAAAAACATCAATACTATGTACTCTCTGTTTGCAAGCACACTTCCGTTCAAATTAAATATACTCCAGCATCTGCCATGACTAACCACACACTAATACACTCTCTTTATCTGGCTTCCAAAACAAAGAGCTCTGTGCATTCCATCCTATAGCACTGGCCACTCCTTCTCAGCCTCCTTTGCTGATTCCTCCTCTTCTCCTTGACTTCTCAAGTTCAACTTCTTATCCTTTCTTTATCTCCAACGGATCAGCAAATGTAATTGACTCTGTCTACAAAATACATCCAGAATCTGACCACTCCCCACCACTCACACAGTAACTATTCTGGTCAAAGTCTGTATCATCTCTCACTTGGATTTCTGCCCTAGTTTCATAACTGGCCTCCCAACTTCTACCCCTGCCGTATTTTCAGTCCCTTCTCATCAAAGCAGCCAGGATGATCCAGACACCCTGACAGAAGTCACATAATGTAACATCTGCTCCCAAAGTCTCCCAAGGGTTTCCCATCTCACTCAGAGTAAAAGCCAATTTTTTTTTAAATGTCACAAAAGAACCTATATATTTTGGCCCCCGTTACCTTTGACCTCATTTCCTACTGACCTCCTTGCTATTCCTTTCACAGGCCAGGCACATCCCTGCCTCAGGGCCTTTACACTTGCTATTCTCTCTGCCTACCTGCTTTTCCAGGAGATGATTTTAATAGTCCTCCCCTCCTTATCTGTAGGGGGATACTTCCCAAGCCCCCCAGTGGATGCCTGAAACCACGGATAGTACGGATAGTACGGATGCCTGAAACCACGGATAGAGATTATGTTTTTTCCTATGGTTTTTATCATAGGTTTGTATAACATACCTATGATGAAGTTTAATTTATAAATTAGACCCAGCACTCTTGTGCTGTGGGGCCCTTATTAAGTAAAATGAGGGTTATTTGCACACAAGCACCGAGATACCCACAGCGGATCTCATGACGGAGCGGGATGCTGAGCAGCTAATGGCCGGCACTTCATGTATCCTGGACACACTGGACAAAAAGACGACCCACATCCCAGGCGGGGGTGGTGCAAGATTTCATCACATGCTAGTCAGAACAGCACACAATGTAAAATGTATCAATTGTTTATTTCTGGAACTTTCCATTTACTATTTTCAAACCGCGGGTAACTGAAACTGTGACAAGTGAAACTGCAGATAAGCGGGTGCTGCTTTATCTTTGCCACCCTCATCCCCTCCCATCTTCAGATCTTTCCTCATATGTCCCATACACAACTGAAACAAAGTGTTTTCTATCTGCCCTATTTAAAATTCTATTTAAAACTGCAACAAGTCTACCCCCAGCATTCCCTAACCCCTTCCCCTGATTTTTCTCCAATGTTACCAACTTACATTCATTTATTTTACTTCTATTCCTGTTTGTCTATGTCCTCCCATGAAAATACAAAATCCATGAGGGCAAGAGCTTTGTTTTGTTTGGTGCTTTACCTTCAATGCCTAGAAAAGGATCTGGCACTTAGGAGACATACAATATACACTTTTTAAATAAACAAAAGAATAGCTGCTCTCTTAGGGCTAAAAACAGGAGTCTTTCTGAGTTTAAAAAACAAGATAATCTAAATAATTGGGAAACAGCAACTAGATTTTTGATGCAACATAATCATTCTAAAATTTCTTCAAACGATAAATAACAACGATAACCCCAAAGACTTCAGCAGACATTGTAGCTGAGACTTCCATAAATTTAAAGTAATCAATACAGTAAATAGTTCAGCCAAAATTAGACTTTTAGCCTCTGGCCATCCACAGAATGACTTATTTTACGCTCACTCCTCTCATACTCAACAATGCCTGGCTTGTAGAGCACAACACCAACACACCGGAAAATATTATAAAAATGTTCATTCCAAACTGGTTCCAGACAAAAAACTAAGCTCTTTATAAATGAGGGAAGTCTAAAAATAAAGGATAGATTATTTTAAATGTTTTAGATATTTTGTTTGAAAATAATTTCAGACTTACAGAAAAGTTACACATATAAGAACACAAACATCACTCACACCCAGAGTGACCTATTACTAATGTCACCTCCTCTGCTTTATCATTTGTGTTCATGTGCTCTCTCACACTTTCATGCCATTCTTACAAACACCCACACTCACACTGTTTTTTCTAAGGCAAATGAGAATAAACTATATTCATCATAGTAGCCCTTTGCTCCTTTGCTTCAATGTGTATTTCCTCAGGGTGTCACATCTGGATTCACATGGTGACCATCTGTCCCATACTGTTGCTGGAGGTCACCAGTGCACAATCACTATTTTATCCCGTGCAAGGAATATAGTCTGTGGGGAGACACATTAAGACCAAGGAAACGTCCCGCTCCTCATCAATACCCCTCCCCCCCTCAATTTTGTTATGATTCCTGCCCTACCTAATCTTTACCGTGCTGGCTGCAAAATGATGATTTTCCAACTCCACAACTCAGAATTCTTCTGTAAGCAAGAGCCCACCCCCCCCCTCTATTTATTCATATATTTACCAGTTTATTATCATTACAGATTAATGCCTATTTTTAATGGTTTATAACTTATTATTATACTTATTTGATGAGTAAACTATCACAGATTTGGCTAACGGAAATACCAAGTCTTCTTGTAACATGTTTCCATTTTTTAAAAAACATTTTCCTGTTTTCTGGCCTTAAAAAAATGATTCAGGGTCACCTGGGATGTACCCTGCCCTGGCCTGGAATCAGCTGTTTCTCTGGGGAGCTCTGGTTCCTCTGAGTTGGGAATGATACTAGAGAGTAAGATTTGGGAGTTAGGTGGGCTCTTTTCCTTTCTGTTGGACAGAGCTAGGAAGTATATGCACATACACGCACATATACATACAAATACATGTACATATATACACCCATACACAAAATACATAAACTAATGAATTGACAACGTTACCACAATTCCAATTCATCCCCCAGAGGATTTACTGTTGCCTTCCCCCATCCCATATTTGTATGCCTTTCCTTTCTCAGGGAGAATCCTCACTCCAACAACCTCAAAACACTGACTCAATCTCCAATATACCTAAAAAGTCCCACAAGTGCTTTGTCCATATCACTACAAAAAACAAACCTCACAGAGCTCAAGATTTGCCTGCATCCCCTCCCTCTCACCCCTACACAACCTGAGGATATAGAGTCAAATATTATGTTAATAAATTACTTAGATTCACTCTTCGTCTCCTTCAATGTAGGCATAGCATTAACTTAAAATACAATCAGGTTCATTTGTTTTGGTGAATTAGGATTTCCCTCCATTCCCATCCTTATTTTGAATATGGAAAAAAATATGCTTTGAAAAGTCAAAACTATATAAAAAGGTATACTCTGAAGTGTCACTACCTCCCATAAACCTTTGGCCTCATTACCTCCCACCACTCTTTCTTTTTGTAAAATCAAGCAGATGAGTATGTTTTATTTTCCCTTTTATCTTACACAAAAGATAGCATACTATAACCAATTCAGTCCAGATTGGAGGAAGCTCTTCCCAAAACATTCTATAAAGCCAGCAATATCCTGATATCAAAACCAGACAAAGAGATTAGGAGAAAAGAAGACTATAAATCTAATATTCTTTCTGAACATCAATGCAAAAACTTTTAACAAAATATTAGCAAACCAAATCTGGCAAAATGTACAGGGAGTATTACATCATGACCAAGTACATTTGTCCTGGAAATGCAAGGCTGGTTTAACATTTAAAAAGTAATCAATATAATTCACCGTATCAACAGAATGAAGAAGAAAAACCATATATCCTCAATAGATATTTGTAAAAGCACTTGAAAAAATTAAACAGCCATTAATGATAAAAAACTCTTACTAAACTAGGAATAGAATGAAACTTACTCAACCTGATAAATGGCATTGTTAAAACAGATGTAGCCAACAATCTATTTAATGGTGAAAGACTGAAGACTTTCTCTGTCTTTAACATTATACTGGAAGTCCTACCCAGGACAATAAGGTATGAAAAATAAATAAAAGGCATACATTGAAATGGAAGAAATAAAACGTCTTTATTCTAGACAACATGATTGTCTATACAGAAAACCCCAGAGAATCTATCAAAGAAAACCTACATGAGTAAGAGAATCCAGCAAGACTGCAGTATACAAAGTTCAATATACAAAAATCAACTGTGCTTCTACGTATCAACAATGAAACAACTGGAAGTTATATTACATATATGAAGTACCATTTAAGATAGCACCCCAAAAACATGAAATGCTTAGGGATAAATCTAACTATGTGCAAGACTGGTACTCTAAAAACTAGAAAACAATGATGAGATAAATCAAAGATGACTTAAGTAAATGGAGGGATATTCTGTGTTCATGGATTAGGAGACAATATAGCCAAGGTATCTATCTCTTCTCCTCATATTCATCTACAGATTCAATACAATTGCAATAACAATTACAGCAGACCTTATTTTTTGGAAATTGATAGCATGATTCTAAAATTTACATGGAAAAGCAAGGAAACTAGAATAGACAAAACAATTATAAAACAAAACAAAATCGGAGGACTCCCATTACCTGATTCCAAGACTTGCTATAAAGCTATAGTAATTAGGACAAGGTGGTAGTGGTGGAAGGACAGACATCTAGGTCAATGGAAAAGAGTAGAAATTCCAGAAATGGTTGCACATATATATGGTCAACTGATTTTTTGACAAAGATGTCAGGCAACTTAATGAAGAAAAGAAAAAACTTTTCAACAGATGATACTAGAACAACTGGACATCCACATGCCCAAAATAACCACAAAAAACTGAACTCATACAACACACCATATACAAAATTTAAGTAAAAATGGACCACAGACTTAAGTGTATAACCTAAAACTATAAAACTTCTAGAATAAACCTTAGGGCAAAATCACTGGTGACTCTGAATTAGGCAAAGAAGCCTCTGATAGGATATAAAAAAAGTACAAACCATAAAAACGAAAGTGGACTTCATCAAAATTGACTTCTGCTCTATAAAAGACACTGCTATAAAACTGAAAAGAAGCCACAAACTGGGAGAAAGTATTTGTAAATCACATACCAGACTGGTATCCAAAATATTTAATGAATTCTTGTAACTCAATAAAATAAGCAAACTAATTTTAAAAAGAGCAAAAGATGTCAACAGATAAGAAAAGATACAGATACCAAACAAGCACATGAAATGATGCTCGGTATCATTATTTATGAAAAGCTAATTAAAACATTTTGAATAATGCTGCTATGAACATTAGTCTTTCCACTGACATGTGCTTTCATTTCTCTTATGCATATCCCTAGTAATGGAATTTATAGTTAATGAAGACTATGTTTAAGTTTATAAGAAACTAGCCCACTGTTTGCTACAGTGGCTATACCATTTCACCAGGAATGTATGAGAGGAAATGTCCAGTTGCTGTACATCCTGACCAACCTTAAAATTGTCAGATTTTATTTTTAGTCATTCTAGTGAGTTTGTGTTGGCATCACCCTATGGTTTTATTTGCATTTCCCTGATGATCAGTGATGTTGAGCATCTTTCTATGTTCTTATATCTTTCCATGCAGTATGCATTAGCCACTCACATATCCTTGGTGAAATATCTGCTCTTTGCCCATTTTTTTGACAGGGTTCTTGGTTTTCTTATTATTGAATTGTGAGAATCCCTTATATATTCTGGCTCAAATCCTTTGCCAGGTATGTTTACGTTTTGCAAATACTTTTCCCAGTCTGTGGCTAGCCTTTTCATTTTTTTACATGGTGAAGCATGTCTGTTTTGAGAAAATTCTTTGAGCTATATACACTTACAATTTGTTCACTTTTATTTACATATATACAGTTGACCCTTGAACAATACAGGTTTGAAGATGTGGGTCCACTTATATGTGAATTTTCTTGGAAGACGAGGACAAAGACCTTTATGATGATCCACTTCCAATAAACAGTAAATATATTTTTTATGATTTGCTTAATAACATTTTCTTTAGCTTACTTCATTTTAAGAATACAGATATAATACATATAACATACAAAATGTGTATTAATTGACTGTTTATGTTACCAGTAAGATATTATTAAAGTTTTAGGGGAGTCAAAAGTTATACATGGATTTTTGACTGCGTGGAGGTTGGCACCCTTAACCCCTATGTTGCTCAAAGGTCAACTGTACTTGAATAAGTTTATTTTTAAAAAAGAATAACTGTTCTTTGAAAGGTGACAAAAATCATCAACTAGTAATATAGCCTAAAGATGATACAATTGGCCTAAACATACTAAAAACTGAAAAATAAGTCCTTATCCTCCCAGTTATGAGCTCCTCTTTGCCTCAGGTCCCTATCAGATGCCCAGACATTAAACCTAAAATTAGCAAGGGAGAATAACATGTCTACAGCCTCCCTCTTGCACTTCCTTATTGGAATTTGATCTCTGAATTACAGACATTTAGGATTAGGATATTGTACTTGTTGTTAATTGCAGAAAATTTTTTAAATGAAAACTTTATGTTGATGGTCAAAGCAAAGAAATTCAACAGAAGTCTAACTACATGAAAAACTAACTCATGCAATGACTTTCAATAAGCATCTGACTGTCACATAGGCTAAAACAAATAACAAGATAACGCTCCATATCCTTCCACTGACAGCACAAACAGCTTCACGTAAGTACAGCTTATTAGTCCTTAATCATTTCAAAATTATCTCCCCTAACTATAAAAAGCAAAAATCCCATGCTGGCATTTTTCATATTAATGAAGGTACATCCTCAGTAGAATATAAAACATCAAATAGAACATATTTTTTGAAATAAAATAATAAAAGCTGCTCTCCATCACAATACCAACTATTCTTCTTTTCCCCCAACCCGTGCCCCAAAGATGATTGTTGCTACCAGTTTGGTGTCTACCTTTTCAGACATTCTCTATGGTCAAGTAAGTATATATGTGTGCATGTACACATACACACACAAACACAGGATATATGGCATATTAGCATTCTAAGAACCAAAATAAAAAGAAATTTTAAAATAAGGACTATAGTTGAGAAACTATAAAATATGGAATTAAAAAGAAATTATTTCAGTCAACTAAGGCAAAAATAAGTTAAAAACATAGTCATTGGATGGGGCAAACTAATACATTAATATTATTACTTCTGCAGTAGACACTTCTTGGAGTGGCTGAAGAGTCTACAATCCTTCCCTTTTCTGTTCCATGATTAATGACCCTGAAAAGACCAGAAGATAAATGATAAGATTTGGAAAACAGCTATTTCAATGAACCCTTCACAATAAGGCCATTGACTAAAAAAATTCCTGTCCCCCGTGACATATTCCTGAAAAGGTCTGAGCCTTGGTAGTTCCAACTGTATGGTCCTCACTAACATTAACACTGCACAGCACTAGCACAGGGCACTCCAGGAGATCCCCCCGAGTTCTTTTCATGGTCTTCCCAGCCCCAAAGTTGTAGGAGCAACCTCTCTTCTTGTCGATAGTCAGGAATAGTCCCTCAACCAATTCTACAGCCTCCATTTTTGCTTGCTTTTCTGCTGTTGTGAGGAAATCAAACTGAACTTGGTAAGCTCAGCTCTCGGTAGAGTGAAACAGTTTTTTTGTCTCCTGGTATGAGTATTTCTTCCTTGGGTGCTAAATAAAACTTCTGTATCAGCAGATGAAAGGCACCACCCCCACCATCACCACATGGTTCTCACATCCAGACTGTTCTGGAGATGGGAGACATCGAATATTGGTGAGTGGTTCAGAGCTTATTTCATATACCACAGAACAGCACCCCAATGTCAGAAGGTTTTAGCTGAGCAACAACCTGCTTACCAAGCTTCAAGATGCCATTTCCTCCTACTGCGAGAACAGCTGTGCCTGCTAGTCTCTTTGATAAGACTAGTGAGACCCCTGGGCATCCGCCCCATTGCCATGGAGGTGAATTCCTGGTCCAAAGTGATTTACATGTGACCGTGTGATTTATGTGAAGCCTTCACCAATCTTTTGTAGTCGTGTGGCAGAAGCAAATTCAGAACTGTGTTTCTTACAGTGATAACCAGCCATCACCATTTCTGTAATGCAAGGGGCCTGATGTAATTTACCAGCTGAGAGGTGGTCCCCATAAGGCAAAGGGGTTCTCAACAGTAGTGGTGTTGAGGTCAGTCTTAGGGAGTTCATGCAACTGAGCCCTTGCATAACTTCTCCTTTACCTGGTGGTTTCCACAAACCTGTCGAGCAAGGACCAGGCAGGCTGGAGAAGGAATATGACTTGATCCATGATGTGTGTCATCTTATCTACCTGATTAGTAAGAGGCTTTCTGTTTTGATTCGTTAGCAGAATTCTGGTGAACAGAACCCCGAGATAAGCCAGGATACTAGCAGAAGGTAACAGAGATATAAAATCTGAAGTGAAACAGGTGAGGGCTTTGTGCATAGCTGCAAAACTAAGGATTGTAGCCACCACTTATTTCCTCAGTAGTCAATGGTGTGTAATAAATACCCTTGTGTTCTCCTTTACGTTTTTTTATTTCCTCTTCCTTTTCCCCAAGTATGCAGATGGCGAGTTGAAAGTAGTTAAATTAAGGTGGTAAAATATCAAGAAAGAGTCACGATGGAACCAGAGGCAACATGCTATTTCCAGAGTCAGCAGCCCTAATGACACTACCTCTGGATGTGGTACCTAAGCTTGCATTTGGATTTTCTCCCACTGGAAAAACTACATCAGTAGATGGGATAGCAGGGTTATTTCCATTTTAGTACAAGTGGGGAGGGGAGCAAGGGGAAAGAGAAGAAGGGGAAAGGATTAAGCTACCCAAGAGTGAGATGTTTTCAACACCTTCCAGGAGGGTCACCGGGCTTTTGCTTGGCCCTTCTCTGGGAATGGTCCGCAGCACACAGAGGCAGACTCCGGGGGCTATGACCGTACATCCCAACTCTGCATCTCCTGGCTCTTGTACACACAGACACCTAATCTGCACAGGGCTAACCTAATCCTTTCTTGCTGGAATATAAAAATTGAAAAGGCAAGGCAGAGAGACTAAATCTTTAAAAAGAAGTCACCTTACTGGCAGGAGTCTGGAAAGAAGGTGTAGAAACTCTTGCTGATGAAAACCCTCAGAGCAACTCCGGTTTCTTCTGTTCAAGCCTCACTTGCTCAATTCATCATTCAATTCCCAGTACGGGCCCGATAAATTCCTTTCCCTCCCCACTTAAACTAGTTAAAAGTGTCAGCTGACTACAACCAAAAAAATGCTATGACTTCTAGGCAGTAAATGAAAGGTGTGGAGGTTCTCATTTTAAGGTCAAATTATCATAATCATGCATTTTCCTTGCCTCCTCTTACCCCATTCAGAAACTAACTCCTAAGAGTATAATTTTGCCTTCCAAATTGTGACATTAGAACCCTCATGCCTAACATGCTTTTTCATATCCTCCTATTTTGCAAGAAAGCATATTTACTCCAGCGTTCAAGCCTGTTCATTTTAGCAGCAGTTCCCCGTCAAGACGTCACTATGAAGCATCAGCAGTTCTCTGCATCTCGTGATGCCACACCAGTGCCAATAAAGCAGACCAAGCAGACCGAATGATTACTGATTAACAGCTGGAATTTCTTTTTCCTTAAAGATACTTAATAGTATATAAAAGAACATCAAGCCCAGCCTGTTTCCTGCTTCTCCTGATCCTAAATCCTAGATCACCAATGTGGACTTGTGATGGGAGATGCTTAAGCCGTTTCAGCCCGAATCCTGGATTCTGGGTCAAGTCATCATTAACTTTATACCCAGCCTTTATGCTTCAGATTAGATGATGTGGGTTTCTGGCTTTTTCTGATACCCATCCTGCTCTACTCCTACTCCTCTGCTCTCCTAGCCAGTTTACAGCACAGTTACCATAACCAAGCTTCTGTTTTGACACTTTTGGAGGTACCTAGTCCGATCCCTGTCTTGTCTCTTCCTGGGACTGGGATGCCTACTTTCAATTACCAGTCCCAACCCCAAAGACTGGTATCAGGCCATTACCTTAAAGCCCAGTCCCTATAGACAGAATTCTCCAGTGGCCACTCATCCATGTATGCATGTATGTTCTCATCCATCTGGGTAATTATACACAAACACCATCCTATTCCAGATTCCATGTGCTTTTCCACCTTGAATTCCCACTAACAATAGGCTGACTGGATTGTTCTCTGGCTGTTCTACCCCTGGCATGGCCTACCAAAGAGAACTTTTCCTCAGCACCTGTAGTTTAAGCTAGACTGGCTCTAACATACAGCACTATTCCTTGAGTATGAACTCATTCTAGTCTGTCCTGTATAACAGTAACCTCTGTCCTACTCCAAAACTTAGCCATGCTCTCTCATATCACAGATACGACAAAACTCTATCAAATCCTGAGATATGGCAAAGGTAAGCAAACTTACAGAATTTAGAAATAAAGCTAATAGATAAAAGAAAAACTTCACTTTCTAGATGGTATGAGCTGGAAACTTCGCAATATAGTACAATTAAAACACTAACATAATATGGGAAAAATTTCTGGACACTGACATGCAAAATTTATTTTTCAATCACCAGATAATTTTTAAAAATAGAGAAAAAGATAATGACTACATTACATTTTGTAAATATATTCTATTATAGCAACACAATGCAAAATACATTTCATATCATGGATTAATTTCCTTTACTCTTACCCTCTTACTAGGCAATTATTTTCCTCCATTTTAACTTTGTATTTCTATAACTCTTTCCTCAATCTAAAACGTTTAATATCTATCTTTTAAAAATTCATTTGACTACTAATTTATTTTGATAGAACATCCCTATATTTCAGGTATCTGGGAATGAGTTACTGGTCAATATATTTATCTTCTAAATTGCTATTCACAGACATGTTTTCTTTGCGACAAAAGCTATAGTGAGTTGAACTCTCATGAAGAAAACAGATTATCTGATGGGAAAATAATAATTAAATTTAGTTTTAACCACAACTCCAGTAAGCCAGAGCACTCTTTACTAGTCATTTTGCCATCCTTAAAAAAATTTTTTAGGAAAATATGTTTTTATTGATCCCTTAATGATAACAGATGATGGAATACAGAAGTGTAACTCAAAGCCTGTGCACAGGACTTACTTCTGCTACTTAGAAGGATGAGACAAAAAAAAAAAAATACGTGTATCTTGACATCGACATACCTAACATGCTATGTAAAAGCACTTCTCAACTTTAACAAAACTCAAGAAAGCACACATAGATGTGATTAATATCTATAAGCCATGCTTGACATTTAATAACAACACCAAAGTAACAATTAGATGCTGGAATGCCGCCAATCTTTTTCCATTAAAATAGTGCTTGCTAAACAAGATCTTCACTGGACTGGAATGATGGTTTGTCAGATGACATCAAGATATGCAAAGCAACTATTAAACTATGTGCTAAAGTGGGTGTCAACAAGCAGAGTAGGAAGAAGAAAGGCTAGAATACGAGAATCCCTTCAAAGACCTTTCAACATTGCCAAACAGCAGTCAAAAAGTGACTCATTTTTGATAAAAGTACCAGTCGGGGTAGAGAAAATTCAAAGTGCATGAAAATCCATAGAGAAAAAATAATGAGCTAAGGATGATACAATACTATTCCCCAAGCTACGAACAGAGATCACCAGTGTCATCTCAGAATGGCAACGCAATTTTTTCCCTCCCCTGCCCCAACCACACGAATACATGTCAGCGGTTGTCGTGGCCTTGATGCATTTTCAGTAGCTGCCATGTCTTGACAGGCTTCCGCACGTGCTCCTGGAAGTGTAAACATCTACACGATCCATGTGATGGTTATACAACCTGAGACAAGCTAGGAAGCACTGAACCTATTTACTCGGTGACTCAGATGTAAATCTAGGTCCCCATGGAAAAGGAGGTAGAGAATGTAAATGAATGTTATGACACCATTTTTCATTAATATTTATTGCGTAACTAAAGCAAACGGACAAGATTTTTCTGATCTTTATAGGTTTGATAAAGCAATCAGCTTTCAGAAATGCTTCCGGTTTGACAAGGTCCAATGTGGCAGCTGTTATGCTGAATGACCTGAGGCAAAACAACCACTTTTTACATAAAACTCTTATTTTTTCTCCCTCTTTTTTTTTTCTCTTTCTTCCTATCATGTTGCCAATCACCCGAATCTTCCTTTCCCTTCTTCCTTCAGCCTATTCGTTAAGCCTGCCTCTCTGATAACTACCTCTCAGTAATACTGAACTCCACAATATCAAGAAAACTTTTCCAATTTCTATTTCACTCAGAGGTAATAGAAATACCTTAAACACTGGAACGCCAAAAATAATAAAACAGCAAGAAATCAATTTTCATCTTGACCAAAGAGATAACTCATAACTTATTTCTGGATTTAGCAAATTAATTGAAATATATAAAGCACATCTGTCATTAATCCAACAGATCAGATTATCTTTAAAAAGCATACATAGTAGATTGGTGCAGCCGTTGTGGAAAACAGTATGGAAGGTCCTAAAGATATTAACAATAGAACTACCACATGATCCCTCTTCTGGGCATGTACCCACAGGAAAGGAAGTAACCACCCTGTGAAGATCTCTGCACCCCTATGTTCACTGCAGCACTATGCACAAGGGCCAAGATACGGAAACAACCTCGGCGCCCCTCCACAAATGAATGAATACAGAAACTGTGGTACATACATACAACGGAATATTATTCAACCTAAAAAGAGGAGATCCTGCCATTTGCCACAACATGGATGATCTGGAGGACATTATGATAAAGTGAAATAAGCCAGGCACAGAAAGACAAATATTGCATGATCTCATTTATATCTAGGGAAAAGAAAAAAAGGTCAGATATGCACAGTGATAGAGAATAAAACAGTGGTTACCAGAGTTAGGGTCCAGGAGAGAGAAAAGGGAGATGTAGGTCAAAGGACACAAAGTAGCAGATACGTAAGATGAACAAGACTAAAGATCTAATGTACATGAGGACTGTACTTAGTAATAGTGTATTGTATTCAGGATTTTAGCTAAATGAGTAGGTTACAGCTGCTCTTGCCACAGGTGGGAAAAATGGGTAACTATGTGAGATGACAGATGTTAATTTTTCTCACCATAGTAACCATTTTACTATATACATATATGTATCTCATAAAATAACATGTGTATATCTTAAACATGCACAATAAAATGTTTTTAAAAAGAATACATGCTACGGAAGTCATATTGAAATAATTTTTATGATGACCTACTTGCAAAATGAAGCAAAAGTTTTTTTCTAAGTACTTTATTCCCAATCCTTTCTTCATTGATTAAATATTAAATTTGGGTTGCCCCCCCAAAAAAAAAGCTTTCTGATTTACTGATAGTGAAATCAAACAAATTTATAATTTTCTATAATATTGATATAAGTAAATTTCACAATTCTCAAAGAAATTCAATCAATCCCCTTGATATTCAGATCAAATACCATCTTAAGAGTTATCCAAATCAATTTCACAAAAGTAATCTTTCTACTCATTAAATGTCTACAGAACTTCTGTACCTATCAGACAAACTAATCACATACTGTATACTTATTTATATTATCTACCTTATCTCCACTATAGTATAAAGTTATTAAGGGCAGAACTACCCATAGTATAGTACCCATAATATCCAGCACAGCACACAATAAAAAATTTAGTAAACATTTAGCAAAAAACTTATGAAATTATTATCACATATTATAGCATCACTTGAAAGTCTATTTACATTGTATCATCATTTTGAGAAATAACTTGGTTCCCAGGCAGCAAGTTTAATCCCTTATACCTGATCTAATTTAGTCACTACTCATTACACCAATAAATCAAGCTAACTAAAATTATTAGTCAAGCGATACAAAATGATTATTCTAAAAATAATGATACAGGCTTTATTTTTATTTCATACTTGTTTATTTAACTATGGCATTTATCATCTAAATCACGTTATACTATGTTTCAATGAGCCATACCATGGGGAAAGAACTTGGACTTCACAGTAAGACAGAGACCCAGTAAATTTACCTAAGATTTCTAGGCTGAACAGAAAAAGAAACACAATAAAACATATTCCATCATTCTTTCACTCCATAGTGAAGTCTTAGAATTCCTCAGACTGACAGCAAACATTTATTAAGACTTACATAATTTTCTGACAATATGCTTATTATCTACATATACTTATGCACTTAATGTTTATTGAAGGCCAATTACATGCTTGCCTATGTTATGTGTTTAGAGAGACAATAAAATTTGCTGACATACATTATACAATATGTAGTAACATTCCATAGCTGTTTGCTACATTACAAATACCCCTTTACTTTTCCAAAATCTCCTCTATATTCAGTAAAGTGATAGCAGATACTTATTGAATATTCCTTGGCTAACTGCTCAGTACTTCTTACTTTATTTCTGTTACATGTTAAGAAATTTCCCAGTAAGCAAATATAGCAGTGATTAAATAAATAAGTCCAGCAAAGAGAAATTAAGAAGAATGCTATGTAATTAAAATTTTGACATGACTATGTCCAGGGCTGTGACTGAATTACCCGGTGGAAAATAATCAGCCATTTGCCTAGTTACCTGTCACCCTTTTTATAGAAAATGCAAGGAAGAAACACACCTCGGGTCTGCTGCCCATGGAAATAAGGGATAAGATATGAATTCGTAAACACAAATGTCTTAACCCTCTAAGGAGGGCAAAAATATCAACATTCTAATGAGTAAGATCACTATGCTTTTAGTAATAAATTTAATCAGTTATTGTGCTATAATTATATCAGATGTTACCACTGGCGAAAGACGGGTGAAGGGTGCATGGAACTCTGTACTATTTTTGCAACTTCCTGTGTTTATAATTAAGTCAAATTAAAAATTAAAAAATAAATAAGGTAATGCAGTTTTAATAAGTGTTAGGGAAATTAAAAATGGTAAATTGTTTTTTCTAGACTCAAATATTTAAAATGTACTCATTTGAATATCTTGAGAAAATATTTGTGGGAATTCTTTTTAAAGTGTTGAGTCCTAAGCACAATAATTAATCACCTCCTAAATTATGCAATTTACAAAGTGAAATTTGTGTGTGTGGATGTTTTACTCAGAGCAAGGCAATAAAACAAGTTAATCTGCAGACATACAAATTAATTGTCCCCCCTGAAGAAAAGAGCAGACAACACAAAATAATTTTGGCATAATTTTTTAACAAACCAAATAATGGCTGTGTATCAGATTCCTACTTTCCTTAGGCGAATATTAAATAAATTGACCTCCTTTAAGTCCATACTGGCTGGGGAACAGAGGGAAACAAGCTAGGAGGAAATATTACACAGGAAGAGGAAGCTGCGTCTGGTACTAAAAATGCAGCCGATTCATCAAGTGTTGACCACACACCTATTACAACATGTCAAAAATCACCCTGTCACATGATTGCCACTCACAACATTGGCTCCAAGGGTTTAAGAAACTGAGGAAAGCTAAAAGAACTCGTGTTAGAACCCAGTTATCACTATCAGCTCAAGGATCTGGAGTGCAAAGGACACCAACCGATGAAGAACCAGAGGCCACACAGGCTGGGTGACCCGCCCAGAAGAACACAGCTCGCTGGTGGCAGAGGAAGAACAAGAATCTTTTCACGGCTGCGCCTGTGAAGTGTCATTATAAATCGGCACTCATCTTTCATAGGTAGTGATAATGAATCCTTTAAGAGGTTAGGCCATACACAGAAGAATCAAACAACTGTAATTACGTTGTTTTTAAAAAATCCTTACTCATTCAGTAGTCCTCTAAACTCCAAAATACAATACTTTAAATCCACTTTGGATTCACACGTGTGTCGGTAATTTAAAGTTTCTATGCTTGCAACCTCACCAAAATACATAATTATAGTACCTCCTATGTCAGTCCTCTTTACTAAGTGGGGATTCAGTTTTCTTAAGGCTTAAAAGTATGTGCTGTTGCCTCAGCAAGATGACAGAAAGGGCTGTGTCAGTACACCTACAAGTTTTGAGCTTGCTCCTCTACTACATCACCTGATCACCATGGTGTTCTTTTGTGGAACATCACAAAACAATGATATATTAAGATTAAAATAACTAAATGCTTTAATATTGTGCTAAATCACATACTATACACAAATTTGCTACTAACAGAAATAGAAGCAGGTGATACGTTTTTTAAAAAAAACTTAAACCTAAAATTAGTTAATAATTTTCCTTGACTAGAGAAAAATAATGTGCAAATTTAATAGTAAGATCACCCTATTAGAGAAATAAAACCAAAGTCCTACTCACGCATAAACATTAAAATAACAAAACCCCAAACCCACACCAAAAATCTCAGCACTTAAGTGAAATTAAATTCAGTTGGCCAAAATATGTTTAGTGGCCAGGCACAATGGCTTACACCTATAATCCTAGCACTGTGTGAGGCCCAGGCAGGAGGACAGACTGAGGTCAGTTCAAGACAAGCCTGAGAAAGAGCAAGACCCCATCTCTACAAAAAATAGAAAATTTAGCCGGGCGTGGCAGTGCACACCTGTGGTCCCAGCTACCTGGGAGGCTGAGGCAGAAGGATGGCTTGAGCCCAGGAGTTTGAGGTGGTAGTGAACTATAACAACAACACTGCACTCTAGCCAAGGTGACAGAGCAAGACTCTGTCTCAAAAATTAATTAATTAAAAAATAAAAATAAATAAATGCATAAATAAATAAATACATATAGTACCCACATTCGGTGGGCTAAGATATACAAATGTTTTGTATACCAAAAAAACTACAGGGCATAACTAGACTTCTCACAATGAAATACAACACTATATAAGATCAATAACGCCATATTTATGATTACACACAATGTATTGGACACACTGATTTGTGGTTAAATATGAGGGGAAGTGACATATCACTAACACACATGACTTTAAACATATTGCCTCAAGCCTTACATCTCCTCCTGCAGAGACAGTACTGAGGATATCTCCATGTCATTCTTCTGGAGGCTCAGAGACATGCAGGGACTGGAGGGTCAGACAGGACACAAAGCCCAAGACGTAAAAACAGGGGACTCAGTGTTAATGGTAACAGTTCTATGCCCACGATGACACCTAGGTGTCTGAGGGTTGAAAGGTCTGTGCTGGGGCCTGATGCTTCTAGACTCAAAAATCCCAAACCCTGCACCAGTGCAGTCAGGTGAATGAACCAACTAGTAATTCCTTGTTCAACCAGATAAAACACACTAAGAAATATCATCGACTTTATTTCCGATGCTAGACTTTTCACAGTCTGAAGGACTTGGGTGTCGGCAGTTTATAGAAGTGATATTCTAAACCTATCAGTGTTAGGCTTATCAAAGATTTGGGGGCCCAGTAGTAAATTAACCTCAAAAAATTCCAAACAAAGAAAGGAAAACAGAAGTGTGAATGAATCAATTCTAAAATGAACCCTATCTATTTAGCTTGGAGATTAATTATTTCTACATTTCTTTGCTACTGTCTTTTTTTTTTTTTTTGAGACAGAGTCTCGCTTTGTTGCCTGGGCTAGAGTGAGTGCCGAGGCATCAGCCTAGCTCATGGCAACCTCAAACTCCTGGGCTCAAGTGATCCTCCTGCCTCAGCCTCCCGAGTAGCTGGGACTACAGGCATGCGCCACCATGCCCGGCTAATTTTTTTGTGTACGTATATATATTTTTAGTTGCCCAGATAATTTCTTTCTATTTTTAGTAGAGACGGGGTCTCACTCTTGCTCAGGCTGGTGTATTTCTTTATTATTGCATTCATTTATGGTAAATGCATGAGTTTCAAGTATTTGGCATTTCTTGAACATGAGATTAGTGGAAGGATAAGGCTGTCAGGAAACATGCTAAGGGATTTTGGGGAAGCTCACCCTGGGGTTTCAGGGAAGCAGAAGGAAAAGAGAGCACAGAGGCCAGTATGGACGTGCATTCAATCGTTCACCAAGTATTTACTGAGCAACTACTGTGCACAACTATCTGCCCCAGGCACTGAATGAGCAGCACTAAGCAAAACAGAGTCTACGCTTACGTGCTAGCAGTCTCTATGCAATGCCGTTGGTATCTCCTACCCAGTTTTCAATGATTAATCCTATTTTCAGCAATTCCATAATGCAACAAACATTAATAAAATAGGAACTCAGAAGTTAAAAAAAAAATCTAATCCCTACCTGCACAAGGTTTACATAATTAAACCAGCTATTAAGTGTTATAACAGGGGTACAACCAACAGTGCTAAGGGAACATTGGAGAAGGACAACCGAGCACTATTTATTCCAGGTAGGAGGAGAGGCCCAGGGCAGGAGAGGGTGGCATGCTTCAGAAACTTCAAGTAGGAGACAGGAATGCATCTGTGCCACGCAGGAGGCAATTGAGGCTCAACGTCACTGAGCTCAAGAGTCGAAGTCCTTACACCAGCCGACACGGGCTGCTGGCGCCTCTACCATCCTGACCTCATCTCTCGCCTCCCTCCAGCCAACCCCTTACTGTTCTCTGAACATGTCCAGCACCCTCCTGCTTCAGATCCGCGGCACCTGCTCTTCTCTCAGTTCTACAATTCTCACTCCCTCGACTGCTTCCAATCTCTGCTCAAATGTCACCCTAACAGAGAGGCTTCTCATATAGCCCTCTATAAATGGCAAACCCACCCACACCTCAACACGCCAGTACTCCCCTACCCAGCCTTATGTTTTTCCATAGCACTTACACCACTCTGGTGGTATGGTGTAACTGACATATATCATAACAGAACAATAATAAAATATAGTATATAGTACATTGTATACGACAATAACTGACGGTTATTGTCAGCATAGCTGACAATAGTAATAGTTATCTATGCCCCGACCAGAATTGAAGCTCCTTGATATATATCAAGTGCTATCACCCAACACTGTGCATAGCAGACAGCACACACTCAAGTATTTTTTTTTTTAAATGAACGAATGAATGGCTGTCAGAGATGAGCCTGGAGAAGCTGAAGCCAGATCACACAGAGCTCGGCACAGACTAGAACCCCATGCTTCAGTGGCTCTTGGATAATGACTTAATATCTATTTAAAGATTTTAAGCAGAAAAAAATATTAGAAAGACTACAATTTTATATTTTTCAAAGTTAAAACAGAAAGAAAATTCATTTGGAAAGGGCATAAAAAGAGGTAAGACTGAAGTTAAGGAGAGCATTTCAAAGACCACTGTAACACTTCAACAGAGAAATACAGGCCCAAAAACAGGCTTTGGGGGAGAAGGGAAAGAAAAGGAGAAATATTTAGAAGACAAAAGCAATTGGACCTGATGCTCCATTGGATGTGGAACCTAAGGAGACTGAGGAGTGGATGATGACTGCCAGGTTTCATCTAGTGACAGGAGAGGTGCTCACAGCATTTACTCAGACTGAGAAGACGGGAGGAGTCAATACATTTGGGAGGAAAGATTGGGAGTTAAGTTTTGGACATGGTGAGGTTGACATGGCTGTGCAACAGCAGTTCAGCATATAAATCTAGAGCTCAGACTTGGGCTGGCTAAAAAAAAAAGTGAGAGTTAAAGATGTAATACTTGACACTAAGGTATCACAATGTACCAATTCAATGTATTTATATGACTGGCCTTCAAATATGTTGTTGCTCCGTATGGAAAACTAAAAATCATCTTATATCCCAGCATAAAATCAGTGCTTCAAATGTTATTAATATTTATTACGTAAGTGTAAGACTTGACAAACTTGATGGCAGCAGTAAAAATCAAATACACTTAATCAGAAATATACATAATAGCAGATGAGAATTAGCCTAAATATTAAGAAGTCATGCTATGATCGTATCTGTATTAATGCCTCTTAGAAAATCTGGGGATAAGTTCAAAGACCACATGATTTAATTATTTCAGTCTATGAATGTCAGAAAAAAGCAAACTGTCAAAATAATACCTGGGGAATGTAGGAAACGTCTGCTTTTTTTGTTTTCAACTCAACAACTTTTGTTTTTTCCTATTTACCTTCCTAAGTACAACAAAGATTGAGCAGAGGCAACAAATGTAGACTTCAGAGGCCTTTGTTATTTGGAAACAATGGCTCCAGTATGATTACTATTCACATGTTCTCTTATCTCTGGATGTCTGTACATACTGTTGATACTCCACACCATGTCCCTTGACTACTCAAAACTCCAGATTTCTCAGCATAGACACTGCTTTCTCCCAGAAGTCCTGCTACATTTGAAGTCCGAGTTCCATACCCACCAGCCTCCACCCCATAAGCACCTACAGCATCAACACCTCACTTAAAGGATACCTTGTTCAATGGTCTCTTCCACTCAACTGTAGTAAGCGCTCTACCTTGACAAGGACCTTGCAGGCTACGTGCACAAGACATCTGTGTGTGCACATGACTGAACAAATGTATGACTCAATGACTGAACAGATCATCCATTTTCTAAGAGAATTGTTGAGGAGGTTTATACAAACATCTCATATTATTATAGGGTACTCAAACTAGGACGATGGCTATTCCTATTAATAATCTAACATGACTATTCTGCAAGGTTACTCTTCTAAGTGTTATATTCCATATTATATTTCTAATCGATGATATATTACTGTCAACAGGCTAACACAGTATTTTACTATTAGAAATTAAATGTCCAGATGGGGTATATGTAAACCCACACTAAAACTACATGAAATTTCAAAGTTAAGATTTCCATATTATGGTTTAGAAAGAGTGGTAACTAACTTAACAGTACTCAAGATTTTAAAATAAAACACAGTTCAATGAGTTTATAAAACCTTGGTGAAATCCCTTCACAGCAAAATATTGGCATGTAGGGAATAACAAAGAATCCTTTTTTAAGTCCAAGTAAAAACTGAAGAAATTCTTTATAATTTTTTTAATTCTACATTTTTCTTACAGTTTTATCTAAGTTTTTAAAAAGGTACATGTAAAAAAATGGTTAACAGCTAAGCATTAGAATAATTCCTTAACAATGATTCCTTTACAAAAAGCAATTTTAACAACATGAAAGGTAAGTGCACAGTAGAAACACCCTTTAAGAACTACAGCTTTCAGAGTGAGGTCATGACTGATGACGATCAAGCTAAAAAAATTTTTTTTTAGAAACAGCCATCATAAATTTATGTTGGTCCAAATATTCCTGAAAATAAGAATTAAAAAGTCAGAAATATTAAAAGAGCCCACACATATAATAAATGGCTAAAATTTTAGTAACTGACAATAGCAAGTGCTGACAAAGATGCAAAATAACTGGAACTTGCATATATGTCTGGTAGAAATGCATAACGGTATAGCCATTTTGGAAATGGCAGTTTGGTGGTTTGGCAGTTTGATAAAAAGTGATTGATACTGATAAATACATACTTGTCATAGGACCCCAAAATCCACTCCTAGGGATATTAACTCAAGAAAACGGAACACTTGTGTCCCTCACATAGACCTGTATGCAAATGTTTACAGAAGCTTTATTCATAATTTACCAAAACTGGGACCAACTCAAATGTTCATCAATTCATCAATGGAGGAACGAATTGTAGTACCTTGATACAAAGGAATGCTACTTAAAAAAAAAAAAAAAAAAAAGTGGTGTTCTAGAGCTGTCTATACCAGCTCATGAGAGCCCACTGTTAAATTTTCAGGAATTTTCCAAGCTCATTTAGGCAGTTTAATTTAGGCCATGTGAGAGTATTTACACTATAATGATTAGCAAATGCTCCAATCAGGAATTTTTTTTTTTTTTTGGAGAGAAGGTCGTTAAAACATCTACCAGCACATCAATGAACAAACTGCTGATACATGCAACAACTTAATAAATATCAAAAGCATTATGCCAAGTGAAAGACAACACCAAAGGCTATATACTGTATGATTCCATTTGTATGATATTCTAGAAAAGACAAAACTGTAAGGACATTAATTAGATTAATGGTTGCCAGAGGGAGAAAACTTTTGAGGAGTAATGGAAATATTCTATGTCTTGATTGTGGAGAAGATTACCATTGTATACATCTGTAAAACTTTTACTATAGGTATACCTCAATACACCTGACTTAAAAATTAAAGGAGCAATTTAATTCTTAATTCTTTTATGAATGATAAATGCATCATCCATACAAAGAGGGAACTGGACTTAGTAAAAACATCAAAATGGCAGATTTTGATTCAACATAAAGAAAGATTAAAAATCTCAAAAAAAAAGTGAATTTGTAATCACAGGAAACAACTAAAATCAGATGGCGGACGATCCTGCCAAGGATGTTGTAGAAATGGCCCTCTTTTGGGCGTGACTTCAGAGAGGTTAGTATCAGTAAGGTCCCTTCCTACTGGAAGTCCATGGCTCCAAGATCCCATGATATTTTGTGTTATGATAATCTCAGTTACACTTTTCAATTCTAACTCAAATATTAATTACTAATTTTAACGGCAATCAAATGCTATCATTGATTCAAAGTCTAGTGCAGCCTGGTTGTTAGGAGTGTTGGCTCTAACTTGAGTCAAGCTGGGTTCAAATGTTGGCCCACTAGTGCCTGTGTGACTCTGGAATAGCCTCTCTAAATATCTATTTCCGTATCTGTAAAATGGAATTAACATTTTCCTGACATTTGAATGAGAATGTAGGAAAAAGATCTATGTGTTAAAATCTTGATCACAAACGTTTCTTAGACATATTTAGAAGTGAAGGGCATAAATTATCAAATCTAATCCTAAGAATTTTAACTTTCCAAATATAGGAAATTTATTCTTTAATTGTATATCTAGTAGTTCATAATCTTTTGTGGAGCCAGATAATTTTGAGAATGTGATCACTACATGGACTCTTTATCTAGAAAAAGTGCAAATATATGCTACATTCTGCATATGATTTCTGGGGATTCAAGGACCCTCAGAAGCACATGCATGAAATTAAGAATGCCTGATGTAAACTCTTAAAATTGTAAAGTTGAGCAGTGGAATTTAAGAATCTTCAAAGTGGAGAATCCAACTAATATTGAAATTTTACAACGGTCACTTACTTTTCAACAGTCTTTGCAAGAAAGACCAGATCATGTTTTATAATTTATATCTTTTTTGCAGAAATTTTAATTTAGAAGCATATTTTTTACATGACTATTTCAACTCATATAAAGTAACAGTAGAAACTTGTATCTCTAGCAGCTTTAACACACACTACTGATGCTCAAGTATCAAGAGTTCTCAAGACTAATGCAACATATTTTTAAATACAAAAACATAACAAGCTAATTCCTATAGAGTCCCATGATAAAGTTTTATTTTTCTTTGTAAAGTGGAATTTATTTTTTACTAGACTTATGCACTAATAACACATCTAGTTTTCTGGAAATCAGCATATTCTTGGTTCTGCTTTATGTTATGTTTATCTGTTATATAGCCTGATAGCAGAAACTAATTGTTCTCAATCTGCAACCAAATACCAGCCTGGAAATATGCTATTTCAAAGGAAAAGGTTTTTTCTTTTTTAATTGTTTGGTTCTCAAACTACGTAATAACCAGTAGGCACTAACCAACTCATGCCCATTACTGAACAAAAATCGTTTTTCGTATGCATAAGCACCATTTTCACACAGAACACACTTAACCATTTTTAAGGTAATGGAAGTCCACGCAAGGGTTCACATACATAGTAAATATTCTTTCAATCTGGTTTTACCGTATTATTTCTGTGAAAGGAATAAGACCCAATGCTTGCAATCTCAGAATTAAATGGTAAAAATCAATGAAACGCTGCATCTGAGGCTCAGACAACTAGCCAGATGGCTTTTGGTCAGAAAGGTCACATCTGCTTTTGAAACCCTGCGGTAAGCGTGAATATTTGCGATGCCACCACATCCCAGAGCAAGAGAATGGGAGCATCTCTGCTGCCTTCCACGAGCCAAGGGTTTCCAGCACAGGCGGAGGGGATGAAGCCAGGGGAGGCCCGCAGCCCTGCAGACAGCGCCTGCGGGATGGAGGCCTCGCTCGGCTGCGCCCGAGTGCGGGGGGCTCCGAGACCCCGCGAGGTGCGGCCTGGGCCTGTCCCCTGTCCCTGGGGGCCAGGCCCGCCAGGCTGCACCCTCGCCGCTTCCTCGAGGTTCGGCCCTGCTCTCTCCTCCCCCATCCCCGCTCCGCTTCCCTCCGCCCGCAGCCCGTGACCCCGACCCCGACCCCACCGCCACGACGGCGCCCTCCCCAGGCCGCAGCGGAGGACGCGGGCCAGGCCGCCCACCCTGGTGGCACAGGCGGCGGCGCCTGGCGGGCAGCGCGGACCCCGGGGAGGACAGCAGCTGGGCCGCGGCCTGTCCCCAGGGGGGAGCGGGCGCAGGGCCGCGAGTGGGCAGCGCCTCCGCCCCGCACAAACAAAGCGGCCCCGCGCGCCGGGCCGAGGCAGCGCCGCCTGTCCGGGAGCGCGGGGCGCGGGGAGGCCGGCGGGGGCACTCACCGGAGGGGCGCGGCGGGGGCGCCGGCGGGGCCCGGAGCGGGGACCCCCGCGGGCCGGCGGCGCGCTGGCGACGGGGAGGGGGCGGCGGGGCCCGGGAGCCCCGCTGGGCGGGCCGGGGGGTGCGCTGGATTCCGCGGCCGTGAGGTGCGGGAACCCGTCCGCCGGCGCGGGCGGCGGGGCTAGGCGGCCGGGGCAGCGACGCCGCCGCCTGTCCCTTCTCCTGCCCCGGTGCCTGCTCCGCCGCGTCCTCGTCCTCGCTGGGTCCCCGCCGCCGCCGCCGCCTCAGCCTCGGCGCTCCTCGGGCTTCTCCTCGCCATCAAGGCCGGGCCGACCGGCAGGGACCATCCAGGAAAGTGAGGGGTTGTCGCCGTTTCCCGCAGCTGTCGGTGGCCATCTTTAATCCTCCTCCTCCTCCGGCTCTCTCCACCTCCCGCCGGCTGGCTGACTGACTGACTCTGGATCCTCCTCTTTCCGCGCCTGCTCCTCCTACCGAGCCGGCCGCAGACATTGCAGGCGCTCCCCTCCCGCCTTTCCTTCCTCTTTCCTTACTTCCTTCCCTTCCCTCTGCTTCCCGCTCTCCCCGCGCTCTCAGTGGCTGCTCTCGCCCCCTTTGGCCGGCGGCCGCCGCTCAATTTTCCGAGCCGGAGTGTAGCCCCCGTTTTTCCCCTCAGCCCTCCTCCCGGCGGGCCTCCTCACGCGGCCGCCTCGCTCCCCGGCTCCCATCCCGCCGCCCCGGCCGCGCCGTCTCACCCTCCTCGGTTCCAGTTTCTCAAGACTCCGCTGAGGAAGGACAACCGGGTTCCGCTTTCCTCAGCCCTACGCCCTTCTGCTGGATACGGCCCGACGCCGGTGGGAAAAAAAAACGCAAGACGGCGTTAGTTTTACTCGAGAGTGGGAAAGAATTGCCCACGCTAGCTGTTTCACTACGCAGCTTGGAAACACCTGCACGCTCTCGCGTGGGGCTCCCGTCCATTATTGGACCGAGGGGCGAAGAGCCCGCTGTCACATGTGGCCTTCCGTCAGTGACCTTGAATCGGTTGCCTAAGGTTGCAGGTTTTCTTTTTCCTTCCTGCAAAGGGCATTGTTTTGATGCTTTTGCAATCCTAACACACAGTGGTTAGACCGAATCAGCACGCTTTAGTAAACCGATAACCAGGTGGGTTTTCAGTGTCCCCCTCTGTTGTTTGTTCCCAGTCAACCCAGTAGACAATCGGGTCACGCTTCAGTTCTGGCAGCGGGACAAACTGAGTCAGCAGTCAGGAGTGGAATCCTCGAAACAGGCACAGGGTGGGGAAGTGGTACTGCCATCGCTCTGAAGACAAACTTGTTTTTCCTAACACTGCAATCTACAGAAGTTTCAGAATTTCCTCTAATGAAGGTGAAGCAAGTTGGGCTTGTTTTTCTCTTCTTGCTAGCTAGTTTGCCTTTTGGAATAGGACCCATTTGTAATGATTTACTTGTGATTACTCCTGCAGCCCCCAAACCCTGGGCCTGTTAGGAACCGGACTGCACAGCAGGAGGTGAGCAGCAGGTGAGCCAGCAAAGCTTCATCTGTGTCTACACCCGCTCCCCATCACCCGCATCACCGCATAAACTCCACCTCCTGTCAGATCAGCAGCTGCATTAGATTCTCATAGGAGCACGAGCCCTACTGTAAACTGCACATGCAAGGGATCTAGTTTGGCTCCTTATGACAATCTAATGCAGCTGCTGATCTGAGGTGCAGCTGAGATGGTGCTGCTAGTGCTGGGGAGCAGCTGCAAATACAGATCATCATTAGCAGAGAGGTTTGACTGCATCATAAATGGAAGGTGCTTGAATCATCCTAAAACCATCCCCCACCCTCCCAATCCATGGAAAAATTGTCTTCCATGAAACCAGTCCCTGGTGCCAAAAAGGTTGGAAACCACCGGATTACAACAAGGTTCAGTACTGCTCATAAATGGCTCAGGTGCCTATGTGTGAGCACGTTAAGGGTCAGTTTCTGCATCTGAGGGACATTGGCTATGAAGAAAAAGCACCTTGCCCTTTCAGAATAAGACTAGATGTGTTCAAAGGTTATTCCCTTCAACAGCCCAAGTATGGGGAGAAATGTTTTAAAGTGTAGAATCTAAAGATTCTACTTCAAAATGAGTAATTTTTTTAAAAGTTCAAATCTAAGATTCTGTAATTATAAAAATTACAGAGCGTTTCAAAGCTCTTTGAAAAGAATATGCCAAAACAAACCTAAAAATATATTTTACTAAAAATACTAGTATTCTTTGGGCGCACATGATTCTAGTGTTTTCCTTTAATCCTGTACCCAGTTATGTTGAGAATTTCAGTTGCCGTCTTTCAATCCAGTAATTCCTCTGTTTGAAGTCAACAACCTGCACCACGGTCTAAAACTCTTTTAAACCCAAATAAAGTCTTTGAGACAACATTGTATAGTACATTTTGAAATGAAGGATTGAAAAACAAAGTACTTATATGAGGGTGTGCATGTGTGTGCATTTTTTCTTGTCGTTATTCTTTTGGCCTTTTGGTGTTCTTTATTTAGATTTTCTGTTTCTTCACTCTTATTACTAGACAAAATTACCACAAAATTCTTGACTCATAAGTATTCACTTATAAAACTGTGTATTAAAAGGAAAAAACATTAGATAACATCAATATGCACAGAGTGAGAAAATAGCATGACTTCTTTTAAACATTGAAACCACCATGCATTTTAAAAGGGAGATTTTTTCAGTTAAATATTAGGTTTCAGGACTGTTGTCATCATGATTTTATTTACACTGAAAGAAGAAGAATTACATGTTAAAATTCATTCATACTTTAATTATAAATATTTTTCTGTTAAAAATATGTTGCAATAACATAAATGGATACATCAGTATGCAAATGCAGCAGTTTTCTTTTTAATGTCTTACAAACTGAAAATCTCACAAAGGTTTTTCAGTGATACACATAAAAATAAATGTAGCAAGCTTTTTTTTTTCTTTTTAACTGAAGCCACATAAGCATAAGCACTGTCATAATGGGTAGAACCCGGAGAAATCAGACTCTTCATATTTACTTTTTACAGCTCTGTTTCAGAAATGTCATCATTACAGCCTTACCTCCTTCGGTCTCTGTTGCCAGCTAAATGTGGTTTCACTGTCATCTTAAGATTCAAGTATTTTTAAAAATGGTCAAATCAGGTTCTCCTGCAACATGGTTATTGTTTCATATGTAGTCACTCTCAGATAAACTCAAGATCCTCTATAAAACAAAGAATTGTGTTAAAGTGGGATAAACCCTTTGTGCAGAGGCCAGATGGAAAGAGATCTAGGCATGTGCAGCAAACTCCTCTGGGAATAGGGGAGCAAAGCATGAAGAGCTATTTCTAAACAGTTCTGCACCGGGAGCCTGGTCTTCAACTTACAACTCATGAATAAGGTGATTGTGGAGATTAACAATCAAGAGAATATCTGCGACAATAAACAGAGCCATATTTGCTTTTAACATGATTGAAAATTCTATGAAGACAAAGCATAATTTTAAATAAAGACAGATAAAAGGTTCATGAAAAATATCTAAAAGTAAGAGAAAGAAAAAAAATAGCTCTTAACATGATTGAAAACTTTATGCCCATGGAATAAGCAAAGCATAACTTTAAATGAAGGAATACAGAGATTAAATGTTCATGAAAAATATCTAAAAGTAAGAGGAAGGAAAAAAGTAATAGAAAATAGAAATTTTGGAAAATTGTTAGGATACATGGTATGTATTGATAATTTGCTGTTTAAACAATTACGTCCTTTAACTTTGCTTTTAAGCCTAAACAAGAAGTGATTTAAACTTGGGCTGATAGAATTATCCCAGATAAACATAAAGAAAGTATAGAATTTTAAGATATTCATTACAAGAACATGGAGTGCTAAATGATGCTGGAACACAAAAATTAAAAGGAATTGACATAACAATTACTAAACTACTAAATTATATAACTATTACATTTAAGATATATTTCCATTTCCCCAGGCTAGGAGATACAACAATAGAATTACCCTATTGTTTTTTCTGACTTCAAAGAACCAGATGGAAAAGAAACTGGGCGAGCAAATGAACGTCTCTGGGGATAGTGGGAATTGGATGCCTATTCCAGACAAGAATGTAGTATTAGGTAAATGTTTGGTTTTATCCTCATAGTCTCTACTCTTTAGAAAAGACAGAATATCTGTTCCTCATCTTCCCCTTTAGATAGACTAAAATACCAAGTGAATAATGATAAGCCATATTTATCTGCACTGATTGAATTTTAGTATCATTCTTCACTCCTCAATTTACAGAAGTCCTTATAATTAACTGATGAGCTATCCCCGAGACAGTGCCATTGAGAGTCATTATTGCACACTAATTGGGGGGAAATGCTTTTAGAAAGTTCCAATTAGAGACTTTTTCTGTTATTCTTCTTCTAAATACATTCTAAAGAGGTACTGGAGCATTTGTTTTGTTTTTTGGGAGGCATATAGCTTGGTGTATTGTTTGTGTTTATTTACTTCATTAAGTAAATAATGAAGATCAGGCTTCTTTAAATTTTGAAGAACAATAGGACTACATTAAGAAACTGAATAACATCAATTTTTGCTCTTGCTCGTCATAATTAGCAGGATTATAATAGAAACAGGGTTTTTTGAAGACTTTATTATTAACCAATCGTATTTCTACTGAAAGTTGATTGTCCACTTCTTCATATTTTTGATGGAGCATTCAGACTTTTAAAACCAGTATCTTTACAAGTTAAATGCAGCTGACTCTTGAACAACGTGGGTTTGAACTATGCAAATCCAGTTATAAGCAGATTTTCTTCCACTTCTGCCACCCCTGAGACAGCAAGATCAACCCTTCCTCTTCTTCCTCTTCTTCCTCCTCTTCCTCCTCAGCCTGTTCAATGTGAAGACAAGGATGAAGACCTTTACCATGATCCACTCCCAATGATCCACTCCCATTTAATTGATAATAAATATATTTTCTCTCCCTTATGATTTTCTTAACATTTTCTTTTTTCTAGCTTACTCTATTGTAAGAATAAAGTATATATAAGACATATACAAAATATGTGTTAATCAACTTAGTGTTATCAATAAGGCTACTGGTCAACAGTAGGCTATGAGTAGTTAAATTTGGGGGGAGTTAAGAGTTATACATGGATTTTTTTACTGTGCAGGAGTTGTCACCCCTAACCTCCACATTGTTCAAGGGCTAACTGTGTAGACTGGATTTATTGCATTCATTAAAAAATTTTGGCAAAAAAATATTCAAACAGATTACTATAGATCATTCAGTGCAGACTTTGTAGCAGTCTGAGTGAAACCCAGGTCTCCTGACTCAGTATCAAGTTCAAAAACTTCAAAGTTGAAAGAGTTCATCTTACAGGTGAGAAGCTGAACCCAAGAAACTTTTCACTGTGCCACATTAGTTTAAAGATATTTAAACTTTATTCCAAGAATTACTGTTCAGCATTGACCTTTCTTAGAAAGGAAGCTAAAGAATAAAGTAAAATAAACAAAGTTTTCCTGTTTACAAAAATAAGAACAATTGTTTACAATAACCCAAGTAAAAAGAAAATTTTAAAAGTTTAAGAAAGCTCAAGTTGACTAAAATATATGTGATTCTTGTTTATCTAGAACAATTTCTATAATATTTATTTATGAGTCAAAAAGTATAAAGTTAACTCAAAAAACCTGTGTTATTTCATGGATTAGGTTGAAATTCTGAGTCTTACAGGACTCAGGAAACAGAACCCTCAATTAGCTAAGTAAGGTAAAACACTGCCATCTGCTGACCAGAAGGAAAAAAACTTGTGCGTCTTCAACAATTTTAAGTAGCAAGAAATCAACTACTAACTTACTAATCAACAATAAACTACTAATTTATTCCACATGTCTTTTAATCATGCAAAAAAGTACTACACTGGGTGATATAAAATTAATTACTCTCCTAGATGGAAAATTAGGACTGTGTTCTATAGTAGTGTATTAGTTAGGGTTCTCGACAGAGACAGAACCAAGAGTATGGATAGATACATAGATGTATAGAGAGATGAGAGGGGATTTATTTAGGGGAGTTATCTCATGCAATTTGGGAGAGGCTGTCTGCAAGTTAGAGACCCTGGGATGCTGGTAGCTTGGTGTATTCCAAGCATGAAGGCCTGAGAACCCAGGGGACTGATGGTGTAAGACCTGGTCCAAAGGCTGAAGAGCCTGGAGCCCCGATGTCCTATGGCAGGAGAGTGTCTTCCAGCTGCAGGAGAGACAGAGCAATTCACCTTCCCTCTGTTTTTGTTCTATCTGGACCCCCAGCTGATTGGATGGTGCCCACCCACATCGAGGGTGTATCTTCCCCACTCAGTTCTCCCAGACTCACACTCCAGTCTCCTCCAGAAAGACCCTTAGAGACACACCCAAATAGAATGCCTTACCAATTCTCTAGGTATTCTTTAATCCAGTCTGCTTGAGGCTTAAAATTTAGCATGTGGTTGTTGCTGTTAGCATTATTTGAAAACAGATTAACAGTTAAACCTGACCATATCAGTAATGTAGCCATAATTGGTTAAAACCACCAGTTAATTTTATGGCTACAATGTAAATGAGGAAATAAAGTTATTAACTGGGAACTTTGAATTTGGTAAAAATTTTATTAAAGACTTTTTGGCTACATTCACAGATGCGATTTTATAGTTTTATACGTTATGTGACATATATGTATAAATTCAATGAAGACAATGACTGTGTGTTTCAGCACTTTTTTGTTCCAATCTTGGTACCACCATTTCACATCATAAAAATCTTCTAAATTATAGAAGAAAAGCTTTGAGTCAAGCAATTAATACCTATCATAACTTAATGAAATATATTAATTTAAGAAATAAATAAAATATGCTGGATTATTGATAATTCTAAACACATACTACTTTCTCTTATTGGAACACTAAATTAAATTTGGATATATTTTTTAAATGAGTGTTTGATACTATGTAATTGATTTTATATAACCTCCATTTGAATTTAGAATGGTTTAATTTCTTGACATGCCAAGAAAATAGAACTCTATTTATTAGTGACTGTTCTATTTGTAATCGATTTTATATAACCTCAGTTTGAATGCAGAATGATTTAATTTCTTGACAAGGCAAGAAAATAGAACTCTATTTATTGGTGACTGGTTCTATCTAGAAACCAAAGCTATTGAGAAAAATTTTTAAATAAAGAAAATAGAGGTTGTGTTTTTGGTTGTTTTGTTTGTTAATATGCCCCTTCATGCCATTGCCTGGAAGTTGCAGAAGTACAGTAAAAAAGAAAATTGATTTTTAAAGGCATGTAACGGTGACAATACATGTCAAAAAATAAGGAAAAACAACAGAGGAAGCCCAACGCATTTCAGTGATAGAGAAGATCTAGAAGACACTAGGTCAATGTTTATTCATCCACATCTCCTCCCCGGATACTATGTTGTCTTGAGGATAGAGGCTGCCCCCGAATTAGCAAGCATTCTGATTAGGATAGGTAGGTCCAGTAGGCAATGTTAAAGAAAACAAATATGTTTTCCAGTCTTACAATTACATATACGAAATAAATAATAAAAAATAATAAACTAAATCAGTGTTAATCATCATAGCGATGGTTAATTTTATGGGTCAACTTGAATGGGCCACAGGGTACCTAGATATTTAGTCAAATATTATTCTGCCTATGTCTGTGAGGATGTTTCTGGATGAACTTGACATTTGAGTCAGTAAACTGAGTAAAGCGGATCGTCCTCCCCAGTGTGAGTGGGTCTCATCCAACCTGTAGAAGGACTAAATAGAACAAAATGGTGGCGTAAGGGAGAATTTGCTCTTCCTGCCAGACTGTCTGCAACTTGGGACATCAGTCTTGTCTTGCTCTAATATTTGGACTCAGACTAGAACAATACCATCAACTCTCCTGGGTCTGCAGCTTGCCGATTGCAGATCGTGGATTTCTAAGACTCCAGAACCACATAAGCCAATTCTTTATAATAAATCAATCTTTATCTATCTATCTATGTTCATAGAAACCCCAGACTAATACACATACCATGACATTAAAGACTGACTATACATGCATGTATTTCACACTATTTCAACATATCTATGGTGATTAATTTTGGTTTTAAATTCCAAGCAATTTTATCTTGTATAACATATACACCTATTTATAAAATAAGAATGAATATGTACATATACATACACACAAACACACATTCGGTCCTTGAAATAGTGCTAAGTCTCTTCATTGTTTAGATGGGGGGAAGAAGTCTCCCAGTTTCTGTTTTTTTTCCTCTGAACTTTTCAAGAGTGGCCCATTTATACTTCATTTCTCCACTCAAACCCCCGATATTCATTCTTCAGTTATCTGTTACTGGCTTCCAAATTTACCACACTCTGCTCTTACCAAAGTCATCAATGACCTCCTAACGCAACATAAAGTAATATTTTCTGTCTCATACTAGAGGTTCTCTGTTCTTCTTTTGGCAATGCTGATTCTTCCTTCTCGGGATACTCTCTAATCCCAGTTTCTATGATACTGCTTTTTCCTGGTTCCTCTCAAATTCTCTGCCCAGTCTTCCTCTTTCCTTTACTGTCTCTCTTCCCTCTGCCTCACCCTATAGTTACTGCTCTCCAAGGTGACACCTTCATTCTACTGCTTCTAATGAATTTCGTTCTACACACTTATTGCATAAATTAATATCTCCAACCCAGACCTTTCCCCGCACTTTCAGCCTCGTACCCAATTAATTACCTACTGGATACTTTATACTCAATTCTCTAAAACTGCAATTATTCCCTTCCCCTACACCTATCCCTACTCCTGTTTCCTCTATCTCAGTTGCAGTAGTCTTCATTTAGCTGCCTTCTTTATGAATGGAAATACCAGCATAAATGGAGCAATGTCTTAACGTATGGGTGTTGTAATAGATTGTATCATTGTTTACAAATATTTGCTGCCTTTTCCTAAGGGACAGTTTTACTTCCCTGACTTACTGACAACAGGCTTGACTATATGACTGGCTCTGGCCAATAAAATGCAAGTGTCAATGACTGTGTGACTTTCCAACAGGAACTGAAGAGTCAGATTGTGGTCTGCTGTGCTCTTTTTACCCTATGTTGGAACAACCAGCAATATTCCAGATGCTTCATCAGCTCGGGGGCTGGCATGAAGGTGATGTGGAACAGAGCAGCAGCCAACCTGAAAGGAAATAGTAGCATGTCCTAAAATAAACCTTTGAGGTTTCAATGACACAAATCTGGGGGTCATTTGTTAGCATGACACATCCTAGCCTAGACTGACTGACCTGGGGCTGGGCAAGTTTTAACCAAAGAATCATGTATCCATCCATGTAATCCATAACATGAAAGATATTCTCAGATATGCAAGGGCTATCAGTCACCCATTATATAATTTTTAAAAATGCCTTAAATATTTCTCCAAAAAGTGAAATATGAAACAAAATTAAGAGCTAATAGGCCAGGCGCAGTAGTTCACGCATGTAATCCTAGCACTCTGGGAGGCCGAGGCGGGTGGATCGTTTGAGCTCAGGAGTTCGAGACCAGCCTGAGCAAGAGCGAGACCCCGTCTCTGCTAAAAATAGAAAGAAATTATCTGGCCAACTAAAATATATATAGAAAAAAATAGCCGGGCATGGTGGCGCATGCCTGTAGTCCCAGCTACTCGGGAGGCTGAGGCAGTAGGATCACTTGAGCTCAGGAGTTTGAGGTTGCTGTGAGCTAGGCTGATGCCACGGCACTCACTCTAGCCCGGGCAACAAAGCAAGACTCTGTCTCAAAAAAAAAAAAAAAAAAAAATTTAAGAGCTAATAAAAATTGAAGGTTTTAAATGACTGACTGCAAGCCATTAAACTTGGTAAGAGAGAGATATCTGAGAAATGGTTGTAAATGTGCTTATGCAACCATTATACATAAATCTAATAAGAAAAGAGATGTAAAATATTAATATAATAACACTTTGGATATAAATTCCACATTATATTAGCAAAGACTGAAAAGTTGGAAAAGAAAAAACTATTAAATTCAATGTATCAAATAGAATCAAATACACTATTTTTCTCTTGACTCTGAATATTGTTGATGTAGAGATTAAATAATTGCATTAAAATGATTAAAGATAGTTAGTAGAGGCCTTTAGTGAGAGATGGCAAAATAAAAATATTTTTAAAATGGCATCCCCCTCCTTGAAACCTACTGATAATGAAAAAATATAATGGAGGAGAAAAAAAACAACCTAACAAACAACTTCATCTTCAATGAAATAAGGAAATGATACAATCTTAAATTGCAAAATAGGAAGCAGATTTACCAAGCAATGGGGCAGAATGAGGGAAGGGGCTGATTGCCAAGAACCAAAGCGTATCTTCTTTAATCTTGAGCAGAGCACAGATTCTCTGGGGAAGAAAGGAAGAAGCACATTCCCAAAAGACTGTGATTAGAGTGGCAAGATTTGAGCCTGGAGGAGCCTGGTTTGAAGGGGAGGTGGGACTAAAGCAGAAACCAGTCTGGTAAGCTCGCTTAGCAGCAGGGAGCCTATCCTCCCAGCTAGAGATTGCTAGAAGCATAGCAGAGTCAGAAAAGGAAGAGAGGAACCAGCAGTTTCATATCACTCCCCACTCTTAAGTCGATTTTTGTCAATAACTCATGGGAGTGCAGCAGCGTGTCTCAGGGCAGCCATGAGCTCTAAGGCACGCAGGGAAAATAACTAGTTATCTTTTACAGCTTCTGGTTACAGGCAAGGGAGAAAGGTGAACCTGCAATTTCTGCCACTACAAAAAAAAAAAAAAAAGAAAGAAAGAAGAAGAATCAGGGTAGGATGTAAGAATAAAAATTTTAAAAGGAGAAAAAGAACATAAACTGCAAAAGAAGAACATACAGTGGAAGGTAAATTAGGTAATTTATCTTAGGTAACAAATAGACCAAGAGTTAAAATACATATTTCTTCATAATCTCTGTAGTGGGTTGAGTAATGTCCCCTCCAAATTCATGTCTACCCAGAACCTCAGAATAGGACTGAGTCTTTGAAAATGCAATTAGTAAGCTGAGATCATACTGGATTACGGTGGGCCCTGAATCCAGTGACCAGTATCGTTATAAGAAGAGGAAAGGATATACGGAGATACACACAGGAAAAAAAAGCCACGTGGCAATGGAGGCAGAAATTGGAGTGATACATCTACAAACCAAAGAACACCAAGAGTTTCTGAGAGCCGCCACCAGCTTAGGAAAAGGCAAGGAAGATTTCTTTTCTAGAGCCTTCAGAGGGAACATGGTGCTGTCGACACCTTGATTCCAGAATTCTGTCCTCCAGAATTGTGAGTCAATAAATTTCTGTTGTTTTAAGCCACCCAGTTTGTGGCACTTTTTATAGCAGCCCTAGGAAACTAGTTAACTTGAAGGAAACAGCCTTCAAGAAATTACATCCAACGTGACTGTGGGGGACAGACTGAAAAATGGGTCCTGTGATCCCTGCCTCTTGGGGTTCAGACCCTCGTGTGCACCCCTCTCCTGGAGTGTGGGTAAGACCTGTGGTTTGTTTCCAACCCATAGAATTCAGCAAATAAGGACAGCGTGTACATGATTTTGTGCATGTGATTATATTACATAAGATTGTAAGCTATCTCTTTAGGAGCCTTTTTGGGTTTAAAGAAGCAAGCAAGATGTCATAGAAAGAGGACGACAGGGCAAGGAGCTGAGTGTGGTCTCTGGCCAATAGCCAGAAAGAAATTGAGGCCCTCAGTCTAGCAGCCTGCTAGGAACTGAATTCTGCCAACAAACCATGTTGAGTTTGAAAGCAGATCCTCTCCAGTGAAGCCCACAACCCCAATTAACACTCTGACTGCAACCCTGTGAGACCCTCGAAGCAGAGGACCCAGCTAAGTGATGCTAAGACTCCTGGCCTGCAGAAATTGTGAGATAACAAAAATGTGTTTTCTTAAGCCACTAAGTTAGTGATAATACAGTTATGGAATAATAGGCAACTAATACAATGTCCTTTCTAGAAGAAGAACGCAAAGAAGAGAGTTAAGAGTTCCATAAAAATTTAAGGCATCAGAGGACAAAAATGTGGAGATAAAAGAGCCCATAAAACAAGTGGGAGAGCTAAAAAACATGTCAGGAAAATAAAAGGAAAACACAACTGAATGCACAATGTAAAGAAATCACACAAAATGAAAAAATACAGTGATATAAAAATCTTATTTGATATGGGAAAAATAAAATGCCATATAGACATATGAAATAAAACAGATTTGAGGAAGAAATAGAAATTGACAAAGAAAATAAAACAAATGATGTTAAATAAGTAGTTAAAAAATGAATTACAAAATACGTTCTGGAAATGAAGATCAGATTTGCAGATTGAAAGCAAACTCTAAGAGAAAAACTGACACAGGATGATGTACAACAAAACGGATCCTGGTACAATTTTGGATTTTAGGAATAAAGACAGAGTTTCATGAAAATTTTATGCAGAAAAGTAAGTAGCAATCAAGGCAAAAAAAAAAAAATCAGATTTTCTTTGGAGTTCTTCACCATAATACTTTAATGCTAGAAAACAGGAAGAATGTCTACAGTGTTCTGAGAGAAATAAAATGCGATTTTAAAATTTATCCCTGAGAAAGGGACAGGGAGAGGCTCTGTCCTGACCGGAGACTCTTCTTTTTTTTTTTTTTTTTTTTGAGACAGAGTCTCACTCTGTTGCCCGGGCTAGAGTGAGTGCCGTGGTGTCAGCCTAGCTCACAGCAACCTCAAACTCCTGGGCTCAAGCGATCCTCCTGCCTCAGCCTCCCGAGTAGCTGGGACTACAGGCATGAGCCACCATGCCCGGCTAATTTTTTTCTATATATTTTTAGTTGTCCCGATAATTTCTTTCTATTTTTAGTAGAGACGGGGTCTCGCTCTTGCTCAGGCTGGTCTCGAACTCCTGACCTCGAGCGATCCACCCGCCTCGGCCTCCCAGAGTGCTAGGATTACAGGCGTGAGCCATCGCGCCCGGCCTGGTTCAGTCTTAAAAGATGAGTGGTACGTGTGTCGAGTGAGGCTATTTCAGGCAGGTGATACCACAGGTAAAATTAGGAAGGAAGGCAGGCTGAATGGATACATGTTCCTTCCATGGTGAGCAAACTCTCTGTAATAAGAGTCAAATGTTATGGTTTAGAGACACTGTGGGTTAAAAATTGTACTCATTAGGGAATGTTAATTTAAAAGATACATTATGTCTCCTTTGACATATTCAGCTGGTAAGACAACTTGGAGTACCTTGGCCTACGCAAGAAGTGCTCTTGCTCTGTGTGAGTAATCAGATCTGTCGATGGTCAGTCCAGTGCACACGTCTTCACACAGTTCCCACGAGAGCCTGTCGAAGCCCCCGTTGACTTTCCCTTGACTTTCTCTCTCGCAAGACTTGGCTACAAAACGAGTCAATGCCTCTGCTGGCTGCTGTACCTTCATTTTCTAACCTAGTCTCTGGATTCTCTTTTAGTATCATCAGCAAGATATACCCGATCGATCTAAAATCGAGATAAACTCATTGCCAAAAATTATGCGTAAAGAAATGAATGTACATCGAAACTTTCACAAAATGAACTCGAACCTGGGAGGAATAATGGGCTGCATTGAGAGAATTTTTGTCTCCCATAAACATGCATAGTTTGTGTAATTGAGCTATGGATTCCTTAGGGGCACGAAGAGTAAATATTTGTAGTTCTTTGTGTAGCTGTGTGGTTAGTGGGGCTCCCCCAAAACAGCTCCAGAGACGGAATTACTTAGCTGGTTCGGATGGGAGTACACAGAAACCTTATTTCTGTGCTCAGAGCGTGCTGACAGATGACTCCCTACCTATTTACAGAATTATTTGTCAGCCACGCTCCTCACCTCCCACCTCTCCCACCACCTACAAGTGGTCTTGGGTTCTTCCTTCTACTTCGCATGTCTGTTAAAGGCTCTGATCCTACTACACTACTCTCTGGCTTATGCAGATCTCAGTGTCTAGCTGCCAGATCTAAGCAATGCTTGCTTTTTCAAGACCTACTCCACTCTGCCCCAGCTTCCTTTATTCCTTCCAAGAGGACATTGCAAAAACATCTACTCTACTCTGCATCAACTGACTTCACCTCTCTTGTCTTTTCTCAGTCTCCAATTTTCTCCTCTGTTATTATTCCAAACCTACTCCCTCTTGATGGATCGGTTGGTTCTGCGTAATACGAAAGGGTTACTGACTCTACTTAAAAAATAATGAGAACTGTGACTTCCCACAAGCACAGGTAGGGAGCAGATAAACTCTTGCATGACAAATTGAGAAAATAAACACTTTATCTTATTACAGCGTTTCTACAGGGATGCAAATGAAACAAGTGATAGATCACCACCATCGACTAAATTACAAACACCCGCTTAGGTTTGTAACAGCCATTAAAATACCTGCAGCCGTTTGTTGTTGTTGTTGTTGTTTTTGAAATGACTATCTTGGTCAAAGGGAGAGTGAAAAATGCCCATTGGATCAATAATGTATCCTTTTTTTTTTTAATTTTTTTTTTTTTGAAACAGAGTCTTGCTTTGTTGCCCAGGCTAGAGTGCCGGGGCATCAGCCTGGCTCACAGCAGCCTCAAACTCCTGGGCTCAAGCGATCCTCCTGCCTCAGCCTCCCGAGTAGCTGGGACTACAGGCATGCACCACCATGCCCGGGTAATTTTTTCTATATATATTTTTAGTTGTCCAGATAATTTCTTTCTATTTTTGGTAGAGACAGGGTCTCGCTCTTGCTCAGGCTGGTCTCAAACTCCTGACCTTGAGCGATCCTCCCGCCTCGGCCTCCCAGAGTGCTAGGATTACAGGCGTGAGCCACCGTGCCCAGCCCAATAATGGATCCTTTTAACCTAACGCCATCTCCTCACTGTGGCTGCAAACATGTTAAAGACGGGTTGATGCAGGGTCCCATCAGGGCCCGAGGAATCAACGGAGCATGCACAGCAGCAGTCACGGTGTCCCCTGCAAACCACTTGCTGTTCCACGAACAGCTAGGAGAGGAGCTCTAAAAATGTTTGAAGCACAAAGATCTGGAACCTGCATTGACTTAAATGCATTTGGTTTTTCTTAGCTGTGGCAGATTGACGTCATTCACTCCCTTCCTGAATCATATTCCCCGTCCTTACCAGGGCTTCATGGTGGGCAAAGTGGGCTTTCCCACTCAAGACTTTGAGACATTCCTCTCAAATTTTAGAAATAGAATTAAATTGGACCAAGTAGCTGATTTCATGTGGGCACTGTTTCTTTTGCTTACGGCTCCATTATAAGATTATTATATTAGTTGTTTTTGTGTCTTTGCTATCTCACCAAATCAACAAGTCAGGGATCATGGCTTGTTCCCCTCTGTTTATATATGGCCTGGTGATGCTCCAAACATGTTTGATTAGTGAATAAATGAGTTTTTATGGATGGAAGCTCTGGGAACAAAGCAGAAAAAAAGACATTTTCATCGGTCTCTCGTGTGGCAAAGCAGAGGAAGGAAAGAGCAAAGTATATTTAGAACCGAGACATTTCTCCAGCTTGGTGGAATGTTGTAAGATGTGCGTTAGGAAAGGTTAAATGTGGTCAAATCTGAATGCCAGATTGAATGCCTGATTTAGGAGTTTGGGTATTTCTTCTATAGATAGTAGGAAGTTTGAACATTTTGTAGCGGAGGGATGACATGGGAGAAACAATGCTTTGAGAAGATTAGTCTATCTGCAGAATGCAGGAAGGACTGCATTAGGGAAAGACTGAAGGTTGGAAGGTGAGTGATGAGGCTTAGATAGAAAGAAAATAAAGGCCTGAACTCGAGTGGTAGCACCAGAATAGTAATGCAGGGATGATGGAAGAAATATTTTTAAAGGATCATTGGGATTTTTGTTACTTTGAGATTTGGAAAGCAAAGGAGACCTATGTCTGATTCACAGTCAGGATAACAATAACACTGTTAATTCTATTGCCAATATCAGAGGAACTTGGTGCCAGGTGAGTGGATGGGTGGGGAGGAATTGGAAGTAGATGAAAAAACTTAAATTTTAAGGATATTTGGAGATATATGAGTATAAACACCCTCCACACAGATTAAGATGAGGGACGAAAATTCTAGGAAGAAAAACTGGATCAAAAGTAAATATTTGGGAGGCCAGGAAGGGTAGTGGGGAGTGGAGAGGTGAAGAGAGGTTGATTAATAAGTACAAATACACACTTAGGTAGAAGAAATAAGACCTGGTGTTCAATAGATCAATAGGGTGACTACAATTAACAATGATCAATCATATATTTCAAAAAAGCTAGAAGAGAATAATTCAGATGTTCCTAGTGTAAAGAAAAGATAAATACTCAAGGCGATGGATATCCCAATTACCCTGATTTGATTATATGAATGTATCAAATTATATGCACCTTGAAATATGTACATCTAATATGTATCAATAAAAATAAATAAATATTTGGTAGTAATCTATATAGGAGTGATAACTAATTTTTAGAGTATGGAAGAAAACTCTAAGAGGGATACTGCAAGAAGAGCATAAGAAATAAAAATTCAACTTTGGGATTGTCTATGTTAAATTTGGTAATTGTGGACCAGATTTGTGTATCATTTGTGTACATTATCCAATGTACATGGAAAAATAAAATTATCCAATTGTTTATAGTTATTTTTTACATCACCCAAACAAGTGAATTGGGTTGTGACCTCATTAAATAAATGTCTTAAATTGACGTAAGCTAACGTGATGGGACCAGAGATGGTTAAAGACGCTCCATTTGTCCCTCAGAGTTTCCAAAGGGGGAGATATTTTGAAATCTTAACATGGATAGTATTCTTATTTATTGCTTCTTTCTGCTCCTATACATATTTCATATGAATATATCAGGGCAACCTTCTTTGAGAAGATTTATTGTTTTAAGATTTATTGTTTAAGTTTTTGGCCTTCCATGATATGATAATGTCAGGACATCTTAATGTCAGTTTTTAAAAAAAGTCTTAGAAACAATAAAACTTCCACATAAATAACACTATGCAGATCATCTCACATAATTCTTTTATTCATCTTACGTCTCAATACCTTACAGGTTTATAACTCCTACTGAAATGTTTATTGCATACTATTAACTAACAGTTATATAATGTTTTACAATGTGCTTTTACATAATGTTCAATTTGATGTTCATAGTAAATCTGTCAGCATGGCATTATTATTATAATTGCCATTTTAAAGATGAATAAAATGGAACTCAGAGAGATTCAGTAACTTTGCTACATGTTTTTTTTTTGTTTGTTTTTATTCCAAAAGCTCATGGACTCCCCAGTGGTCTCCAATGTGGAATCAAGGGGTGAACAAAAAATTCACTGGATGTGAGAAACAACGATCACTTCTATTTTTTTTTTTTTTTTTGAGACAGAGTCTCGTTCTGTTGCCCAGGCTAGAGTGCTGTGGCGTCAGCCTAGCTCCCAGCAACCTCAAACTCCTGGGCTCAAGCGATCCTCCTGCCTCAGCCTCCTGGGTAGCTGGGACTACAGGCATGCACCACCATGCTGGCTAATTTTTTCTATATATAATTTTTCAGTTGTCCAGCTAATTTCTGTCTATTTTTTTAGTAGAGACGGGGTCTCACTCTTGCTCAGGCTGGTCTCGAACTCCTGACCTTGAGCAATCCTCCCACCTCGGCCTCCCAGAGTGCTAGGATTACAGGCATGAGCCACTGCGCCTGGCCCACTTCTATTTTTTAAAGGTAAAACTAAGATAGAAGTTAAATTCACTAATATTTCACATACAGACTGTCTCTTCAATGCCAAACAGTCTCTATGACAAGTGGTCACACTCCCTGTCCTGCCTGGGACAGGAGGTGTCTGCAAATGACTCCACAGAGGCATCCTTTCTTGCTCACTCACTCTCAGTATATTGTGTCACGAGCAGTTTGTATGTGCCTGGTTACAAGGATTTACAGATTATATTATCCATTTTTTAATGGATATTTCATTTCTGCTTTAATGTTTATTTTTGGTTCTTAATGAGGGTATTTATACATATGTTTAATATTGAATTTTACATTTCCTTATGAATTCTGTCCATATTCTATATCTCATTATCTGTCTAGTTATTTAGTATAAAAAACCGTAGCAGAGAAAGCTATTTTGGATTTTAGAATTTTTAAATTACCTTAGTTTTAAACCAAACGTGCAGACATACCACTGCTTTTTCACACTCTGATGGCTTTCGTCAACGTAATGTTTTAAGTTCTCATATATGTGATTCATTTCTATCCAAACTAGTCCCCATAAAATGTACAGACTACATACAGAGATTTCTGTACAGAAAATGCCAGTTATAACTAAGACTAACAATGCTTAAGCAAGCAAACGAGGATCTGGCAGACCTACACTTCTCTCACTCAGAATGTCAGACTTTTACCAGTAATATTACAAGGCAAGATAATGATCTGAACAGCAGTGGGCCAAAAACAATATTTTAACCCTCAAGAAGACTATTTAAAGTACATATTAACATCCATTGTCATTATTAATAAATATTATGTGAGCTGTATTTTCCCTTGAGATACTGGCTAAGGATTAGCGAGCTATTTTAACACTAAGTATCTAGCATGGAAAGATAAACTCTACAACTGTTTCCACAATCTTTGAAGTCATGCTCAATCCAGTACTTTAAACAAATTTTTCTAAAAATTAATAAAAATGTTGAGAGCCTCCTTTAACATTTCTAATTAAATTGCAAGGGGCAAAAAGCATTTGTTCACCCTGTTACAGTTGGCTGAAATCATATACTCAATATAGTCGCAAACCAACAGCCATTTCTTTTACAGCAAAAGGTGTTTGAAAATGCATAGTGAACATTGAGGAAGGTATGAAACATGTTACTTAGAACAAATTTTACATTATAGGCTGGCATGCGATATATAATATTAATAGTATAAATAGTATTAATAGTTTATTAATAAGGAATAAGTGTGGCTGTGTTTCCATACCACTTTATTACAAAAAAAGTCAGCAGGCTGGATTTGACACATGGGTTATAGTTTACCAACTCCCATTCTAGACCAAGCCTGATTAAGAAATAGAAACTTCTATACAGACTGTATAAGCATTAGAGTTACAGTATTTTGGAATTCATCTGTCTCCATTCATTACCTTCTTCACACTTTAACCACTACATGGTAAAGTATGAAGCGGTAGAGGGAATGTTACCAAATGAAGTGGAACTCTTTGTCCTTTGTCCCAAGAGGTTCCTAATTCTATGTTCTTGGTATTTAAAAATCTTAAATATCTACCCATATCCAGTGGAGAATTGAACTATATTAGACACATTATTATTTGTATCAAACTTCAAAAGCTAAAATTTAGGTATGAGATCAGGAAAACAGACCCTGTACACTTTTCCAAGTTATCCCGAAATGGAGCGAGTTGTATAATCAACATCCATATTTTTACTGCTAGCTTGAACAAAATTGGACACTTGTCAATATTTGCCAACCTTGTTTTATTTATCAGTTTCTTCTTCTTTATTATTTTCAAGATAAATTCTTGACACTGGGTCATTATATCCATGAAGACTTTAATATATACCACTAAAAAATAAGGATTTGTTTCTAACATAAATGCACTGCCGTTATCATATCAAATGCAATTGGCATATTTTCCTAATACCGATTAAAATGCAATCCATATTTAAATTTCCCTAATTGCATCAAAAATGTCTTTTCATGGTTGGTTTATTTGAATGAGGATGCAAACAAGATTCACATTTATTATAAAAAACTGGGTGATTTATTTTAAGAATGTCTAGCATTCTGCATTTGTTTCATTGTTTCCTTGTGGTGTTAACTTGTCTTTGATCCCCTATATTTCTTGAAGTAGAATTTGGTTTGAAAGCTTTAATTAGATTCAGATTCAACTTTTTTTGACAACATTATTTGCGTTGTGTACTACATATCATACTTAAAGGCACGCAATATATACTTGTCCAATTTTTAATGATACTTAAGTTTGATCACTGATTATTTATTTGTTTAAAAAAATTTAAGCAGAATTGATCAGGACAGAGCAGTTGAAAAATTACCATGTGAGAAATTACAGGCTTCATATTTTATGAATTTATTGAAAACTTGATATACTGAATATTTGTAAATTTTAATCGGACTTGCTTTTATAATCCTCAATGTGAGGCTAAGGTATAAGGAGATTGGCAAGGAGCCGTGATAGGTATTGAAATCAGATATCAAGGTACCATTTGCACCCGGATTTAACCAATAGACAGAAGGAAAAATTCTCAAAGAATGACCTAAAATGAGAATGCTGCAAACCTGAATACCTTGTACACAAAACACATTCTGCATAATATACATGAACCCTGCCAAAAAGATAGTCATTTGAGCCTTTCAATTGACATGGCATCTTATGTTCTAGGCATAGACAAAGGAATTAGCAAGAGAAAAAATAAAACAATTAAAATGATAAGACTTAATTTATAGAAAAATTATTTTAAAATAGCTATAATACTTTACAATTTCAAGTAACAATTCTGCCTCTGCTGCAATGTAAAATATTAATATGTTAGTTAAATCTTAAAAACTTAATATGTTAGTTAAATCAAAAAACATAGTTATTTGCTAAATATAAAAGGTGTGACTCAGAGTAAAGAATAAGAAGTCAGCAAAAGTGCCCCAAATTTTAACAGCATCAAGTTAAGGGAATTGTAAATACTATAGTTTCACATAGCTTGTAACTTCTATTGAAATGAGTTTAATCATGTCTTTCCCATTGCTGGAGTTTGTGTCATCATTTAAGCTGATTTTCTCATTTTTATCAAAGCGTTATGTGCGATAGGGAAAGGTGGGCCCACACCCACCTCTGATACTATCTTTTTAGGACCAGACTGCCATAAATTTACTCGAGGGTGGAACACATGATGTTAGAGTATATTTTGTGGAATTTTATGAACTATTGACATACTAAAATAGCACCTAAAATTTATCAACTGAAAATTTGACTGTACTGAATACAACAAATAAAATCCAGCCAGACGCACATGCTTTCTCTACTGTTTTCCTGTCTATCCTCTGTCCCCAGGCCTAGCTGGCCCCTGCCCCCACCACTACCAACAAGCTACTGTAATGTTTTCTTGGTGTTGTTTTGCATTCACTAGTTGTGTTACCTTGTGTTGTCTGTGATAATCATTCATCATCATTAAGTAACTAAATATCATCTGCTCCTTGCCTCGGAGTGCTCTATCCGGAGTTGCCCAAGTGAGAAGCTCCAAATTTATAAGTCAATATCCTCATTTCAGAACCTCTGCCCTTGTCACTTTAAATTGGAGCTCCTGTTCGACATCGTTGTGTTTTTATCTCTAGACACCACTTTCTAATGCGCATGTCTTTCCTCTTCCAATTCCCAGACAGGGTTCTCTGATTGTATGTCATACTCAATTACTCCATAGGAAAACTGCCTCTCTCATCAAGGTGCTTCCTTGAGGTCCCTAAGTGAATTTTGAAAGCTTCTATTTTAAAAATAGACCTTCCCAAAATGTGCCATTTGTCAATTTATTACCCATCGGTCACAATCTACCATTCTCTGCCCTGCTGTGCGATACTGGAGCTGGACCCTATCAACGTTTCTCTATTTCCAGCTAGTACGACATTAGACGTTGTCAATAAAGGATGTTAGAGGGTCACTTCCAAGCCAATGCAAGAGGCAGAGCTGATTCCGATGGTCAGGTCTGCTGTTTCCCTCAGCAAGGCTGCATGGTGGAATTGCCATGGCTCTCGCCTCAGTGGTCCTTGACAACCAGCATCAGGCTTCCCGAGTTCTTCAGGAAGTTTGTTGGTTACCAGGTGAGCCACTTCCTTTGAACGCCCTTCAGAAAATACTTCCTGGCAAGTTTCTATGCTGTTGGCAGGCTGTATGTTCCTACAGCAAGAACCCCCTCCCCAACAAGGCATGCATCTAGCTAGCTTTGGTTGAAAATGGGAGGGCTCTTCTACATTTCTTGGTTCCTTCATTGTTCACTCTTACTCAGTCCCAGAAGTAGCTGCTTTCTGCATTTGTTATCTCTGTATTCCTTAGAGTTCTCTTAACACTTTTATTATGATTAATATAGTACTCCTTTATAATAAAGTTTTCCTCTTCAAATTACTGGTATGGTCCTGAGTGCAACCTGATTTCGTATGTCTATCTACCTGTTTTCAGACACTGTCATAAGACACAGAAACTTTATGTAATTTTAAGTGGATTTGCAGTCATAAAATACTTGAGATAAATTTTTGGCAGGGAAGTTGGAAGTGAGAAATTATGTAATTGAATTATATTTTTATGCAAATGGAAAAAAGACCACCATTGTCCCACTTTAGCAACATAATACCCTTGTTCAGCTCTCATGACTATTCTGTAAGAGCAAACTGAGAGAATCACTAAAATAGATGAACAAAATATTGCTTAATAGAACACTTTGTGAGGTTATAAAAATACACTTAGAGAATAACAATTTGTTTACAGACTTTCGATTATGGATGGCCCAACTTCTCAAAAGTCTTCTTCCTTTACTATATCCTCTTATCAATTTCATTTCCCTTGTTTCTACCATTCAGGTTTAAAATATCAACATTATCTCTGATTTGTTCCAGCATTATTTTTAAAAATTATGTATTTATTTATTTAGAGAAAGGGTCTTGCTGTGTTGCTCAGGCTGGTCTTGAACTCCTGGCCTCAACTGATCCTTCAACCACAACCTTTCCTGTAGCTGGGACTACAGGCGCATGCCACCAGGCCTGGCTGTTTCAGCATTATTAATTGTCTGCTACTTGCGGGACCCTGGCTAGGGAATGGAGGGGCTACAAAGATAACCCATCATTTCTGTACTCAAGGAGCTTGTAATGTAGATTTTAAAAATTGGTAAAATGTAACTAACGCTTTTAGAAATAATGTAAATGACTAATACGCTCAGAAATAATTCAACATCAACATTTTTTATACTTCATTAGGTTTATAATTTTAATATAAATGTTGAGACTACTATCTTTGTCATAATGTAAAGCCATATTCTTTTATTTTAATTTCTGGAAAAAGAATCACAAATTATTTACTATTTTTTTTAAGACAAAGCATAAGACAATTGAATAAAAAGTTAAGTTTGTTAATTTCTTTGATTAAATCAAGGCTGTAATTAAAATGCACTTCAGAAAACACTAACTTTTGTCTGATTAAAACTAACTCTTTTATTAGTTATTAGTAGTTATTGGATATCTACCACAATCATTGTACTTCAACCCTCAAAATTGAGAGTTACTTTGTCATGTCCCACAGGAGAAGTGTCAGGTTTCAGTGTGAAAACGTCCTTTCTCAATGCACTCCTGGTCGAAAAATGACTAGAGGCACCAAAGTGAGGCAAGCAGGAAAATGAGGTTTATTGAGGAGAGAAAGACAGGATTACTGGGCAAGAGCAAGATATAGGTTAACATATCTGTGGTGCATGATACATACACCACAGATGACGAACCATTATTGCAGCAAAGGAAGAGCAAAAGGAAGTGCACAGAAAAAGGGACTGGTTACGATCTGTGTCTTGTTTTATGGTGCCTGGATTGGGACCTCCCTGTGGCTCAGACGTCACCTTGGAACCACTTTGGACAGGTGGGGGTTACATGACCTGAGTCTCAGACTATGCATGCAGGTTGCTCTAGATCAATTTCCAAACTCTTGTCCTAATGCAGCTTGGCCCGTGGGCTAGAGAGTCCTCTGCGTTCTTTTGCAGCGAGCACGCTGAGTTATGATTGGCAGATTCATGGGGTGTTTCCTCCTCCCCCAGGTATGGCAGTTGCTCGGGAGAGGCTCAGGGTGGAGTAGGACCAAGATGGAGGCCTGGGGCCCACCCTTGTCCTTCTTCCCAGGTGGGGCAATTGCACCAAGGCAACAGCACCCACTTTCGTCCCTAAGAGTCCTAAAATCCTTCACTATCTACCTAACAGAAGTATGGAAATTATTCCTCAATACCTTCTGCAGAAGGAGAGCTTTATAAACCTACTAATGCCAAAGGGCAAGACGATAGTTCCCTGACACGGAAAAGCAAGAAGTCACGTTGTCCTGTTCTTGAATGCTACCTCTCCTGGGACCACGGTACTGTGATCTACAGAAGGCAGTTGTGTTTTTGTTCTTTGTTTTTCTAAACAAAACAAAACAAAACAGGATATTCTGATAAACACTTAAAGCAGTATAAAATTGGAAGGCTGGAATTTTTTCTTTAATTAATTAAATTTCCTCCTGTGTTCTGCAGAAAAGTGGTAGAGCCTTCCTTTAAGACTCATGCTTATCTTCATTCTCGATGTGCTCTCCTATCACTGTCTTCTTCCCTCAGTTGTCTTCTTAAGTGCTCCTCTTTCTTATGTCCTGACCCCTCCCCAGGGAGTCTCTCTCCAAGTGACAGAGAACCCTAAGGGGGTGCTGGTCTCCGAGCCCTCCACATCTCCTATCAGCTCTCCCGTTGCAGATTTCAGCTGGCAAGGGCTTTACTTCTTCCTGAGAGTTCCCTGGTCTGAAGAGGGGCAGGAGGGGGTTTTGTTTTCCTGAGTGGCAGGTGACCTTGGATCGGGCTCTCCACCAAAAATGGCTCAAGCTGTTTTCTTTCTGAATGTACATAAGTGCAAACATTCTTTATGCATCTCAGCTTTCTTCTAAAAACCAATCTATTCTCAACAAGAAGAATTTATATTTCTCCTGTTGATATGACTCCAACGCTAAGCTCTAGGAAATGATCGTGTGTGCTGTTATCATGGTGCTAAGCAAACAAACCCCCGGAAAGCAGAGGTGGTGTATTATTTATGTAGGTATTTAATAATGCTGGATTGAGTCAGAAACAAAAATCAATGTTTTATACCTAGGTGACCTGTTTAAAGAATGCAATTTTCCCCATGATCATGACGGATGAATTTCAGTTCATCCTGCCCCCAAAATATTAACTCCATGCCGCACATACAACATATTTCCCAAGACAGAAAGCTGGGAATCAAATTTCTTTCTCGTTGTCAAATATAATTTGCCATCGTGTCCAGTTAATCCTACCTCGTAGCTATCTCTTGACTTTGTTATCCTTTTTCTAAACCCTGTCTTACACTGCAGAGCCTACAGGATACATTTTAAGCTTTGTATTAAACTGGTACTTTATTAATCTAAACCCTGCCTACTCTGTGGGCTCATCTTGCGCTACTTCTTCTCAGGTTTCCTACTGGAGGGGATGTAACTGACTGATGGTTCCACATTCTGCCCTCCTGTATCCACTCTTGTGTTCACATAGATGCCACGGTTCCCACAGGCTTTCCTCACCCCAAATCTGAGTATGACGGGGATTCTGGTGCAGGCCCACTTTTATGAGACACAAGATCCCTTTTTTTTAATTTTTTTTTTTTTTTTTTTTTTTTTTTGAGACAGAGTCTCACTCTGTTGCCCGGGCTAGAGTGCTGTGGCATCAGCTTAGCTCACAGCAACCTCAAACTCCTGGGCTCAAGCGATCCTCCTGCCTCAGCCTCCCGAGTAGCTGGGACTACAGGCATGTGCCACCATGCCCGGCTAATTTTTTTCTATATATATTTTTAGCTGTCCATATAATTTCTTTCTAATTTTAGTAGAGACGGGGTCTCGCTCTTGCTCAGGCTGGTCTCGAACTCCTGACCTCGAGCGATCCTCCCACCTTGGCCTCCCAGAGTGCTGGGATTACAGACGTGAGCCACCGCGCCCGGCCTCACAAGATCCCTTTATCAGGTGACTTTGGCTAGAGGACTCCCCTGGGCTCTGCTTGGCTAGGCTGGTCTTAGAACTGTGCCATGTCGGAGACTCACCCTATGCAATCGTCTTCCATCACCTCCCTCTCTCAAAGGGGTCAAACTTGCCATATGGTCTGAAGGCTCCCCCCAATCTTCTCTGGCTCTTTCTCTTTTATCCTTCACAGGCATTTCCCCCCCACAGTAAATCTCCTGCACATCTAATCCCGTTTTGGCATTTTCTTCTTGGAGGATTCAAGCTGACAAAAGCGGTGCCGGGAATGGTTTGAAGAAACAAGTGATAAGACCGGGTGTGGGAACTGGCTCACGCACAACCTGCGGGCAGAAGAGGTCATCCCCGGGGTGGTAGATGGATAGTCTCTGGGACTAGGTGGCAGCCTCATTGCTAAAGATTTGATGGTAACCTGGGAGGGGAAAACATCCCAGGGGAGGCAAACATGGTTGCAGGTGTAATGACTGAGCCATTTGAAAGATACAAGGGACATGGTGTCTACAAGGTTGGCAGACTGACTGTTAAATTTGTGCTGCTACTTTGTAGAGGGGTAATGAGAAATTGACAGCCATGGAAAGCAATCAGAGGCTAAGTGTAAAAGTCTGAGGGCTTCCTCTGCAGTTTACTTACCTTCTGCAGTGACAGTGTAGACAAAACTGAGCAGCAGGTAGAGTGTCTGATACAGGTATACTTCAGATATCTTGCAGGTTAGGTTCCAGACTGCAGCAATAAAGCGAGTCATATGACTTTTTGGCTTTCCCAGTACATA
>CM052454.1:2759737-2775811 GCA_028533085.1 Varecia variegata
ACTAAAATAAAATCTTAAGGCCCCAGCCGACTGAATGGACTCCCTCTTGGCCAAGGGGATCCCAGAAATACCTGAAAGCTGAGTTACTGGCCAAGAGAAGGGAGGTCAGACCTGTCTCTTCATATCCCTCCCTTCTTGGAGGTATCCTTTGTAACTCATTAACAAGTCTAAGCCTAAGGTTAAGGTAAAGCTTAAACCACACCTGCAGGCCATCAATTTACTTAACAGATGACTTGAGTTTCAGTCAATGTTCTTTGATGGCTTGTCTCTGATTAACAAACTTGCTTATCTTAAAACATTCCAAGGCTTGGCCCAGCATGGTGGCTCACGCCTATAACCCTAGCACCTTGGGAGGCTGAGGCAGGTGGATCCTTTGAGCTCAGGAGTTCAAGACCAGCCTGAACAAGAGCAAGACCCCATCTCTACTAAAAATAGAAAGAAATTAGCTGGACAACTAAAACTGTATAGAAAAAATTAGCTGGGCATGGTGGCATATGCCTGTAGTCCCAGCTAATTGGGAGGCTGAAGCAGAAGGATTGCTTGAGCCCAGGAGTCTGAGGTTGCTGTGAGCTAGGCTGACGCCATGGCACTCTAGCCTGGGCAACAGAATGAGACTCTGTCACCAAAAAAAAAAAACTAAGCCTTTAGACAAAGCTGCTTTTCTTTAACCAATTACAAATCAAAGAATCTTTCAACCCACCTAAACCTATAAACTGCATCCCTCCCCACCCACCCTTTTCGAGCCATACCAATGTGCATCCTACCTATATTGACTTAGGGTCTTAGGAGTTAATTCCTGTCTCTATGAATGTAGGTATAAACCACCTGTAACCCAGCTATCCCGAGCACATTTTCTTAGGACCTCTTGAGGCCGTGTGCTCGGGGCAGTTCACACACATTCGTCTCAGAATAAACCTCCTTAAGTTATTTTGCAGAGTTTGGAGATTTTTTTTCCATTAACACTGCTGTCCTCTGAGGTACACTGTTAAGAGAAATGACACTCTGGTGTACCTTAGAAAGGAGAATTTTTCATTATTTGCAGTGTTTCCTTTAATACTAACTTGAAATGCTGTGAGCAATTGCATTCTAATGGGTTAAATTCAGAGCAAAGATCTGTCTTTGTCCATTGGAAAAATTTCATTAGAATTAAGAGTGCCTCTGCTTCTTAGTATTTAAAGTGGAGAGGGAGCTAGTTCCCACTAAAGATTTATAAAGTGCCTTGAGATCCTTAAGTGAAAAGGCTTTGAGCAGAGGTATTCTTATGCTGACTTAAATAATTGAGTCAATTAACTTTCATCCCTCTGAACGATGTAAAATGCTAATATCATTTCTTGTCTCTTCTAACTTAATTGCATAGGTCATATTATGAGCATAAAAGAAATGTTGGCAGGAGAGATGTGTTGAAAATCAGTTGGAATGGGAGTCATGATCTTTCCCTTCATAAAAATGGAGAAAATCATTCACAACTTATTCTTCAATACAATATCTTCTTATCTTTCATGTCCCTGGTTCACTTAGCATTTATTTTAATTAATTAGTTAACTAGCAGCCATTCATTCAAAAACTTGTCAGGCATTTCTAATGTGCCAGGTGGATAAGTAACAGCTGTGTAGACTTTAGAAAGCAACTTCACAAACCTCTCATTTATCTCTGCCCCTGTTCTGAGATGGAGAATATAAACTTTTTTGGTTCATATACACTTACTGTATTTGCCCATGTTTGTTACTCCTTAAAAATTACTTTTGTTTCAGTATAATTGGACTGATGAAACTGAAGATCTAAGTAAGCTTCCTTCAGAGACTAGTGCTGATTTCCAAACTACATGCACTAAAATCTTCCTGCTTGATCTTCCCATCTTAGCCAGCGAGATTAATTTTTACCATCTGTCATTCTTTAGTTGAATGAATTAATATTATATTGATTCTTGTCATTTCCTTCACAAAGTAACAATTATCAGATTAGAGTATCAGATTTTTGAAACATTGTTTGTGAGAAAATGTTATAAAAGGGGCTTCACAGAGGAAGTTTGTTTCATTTTGCCCTTCTGCCCCGTGCCATGTAATGGCACAGGAAGACCCTCACCAGATTCTGGTGCCTTGATCTTGGACTTCCCAGCTCTCAGAACGGTGAGCAAATAAATTTCTGTTCTTATCATCTGTTATAGCAGCACAAATGGACCAAGACAGGCCTCTGTGAAGCCTTTTTCTAACTGCACCAGTCCATTCCTGAAAGGGAGCTGTCATGATCCAAATACCTACCAAACAGCTCCATCTCCCAGTACTGTTGCATTGGGAATTATGTTTCAACATGAAGGAGAAGCTTTTTTCATTGGAGGCCAGCTTTCCTTACTTCAGATGTAGTCTGAATAACAATATTTTTCTTTTTCTTTTTCTTTTTTTTTTTGTAGAGACGAAGTATTGCTATGTTATTCAGGCTGGTCTTGAATTCCTGGCCTCAAATGATCCTCCTGCCTTGGCCTCCTAACGTTCTGGGATTATAGGCATGAGCCACTGTGCCTGGCCTCGTGGAGACTTTCTAGAGAGGGAAAAGGCAGGGTTCGTCCTACTAGAATGTTAAGTGGGCAATCACAATGGATTGGGGGGCACACAAGGCAGCCCTCCCTGTTTCTAAACTTTCTGTCCTTGCTAATCTGCCACGACACCAACTTTCTATTTTAACTCTCTCAAAATTCTGTTCATTAGAGTCATCACTTTGGTTAGTCTCTGAAGAGGGAGAACTGGCACAGCTTGGCGTGGTACCTGGTATTCTAGAAATCCTTAAGTCCATTCAATAGGGTCTTAGGGGTCACATACTTTTAAAATAAAATTGTTCCTTTCGTGACAGAGGCTAAGAAAAAATAATCTTATCCGTTTTCTATTCTCATCATCAGGAGATCCCAGACATCCAACTTTCCCCACTTGCCAGCACTCACAGCCTCTCAGCATCTGCCTTGTATCTACTGGGACTACTCTATTGTTCCATTTATGCCTATTTATGTCAGCCACCAAAAAAGTCCCCAGACTTCCAGGTCACCTCTCCTCTCCCACACCTTAATCCCCATTGAGAGCTGCAGTCTTGTGACGAGCACAGTTTTGCCATCTGAATCTTATTTTCTGCCCAACATGCTAAACCTCGGTACTGTCGGACGCTGAGCACAGGTGGGTAGAACAGTAGAAGACGGCAGCCTCAATTTCATGCTTATTACTGATTTTTCTCCAACATGGAGAGAATAAATGCTGGAAATCAGAGTTCTCATTCTTGACTCCCCTCTATCAAGCTTCCTCCACATTCAGTTTTCTAAGAAGACAGAAAGAGCTCAGGTGCCTTTTTGTGACAATGAAAAGATCCAACAACATCTTTTGATATCCAAAGTTGTGAGAGCGCTATCTCGATGCCTATTTCATCTTGACACTCTTCTGCCCTGTGGCTGTACTTCATAGGAAGGGACTACGGCTACAGGAATGATTAATCAGTGACTGACTCATCCTGTAATCGGAATGGCAGCGCAAGTCTGAGAATGATAAGGCAGCTTCAAAGCTCTTTGTTTGTGAAAAGTGTTTTATCGTGATTTGAAAAATCTACTTGTTTTCATATAAACCTCTGAGGCAGGGGGTTGTCGTTGCCATTCTAACGATGAGGATGTGGAACTTGGATAATTCCTACAAGGTCAAACTCCAAGTCCTTGTTTCCCCAGGTGATTACCCTTCAGGTCACATAATGATGGTGACAAATGGGACAACCAGGCATAATGTGTTAAGGGAGATAGAGGCCAGGTGCAGTGGCTCACGCCTGTAATCCCAGCACACTGGGAGGCCGAGGCGGGAGGATCGTTTGAGCTCAGGAGTTCGAGACCAGCCTGAGCAAGAGCGAGACCCCGTCTCTACTAAAAATAGAAAGAAATGATCTGGCCAACCAAAAACATATATATATAGAAAAAATTATCCAGGCATGGTGGCGCATGCCTGTAGTCCCAGCTACTCAGGAGGCTGAGGCAGGAGGATTGCTTGAGCCCAGGAGTTTGAGGTTGCTGTGAGCTAGGCTGATGCCACGGCACTCACTCTAGCCCGGGCAACAGAGTGAGACTCTGTCTCAAAAAAAAAAACAAAAAAGAAGTGAGATAGGCATAGAAGTCTGTTGGTGCGAAAAGCTAGAAGGCAAAAGGAGTCATTATTCATGGAATAAACAGTCTGTGCCATGCACTTAAGCTACTAAGGACAATTAAAATACTAGCCTTTTTCATCGTTGTCGTTATTTGTGCTGTGTCTGGTACCCGAATACTGTCTTTGCGTTTAGGTTTGTCGAGTGATTCCATGCTGGCCCTTATCACTGATAGAAACCAGCCCAGCAGGGCTTGATGTTCCCATGGGCAGCAGGATGTTTCTGTGTTTCCTACTCAGAAGGCAAATGGTGGATGGATAGTTAACCACGTGAAATAGGATCGAAATGCAGCAGAGGTTTCAACAATCTCATTCTGCCTTTTTTAGAATCTTAGGAGATAAATTGCTCTATTGAGAGAGAAATACATCAAGGGTGAGAACAGAGAGACTAGTCTGTTATTTTACTTGGTTTCCTGATGCAACCTCCTGGGTGACCAAAGCAGGTCTTTATACATCAGGTATGTGAATCATGGATGAAGCCTGAGGTGGGGTCAGAAGAGAAGAGTGGGCTTCGGCAGGCAGAGGAGGGAATTATTTTACTTGGATCTGATGGAGAAGATTTAAAAGGAAGGTCCTCCTTGTCCCATTCCAATTGCCGCCCCATCCAGGGGTGATGGGAGTGAACCCAGGCAAGGTGAGGGGACCCCGGCTGAGGGCAGACAGCAGCACAACTTGAGGACAGATGTGGGCAGGACTAACAGCCCCTGTAATGCCACGTGTGGGAGAGCTGGGAAATACCTCTGTACATCAAGAGTAAAAACAGTTGTAAGTGGGGGAAACAGTGAATGCATAGAGAGCGTGGAAAAGCCTGAGGAATCCCATGTCAAGTCGAGAATGGGGTAAGGGAAAGTTGTCTAGCTGGCCCTCCTTCCCTTGAGCAGAAAATCATCTATGAGACTATTCAAGTACAGCAGTTCCCTTTTGCTGGACATTTTCCCACACATCTGGACAATTAGTAACTAAGTATTTTTGGGGAGGGAGGGAAAACTGGCTGGGCTAGGCGCCCTCCTTTGCTTTCTCATGGTACCTGGTATCACCCACATAACCGCGCTTATAATATTGCAGTTGTCTCTGTTCTTACTGACCTCCCCTGCAGATGTCGGCTCTAGGAGGGCAGGGGTCTTGTCCGGTTTGTCACTGGGGTGTCCCCAGGGTCTGGCAGAGTGCGCTTGGCGCTGACTACACTAAATGGTGTTGGCTGTCCAAAGGATCGAGGAAAGGGAGTGTATAGATAGGGGAAAAAGTCAGTTTTAGGTTCCCAAATCTTATCCTATTTTTACTTTTTAAAGAGGTATATAGTATATAATTAAGTATGTGTGCTCTGGGCTCAGACTGCCTGGGTTCCATAGCCAGTTCTGTCATCTCCACGCTGTGTCCTTACAGGATGTTCCTTAACTTGATCTGGAAATGGGGACAATGAGACCCACTTATATTTGTTAGTGATTGAAGTTGGCTGCATGTATAGAAAACTCAAATAAGAGTAGTTCAAGTGGGATAAGAATTTATCTTTTACTTCCCAAGGAGAAGCCAGTTGGAAGAGAGGTGGTCCAGGGCTATGCAGCAGGTCTACAGTGCGGTCATGACCCGAGCTCTTTCCACCCTTTCTTTCAGCCGTCCTTGGAGTGTACGTTTCACTCTGGTCGCCTGGTGGCTGCTGGGGCTCCAGCTACAGCATCTGCTCTGCAGGCAGGAAGAAGGAGATGAGCAAAAGCAAACTCCACATGCAAGTAGAATTCGCCTCCTTTTAAGGAGATTTCTCAGAAGTCTCAACCCAAAACTTCCGTTTCAATCTCATCGGCCAGAACTGTGTCGCATGAATCCCCCCGTCTGAATAGGAGTCCGGGAAATGTGTTTTTTTTTTTCCCTGTTAGCTGGGCATATCGCTAAGCCCACAATAAAAAAGGATTATGTTGGTGAGGAGGAAGTGGAGCATGGACATTGGCTGGGCAACTAACAAAACTGGAGGTCAAGACACACTGTGGGCACTCAGCAAACGTGGCTGGACTCACATTTAAAGTTAGGTTTGTGATTGTAACTGGGAATGTGTATAAATACAGGTAGCTCCTGGGTTACGGCTGACCCAACCCGTGGCATTTCATACTTACCAAACAGGCTCCCAAGGCTCCCCAGGAGGGCAATTTATAATTCAATAATTAAGTTAATAATTCGGGAACTGGTTTCTTCCCCGCATGTAAACAAGCCTGCGTGGCATAAGTGGTTCGTTGGTGCAGCATCTTTGCACTAGCGGCTAGTCTCATAGACAGAGAAGCCGCTGATGGAAACACAAAACCATGAAGAATCGGAAGATCCAGAGCCAAGAAAGTTTACGACAAAAGAATTAGCCGCAGCGTTTCGTCTCCTTGAAGCAGGACTTGCTAAGCTTGAGGAGCAAGACCCTAAATTGAGCGGTTTACAAAGGTTTGCCGTGCAGTGAGAGAGAACATCTGCTACACGCCATGTATGATGAAAAAAAGAAAAAGGCTGTGCAAACAACCCTTGGTACTTTTTTCAAAAAACCGACTTCAGTGGTGAGCTCCCCTTCCTCCAGTGACAGAATCAAATCCTGATTCTCCAGCTCCCACTCCTTCCTCCCCAGCACCGTCTCCATCATCTTCTTCCGATCTATGTCAGCTGCCTTGTCTCAAACACGCCCCTGCCAGTGAGCAAGACATTGGTGCAACATTAGGTGAGTGTTAACCTTTAATATTCTTTTTTGAAATTTCTCTTCTCCTATCTAAACTTTCTGGATGAGTTTGTTTTTATATTCTGTTTGTTTGAATTAAAAGAAAGTATGGTTTCTGTAACATTATTACAATACAGTGGTATTACTATTACAGTATTACACGGTATTATTATTACCATATATGAGCCATTATAGTTTTGTTGTTGTTGTTATTATTACTGTATATGTGCTGTTCATCAGGGATCTGACCTAAAGATGTTCTCAGGAACTTATCTTGTCTATAACCCAGGGATGCCTGTATATGAAAATGGTGGGTATGTGAACTTGAACATTGGGTTTACAGCATTGGCTCCTGGGTAATGATTACAGCTGGCATGGTATGTACTGTGGGCCTTGATATTTTTATATGTTCACTCATTTAACCCTTAACCACAACTCTGAGAAGGAGATGTGGCTGCTGTTTTCACTTTGTGGATGAGGAAATTAAGAGTTGAGTAGGGTGCTTAGGTTCTAGAACCATCAAGTGGTCGAGCTAGGTAAGATTTGAACTCAGTCTGCCTTCAGAGTCTATGCCTTTTTTTTTTTCTTTTTTGTTTTTGAGACAGGGTCTCTGTCACCCAGGCTCGAGTGCAGTGATGGTGTGATCACAGCTCATTGTAGCCTCGAGAACTCCTGGGCTAAAGCAATCCTCCTACCTCAGCCTCCCAAGTAGCTGGGACTACTGTCATGTGCCACTAGGCCTAGCTAATTTTATTATCATATTTTGTAGAAATGGGGTCTCGCTATGTTGCCCAGGTTGGTTGGGAAGGGGCTATGCTCTTAATCACCAATGTGAGTGAGAGAATGTCTTCTACTAAAACGGAATTAAAAAGAATAACTCACTTCCTCTGAAAATTTTCCAGTTCCCTGGATGGAATATGTTAACTATGAAGTCTTACAAATCCATTTAAACTTGTTGTGTCTCTGTGATACCGTGTTCAAAATAAGGAGAATAAATAGCAGATGGTGATATCTGTTAGAATATAAATCCAATAAGGGAAAGAACTGCCATTTTTCTGGCTGCAGGAAGTGCCTAATTTAGTGTCTCAAATATTTTGAGAGTACTTGGCAAATCACATTTGTTAGTGAAGCCTACAGTTTGACATTCCCAGCTATCAAGCCTCGCCATATAAATATGCTGCAATTTAAGAGCTTCCTATACAGATGGAACTAAAATTCTCATCTTTAGTCAAAATGAGAATATACTATTTATAAAGGCATTTAAAGCCAAATGATCACCAACCAAACAGCTTGCAATTATCCAAGAAAAAGTGCATATAATCAGATTGTATGCATATACACATATACATATATACATATGTATGTATTTTACATGTATATATTATAAGCATTCATGCTTATAGAAGAAAAAAAGCTTAATCATTTTAAAACATCTTTTGGGAACGATGCAGATGATAGATACTGACAGATTATTAAGAAGTGCATGTTGTTCGGGTAAGGTCAGGCAAAACAGAGCTTTGAGTTATTCCAGCCTTAGGATGAAAGCAATTCAAATGCAAACATGAGAGTGAAGGAGGAGGTAGCAATTGCTGCAGCTGGACTAGCCAATGAGCAAGCAATTATCAGTATTAATCCTGTCTGCTAAGGCAAGGGAGGAGGGAGGCACTTACCTTGTTTTCGCTTTCTCTTGCCAACCTGCAACAGATGAGTGGGCAGGTGGGTGGCATCTGCAGGTGGGTTCACAGTTCTATAAACTGGAGCCTGGGTGATATAGCTACTATAATTAACCTCAGCGGCTGCTTTTTCTCTTTCGCCCCTGCTTTGTGTTTTGTTGTTCGTTAGTTAATGCAAAAATGTTTACCTTTCATTCTCCCCTTAAGGAAGCCCTTCTGCCAGGGTTGGTGGTAGCGTCTTTCAACCACACACACTCAGCAATTAGTAAGTATCTCCAGGACTAGTTTGCATCTTTTCTGGGTATTTGTTGTTGTGAGGATTGCTCTTTTCTTCCTGTTTGGATAAACTGTCATAAAAGTGACTGGGGGGGCCACACGAAGGCTACCCATCCTCCTCGAGCCCTCAGTGGTGCATGTCAGCTGGTCCATCAACTGCAGTTTCGGGGGCAACTGTTGTCAGGGGATTATTTGCTGCTCTTGGGGCGGGGGCAACGCCATAATGAAACAGAACCCCATAAAGAATAACACTCCTGGTAACACATTATTAACATTGTTATTGTTGAAATCTTTAGAGCAACAGTCTTAGCTGCACAAAATCATGGAAGTATAGGAACTCAACTGCTTTTGATTTCGGTAGAGGGGAGAAGATTTTTGTCTTGTCATCTTGTCATTGCTTTGCAGTTTGTGAAAATGTGTGTAATTTCCACAAAAACATATACTTCCCTGAGGCTAATGGAGATGAATGAGTAAAAAGATGACAGTGAAACTTATTTATTTCTTCCTTTTGATACAAGTTTTACTTGGCATGTTTTGTTAAAACTTTGTAAAAGATAACTCACTGATGTTTGGAGTTTTAAAAACATCTACTTTAAGAACGCCTTATGAAAATTTATTTTCATGGCTTTTGGGTTTTTGAGCAAGACTATTCAAATGTATTTGTATGCAAATAGGATGCAAATATTAAATAGGGTAGTCAAATCTGATTTTCTGATTATTAAAAGCAAACAGCTATTTATGTATTTTGGAGTATTTCAGTCCTCAGTATCTCTTTTTCCTTTAGAAACACCGATACCTTCTTAACTTGAATGATCTTAATTAGTAATTTGTCATAATTGAGGCTGTGTGAAGTTTTCGTTCGTCAGTTCTTTAATCAGTGACAGAGTAAATAGGTTGAGAAAACAAGATCGTAGAAAGACGATTTTAAAGAATAATGAAAATACACTACTTTTAACTATTGACTAATTCTCTCCCCAGAAATACTTTGGAAGCCTAGTGGCATTCGAACAACCTGGTGGTTACAAGGCTTTCTACTTTACCTGCTAGCACTTCATTCAGTAAGCATGCTTTGAAAAGGTCTCTCATCCTAGGGACTGTGCTAAGGCAGTAGAGATACCAGAATGAGTCAGAGAGCTCTGCCTTCCCAGAGCTCAAAGTCTAGTGACATGATAGGAAATAACACATCACAATAAAAGTAGTTAATGTTCTTATATACATATGAACAAAATGTTGTGTAGGTCACTCTTGGTCAAAAAAGACCAAAGGATTTACTCAGGAGGTGACATGTAAGCTGGGTTTTGGGGGAGGAATAAGAGGTTTTGAGGTAATGAAGTATGCAGAAGGAATCTTTCTGCCCTTACTGGGTAGAAGGAAGCAGGAGGTCAGAAACCCTGATTTGTGAAATGGCTTGTGTGTGTCTGGACTTGATGTGTCCTCCTGGCCTAGAGGGTCTGACGCTGGTGTGTCCTTGTGGAATGTCAGCCAGCCTGGGTGTGGGTGTGACGGTGACAAGGGTGTTAGTGATGGGACCCTAGACCTTGGGTCCATGTCTCTCTCCTCTGCCATCTGGGTACCAGGAGGACTAAGTTTGAGAAGCACAAGACCAATGGACAAAAACTCTGGACTTCATCATTTCATTTCTGGAGCTCTCTGAGAACTCATAAATATGAGTTCTGGCCTTATAGTTGTATGAATCCTCCAAAATTTTTGGCTTAGAAACATGAGTAGAAAATCTGAAGGTTGGATAATTTGGATCATTAGGGTGAACTGGATCTGTAATTCTGATGCAGCCTGAAATTAAACTCATACAAAGTTTTTGCAAAATTTCTTCCTCTCCACCCGTTTTCCAGGAAGTGGAAATAATAGTGCCTTTCCAATCTAGCTCCTATGAGTGTCTTTGAAGGATAAATTAATGCACGCAAAAGTGATTTAAGAAGATCTATATAAAAGTAATAATAACAATACCTTACAAAATCCTTAATCAGATAAATGTGGATTATTTTTGATTCTTAATACTTTAAACATTTTAATAATCTGTTCTCTCTGAATAAAAATGCAAGTACGTAAAAGCTTTGACAGGTTCCTTAAGTATGATAAATACTCAGTTCCAAACCTAGTTTAGAGAGCATTCTTTTTCATTTATTTGTTAGAGTGATGCTGTGTGGTGGAACTAGAACAATGCTTTTCAATTTATTTTATTAACTCCCATAACTCTTAGTGTGTTGGCTAAGATTCATTGATCAGTTCTATAGTAGTTAGTACATCTTATAACACTTATTTTCGAAATAGTCCTAAGTTTTTAAGAGAACTTTGAATTCTTTATCATCATACCTAAGGACTAATTTCTTATCTGTAATCTTAGCATAATAATGATGATTGATAAAGTCCATAGTTGCTAAGATGGAGCTTTCCCTGATGTTACTCGTTTACATGGGTTTTTACCAGTTGCTCTACCTCGCTGGGCAGCTGATATTTTTTTTCTGCTTGTGATTTCAGTGATGATTACTTTGTCTTGGATTACTGCTGTAATAGGTCTGCTAGCTCCATGCAAATACTTGTGTTGCTGTAAGTTAGGCCATAGTGGATGTTGGCTTAACCAGTGTGTTTTGGGTTGTAAACAAGTGGTTACATCCAGTGATCAGTTTATAGAGGTTGTAACCACCCAGGTTTATACTTGACAGCCACATGAACAATTCATGTAAACAATTCTCTTTTTTACTTCCTTCTGTGACATTCAGAGTATTTTTAGTTGTGATGTGTAGATGTTACAGAAAACATGTTCCCATTATTACATGGCAATGGTACCCTTTAGAATTTGCTTGAAACTTTTATAATGCCAAACAGTAACATAGTCTCATAAGTTTATGTATTGCTTTAAATTCATTGCTTTAAGAGGTTTCAATATTATCTGCACAGGAAAACAAAACATTTTTCAAGTAAGTGATAACATTAGTGTCAAGAGTTATCATGGTTTTTATGAAAGGAGTTTAGTGACAGACCTGAGGCACCTAATAAATTAGCCATTATTTTGTTGTGACACAAAAGAGAAACTATGAGAAAAGACATCAATAATTCATATGCAATATATTTGCTTTATTATTCACCTGTGAGATCTCTTGTAATTTGGCCTTTGTGGTAGCTATAAAATGTTTATAGTGAAATAAGATGATATGAGGATATGAGAACTAACAATTTTCATGTAAACATTATCATGGTAAGATAAGAAAAATCTTGTGATGCTGATGATCTTAAAACAGTAGTTGCAAATCATTGTTTAGCACTGTAAAATGATCATTAAATCATGGCTTTAACCTCCATTTTGCCACTTTATGTTCTCAGATAAAAAAATTTGTCATTTTAAGGGATACTATTTTGTCTCCATGTGAAGTGGTAGAATTTTCTAAAAGGAAAATGAAAACTTTCTAAAAAGAAACTGACGGCTGACATACACATTTAGCAATATGGATGACATGTCTTGGGTTCTTGCCAAAGAATGAATGAACGAATATTTCCTGAATGTTTGCTAGGGGCCCAGTCCTCTTCTAGGCATGGAGGATGCAGCATTGAACCAACAGAGAAACTTGCTGCTTTTGTAAACTTATGTTCTGTGGCTTAGAATGGTCTACTGTGAGACACTTGCCAAGACCCCAGTTGGCAGAAGGCTTGTTTGAACTACAGTAGTGATCAGCTGTTTTCCCAGGGGAAAATTCGAGCCACTGGTTGATTTCAGATTCCTGTATTTTTACCGGGGATGAAAGTTGCATTTGCAATTAGATTATGGCCACATACATGGTCAAGGTGGGGAGGCTCCGTGGATCTCCATGGAATGAGGGTTATTCAACAAAGCTCCGGATGGTCTATATCAGCTGTTCTTAAACTTTTCAATACGTGTAATACACCTTTGCAACTTGCCAAATGCATATGCCAGGCCCCATTTGGAGAAATTCGGTTTCTTTAATTTTATCCCAGGGCTTAGGAATCTGCATTTTTAATAAGCAACAAGTGGGTCTTATTAAAATTAATATAATTTCCTCAAGATTTATGTGATATTCACTCTTTGTTATCGTATTTTAAAAGATAAGTATATGACTATATCTAAATGGTATATTTTTATTTAATTGAAAAATCTAACCTCAGGAATTGATCTTGACATTAAGAAATGGCTAGACTCAGGTCCATGTAAGACGCTTTTTACACAAGATGGAAAGCACAGATAAAGTGCTGCTAACACCCCTCATTCCTGCCTGTTTCACAGTAGCCCCACACAAGAGGTCATGGGTATGTGCATATACTTTAACAAGAAAATTAAATTACATGCAGACAAGTGAAAAGCTTTTATTTCCAAGTTTTTCTTAGTACCTGTCCCCCCCACCTCCCTGACACCCCTTTGACTCTTCCACACACTAAACCCTGCTCACTCGCTGAATCCTTCAGAATAGATTTGAAATGGAGATGACAAACTATTGTCACGGTGATTGTCTGATGCTGGCTTCCGAGAAACTAAAATCAGCCTGGAAAATGTGTATCCCCCATAATTGCTCATTTAAAAAGACTAGGTTTTATAAAAACATTATTTGATGGCTAAAAATACGCTTCCATTGTGCGGTCGGACAGCCTTGATGAGAACATCAGTTTCGTGAAATTCAAGGTCTCTTGTTCGTACTGTGTTTGCTGAATGTAAGATGCAATCTTGTTGCTCAGAGAGGGAGAGACAAAACATTTCAGCACTTACAATGGCTGTAGCATCCTTTTGTTTATTTCCTCTATGGTAAAACTCAGAGAGAGTTGAAGCTGTCAGAATATGCCCATAACATCTGATTAGTAAAAAGATCTCTAGTTCAGAGGACACAAACTAGAACCAGTACTCATCACACTAGGACAATGGTGTTATCCCCGAGACGAATGGCCATCAAATATTTTATCAACATATGCATGTTCTTTGTGAAACTTGCAGTTCTTAAGAAATGCTTGTCTCAAATCATACAGTCCTAGAAACTATATCAAAGGAGTATAAATAATTGTGACTGAAGTTTACAGCCCCTTTTTTCTTTCCGTTTGACATTCTACGAAAGATACTAGTCAATGATTAGATCACACATTATTTCTTAATGACTGTCAGGGTCGGCTTTTATCAACCTGACTAGCTGGGACGACCACAACTTTTCAATCAAAAACTACTTTTGGGGCCCATGTGTCTCCCATTGTGCTGTGTGCAAAGATCTGTAACACATGGTCTTAGCCCCAGGGAATTGGGGAGATAAGGCATCAGTCTAGGAACGTGTGACTAATTTGTTAAAAGAAATAAGTACACTGGATATCTTCAACAAAGACGGTATAGGACATGCTAAAGGAAAGATTTAAACAACAAATGCTGCATACACAGGAGGGACAAGTCATTGTGGGTAGAAGTGATTAAAGAGGGCATTATTGAGGAAGGTGAGCTTCAGCTGTCTGAGGTTTTATGCCAGTGAGGCGGGGTTAGGATGTTTCACACAAGCCAATAGTGTGTGCAACATTAGAGCTAGGGGCAAGTGGAAATTTCGGGAATAGTTCCGACTGGCTTACAGAGTAGTATTTCGTGACTGTAGAGGGATTCTGGAGGACAACGTTGGAAAGATAGATTGGTCCCAGAGTATGATACATCTTTTAAAAGCTGGCTAAGAAGCTTGAGTTCTGTGCTGTAGGTGTTGGAGAACCACTAACCAGGGTTGGGTTTTATTAGAAAGGGAAATGTTACATGTATTTTGAAAGAAAGCTCATTGGCACTAGAGAAGCTTTTGGGCACTGGTGAGCTCTGATTAGTGAGTGACAACGGGAGGTAAAACTAGTCTTTGGGTCTTGGCAGGTGGTTTCGGCAGTTACTGGGAAACACCGGTCTTACGTTTACAGCAGTCTGCTCCAGCAGCTGGCCTTGTGGAAGGTGCGATTCTTGGAGCAGGTGCTGTGTACAGCCCTGCATGCTTTTCCCCCAGTTCTCTTGACTCTGATGTAGTTGGGTGTGAAAAGAAGGACCCAGTTTGTATAATCCACTTTCACAATAGTAAATATTTTAAATTATTATTATGCCTCTTTTTACTGCTTGATGAGTTCTTTTAAGTGAAGTGGATAATTTGCAGCAAAACTCTTAGGGACTCATATCTTTTGATGCTTAAGCATCCACCCACAGTGATAAAGGAGCAACATAGTTGCTCTCTTTCCTGCCTTCTAAACATCGGGTGAGTGCCTCTCACTGGTACCATACTGGCAGGGGATTCCCAGAAATACTGTTCTCTGCCTACCAGCCCCTGTTACACAAGAGAGCAGGGAATGGTGCTGAGCTGTCAACAGATAATCTGAACCACGGGAAGCACAGGGGTTAACCAAATTAAACACAGTTTAAAAAATTAATTTGGAATTTCTTAGGGTCTTTAATATGCTCTCAGGCATTGTAGAATTCCAAAGGAGACAAGCTTATGCTTTCCAAACTTACTTGACCCAGAGCTCTTTTCTCCAGATCACTTATTTTCCGTGGAGCACCTGGGCAGAGAAGAGTCTGTCATTCTTGAATGTCCTGGGTGCAAGGAAGCATTATGGTGCATATTGGCATCGATGGACTAGGCTCAGTAAGAGATGACTGTCCCAGAATCAGTGCTTTAATTCTTGGGATGCTAGCAGATTCCTGGGAACACAGGGATATTTCAAGTCTCTCAGCTATTGGGAAACTCTACCAGAGTTTGCAAATAACCTCCCATCACCTGAAGTTTTTTTTTTTTTTTTAGCTCTCCAATCCATATTGTTCTTCATCTTTGCTATATCATGGGCAAATTTCAGAACAATAAAAAGATAATGGTGAATCAAATGAGAATCAACTGGTATCCAAAAAATGTGTTTCTGCAATTGTGATGTCACACTGTGGTTGAGGAGGATCGTCTAATTAGTGGGTTGTCAGTATGTATCAGTTATCAGTATCCTTCTTATTCTTTCATTCCTTAACTGAGCTACTGAATAATTACATATATGTGTTTGTGTATACGTATGTGTGTGTGCAAAGATATACATAGATAAATAATGCTTGTTATCTATATAGCAGGCATAGTGCTAGACATGGAAATGTAACCATGGTGAAGAGACTCATCCTCGCTCTCAAGAACTGTAGAGTCAAGTCCAGTAGATTTCCTTTGCTTCATACACTGCTCATTTTGTTGTTTATTGAAAATCTCTTGGGTGAGCCAGAGAAAGCTCACAATATAACTGTGAAATAAGCATGCCTTCTAATTATTTTTACGATTTTATTGAAAAATTAGCC
>CM052454.1:2776311-2793053 GCA_028533085.1 Varecia variegata
TGGACTCCTGAAAAGAAGCAAAAGGGTCTTTGGAAAAGCATAAGGTTTGGTTGAAAGTCCATACAAAAACAGATCCTTTGATTCCCTCCCTCAGTTTGCTGAGCCCTTGGTACGTGATGATAGGAGACTGGAAGTTTAGCTTCTGGAGAAGTTAAACCAGGCAGACTTTGAACTTGGGTACAACTAAAAGCAGAGGAACTATATAGAAAACAAAGATATTAAATAAAAATCTACGTATTGTGCCCGGAAGTCCCCTTCTCCTCATTTCCTGTATCAGCTCTGATGATACTGGCAGAGGATTAGGCAAGAACTGGAGGGTTCCTCTCTGCTGATATTTACCAGGCCAAGAGAAAGTGTCTACAGATTTGACAGTTGTGGGGCCCAGGGAAATGGATCCTTCCAGTCCACCATGACTGAAGCAGTCAACAAGTCCTACCTACACGTAGAGCATCTCCTCAACCTTTTAGTGCCTCGCTCTCAAAGTGTGCAGATCATCAGGGATAAATGGATGTTTGAGGAACCTTCTTAATATACACAGGCCAAGCCAAACAAGTAGAAATTAAGAAAACTGGGCCATAAAAAATGTAAAGAACAAAGTAAAATAAGAAAATCATAAAAATATACCCAAACAGATGGGAAAATATATTCCAAAAATGAAACTGCAAAGGATGCTCTAATAAAGGAATATTGAATAGACAAACTAGAATTCTTGGAAAGGAAAACTGTGGGATCAAAAATTAAAAACTCAATAGAATTTTTACAATATATATTTGAGGAAATTTTAGGAGTAACACAACCAAAGAGACAAAAAATAGTAGAGAAGTTAGAAGAAAAGTAGTAAGTGCAGTAGGTTTCTTAGTGAGGTAATAGGGTACACAGAGAGAGAACAGAGAAAACAGAAAGGAAATAAACAACTGGAGAGAGAAATGAGGGAAATATTCCAGACCTGAAGGGTATAAATTACCAGAGTGATAGGACCGCAGAACGAAAGATGGGAAAGAATCCACATTGTGGTACATCACCATGAATTTTTTTATGCATATATTTTTTAATTTTTTTTTTAAATTTCAGAGTATTATGGGGTAAAAACGCTTTGGTTACATAAATTGCCTTTGCACCTCCCGACAAGTGTGCCCATCCCCCAGACAGTGCACACTGCATCCATTAGGTATAGATATACCCATCTCTTCCTCCCCCCTCCACCCCCCAACCTGATGCCCTATGAATGTTACTTCCCATATGTGTACATTAGTGTTGATCAATTAGCACCAATTTAGTGGTGAGTACATGTGGTGTTTGTTTTTCCATTCTTGTGATACTTCACTTAGAAGAATGGGCTCCAGCTCCATCCAGGATAATACAATAGGTAGGTCATCATCTTTTTTTATGGCTGAGTAGTACTCCATGGTATACATATACCATATTTCATTAATCCATTCAGATCACCATGAAATTTTAGAACACTGGGGACAAAGAGGAATTCCCAAAAGCTTCCAAGGTGGAAAAGAAAAATGAGTAGGATTCAAAATTGCACACATCCACTTAGGAACCACACTGGATGCTAGAAGATAGGGGAACGGCATGTTCAACATTCTGATTGAAATGAGATAGCTCAGCTAAGCTGTCAATCAAGTGGGTAGCAAAAGGCACAATGCTTTTAGCTGGTTAAAATGTGATGGAATATATTCAGGATGGCTAAAAATTATGAGTGATCATTTATCTTTATTATGCATTCCATTTGCAATTACAGTCTATGGTGTTGAAGGGATACAATTTTAATTTTAATTGTCCTACATAGAGTCTGCATAAAGCAGCCATTAATGAGTAGTGTTTATAAATAAACGGATTCTGTTTTACTTTAAATCATTATTATTTGAGGTGCTGAATATAATAGTGTTGCTTTGGCATAGGAAAATAACTTACTTTCTTAGTTGCCATTTCTTGATACAATATCTATTATTTATTTTCAATTTTTTTTCCGCCCACAATCTGGGACTATTTAGGTCAAAAAGGATCTTTTGCCTTGGTTTTCTCTTCTTTGGCCCAATAGTCTAAAGGATTTTGTTGTTTAAATATTTAGGGAGAAGAGTAGAATCACTGCTCACGTTTATTATAACAAAATATTTTCAGAGCCATTTATAGTGATGTTGACCTGATAACATGAGTACCAATCAATTAAAGGCAAAATTTGAATTTCTCTGTAATTACTCTCCAGACCAGTAATCAGGTGCTTAATTACTCCCAGAATTATTGTTGGTAATAAAAGTGTTTACTGCCGTCGGCGAATAGGAGCCGTAATGAATAAGGGAACACGCCGATTGATTGACACTGTGGGGGAGGGTGGCTCTGGACCTTGTGAAGAATGGCTCAAGGAGAACTCGGGGGTCTGTGTGATGATCTCAAAATCAGAAAAGACCTTGCTCCAGAATTGCCAAGAACAGCAGACAGAGATCAAGAGGGATAGGAAATCACAAGTCAGCAGGGATCAGGTGGAGAAACATTTTGGTACTTGAAAGAGAAAAACTGACCTCAGGAGCTGAGCAGAAATAGTCAGAAACAAAGAATATAGGAAGCCACTGCATTACCAATGCACACTTACTTGTTTTCATTCTGCATACATATAACAGTAACTGTATGTAATTTCTTCTGCTTGCAGCAAAGCTATTTGCCTTTTTTTTTTTTTTTTTTTTTAAGAAGACTGACTTGGGAGTCTTGGGATATTTTGACCTTCCAATGCAATAACTATAGAGGATGTAGAAAGAATTTCACATCATTAGCAAGAGTCCCAAAGGCAATGCCAAGTCTGATGGCTACCACTGTGTGTTCACCCATGGGCTAAACATTGACAAATGTTTGTAGTGTGCTGGGAGCTGTCCAAGTGCAAAGACTGGGACATGTGAGACCACGAAGAACGAATGCCTTTGTGGTAAAGATGCCAGTGATACCTTCCCCGTGCACACCCTTAGGGACTCTGGCTTCCTTTAATCTGTGGAAGGGGTGCCCTGTGTCTCACATGCCTTGATTCTCCGTCGCCGTGGCTGAGTGGACCATGAACGGACACCTGACCATGCTAAGCCTGGAATTTGAAGTTGGGATACTGAGAGCTTGATGCAAATAAACAGTTGTAGGCACTGGACCCATGAACTCAAGCAAACTTAGGAGTTGTGGTCTTGGCCACATGCAGTCATGGAGAGAGAGGGAGCAGCAGAAGGAGGTAAAAACTAAGCTGATGCTTTTCTGACTTCTGTGTGATGGAGAGTCGACAATGACTCGCTTTTCAATCCAGTTCTTGTTTGTGGGAGGCCTGACTTTACTTAAATACTTTGAGGATATAAATTTAAACTACCATCCATCTGCCATAGCTTGAATGGGATCCTGCCCTTAAGACGGTCAATTCACATTCACTATTCTATGTGAATTTTCTAACCCAGCAATAAGGTTTGACTCACCTGCAGACCAGTTAGGAGAGTATATGGTAATAGACTGTCTTCAATTTGTTGTAATCACAGCTTCATAATTACTTGGATTTTATCGATCTCCTTTGGAAGATTGTGAACTCTGAATTTTTAAACAAGGGCTCTACCCCCATTTGTTTCACATAGTAGGTTGCCAATTGCTTGCTGAAACTGGCTATCGACTGAGCTGTAGTAAATTTGGCTTTTGGGAGACATCTTTGGCTTAATGCCCTAAAAGAACAATGTGTCTAGCACTGACTATTGACATACGTTTTCAAAAATTTCTTTAAAGCTCTTACCTGAGAAATTAGATTATGTGTGTTACAACGTGAGCACCCTTTGACCCAACGTATTGCCTGTATTAAGGATATCAGGTTTTTTGCAACTCATGGAGGAATTAGCTGAAGGGTTATCAGCCTGCCTCTCAGCCCCAGGAGTGAGGAGGCGAGCCTGGCAGCCCGTGGCAGGAAGTCTGTGGTCATTCTGATTCCGAAAATAGCCATTCAGATTCCAAATGGTGTGCAGGGCAGATGGTGGGCTTCTCCGCTTTGAGAACATTTGGATGAGCATGTATCACTGTAAATTTAATTGTTTGGCAATTGTTGAGTAAAGTCATCTTTAGAAAATAAACCATCTTTAAAGCTAATTTTCCCAATTCCAAATTAAAAAAATATATTGCCTAGGTAGTAACACAAGTGTAATATTCATTTCATTGAGCTGCCTGTTTATTGACTTTCCCAAGAGACTTCTTTCTTGAGTTTCCTGTAATATGTTATATAATTACCATAATGGGACTTTATTATTTCTTGTTTTCCACATGCATTGCTCTGATAATTAGAAAAAGTAGGAAAATTCAACTATTGAAATGAGTGACCTTTTATATTTGGAAAACTAATTTGTTTGACATAAATATAGAAGCTCTCACCCTGTCACTTAAAACACATGGAATTAATGGGTACTTTAATTTTTGTTATAGGAAATTATTTCCTTAATCAAAATATTCATACCGTATCGTTCTCTTCATTTAGTTCTTTTTCATTGTGTCACAGATTCTTTTTTTTTTTTTTTTTTGCCTCCTGCTCCCAAAGTTAACCAGTTTTTAGTATTTATTTTTGCATGTGAGAATTTAAAGATTTTAGATATGAGCAGTAATCATTGTCTAGGAAACTAACAGCAAATGGGTCATAACAGTTACAGACTGAGGAAAGTACATGAATTAGTCACCTTCTAGCCTAGGATTGTCCCAGACTTGGCCGTGGCGGAGAACAGCTTTGTGCTTTAGTGGCTCTTGCTCTTTTCTCCTCCTCCTCCTCCAAATGCAAATCACGTCAATTTGTACATTTAGAAAGCAATAGTGCCCAGGAACTTCTCCTAAGTTCTTCTATTTCAAGCCTCTCAGTCCTAGCCTACATTATTGCCTTGTTTAGTTTTCAGCATAGCCCTTAGTCCTTTTGGTGACAGAAAAAAAGCATTTGAACACAAAAGGACAGGTGGTACAGCTGAAGCCTTACTTTGACCTCTGCACCTGTGGGCAGACCTTGAGCCACGGAATGCTCTGGGATGCCAGCGTCTCCTCCCATGGGCATGAGTCCAGGGCTCCGAGAGTCCCAGGACCAATTCCAACAAGTTATATCTATTTACCTTAAGTTTCACAATTAAAAGACTAGGCGTCCCTGATTATCCATCATTTCAAAGGCAGTTCTCTTCTTTTTTTTTTCAGGACATACAATCTGGTCCTAACTCCTGCCTCTCTCCCTGTCCACCCAAACTCTCCCACTCTGCCCCTGGGAACGCATGAGCTGTCACCAGCAAACGTCTCACATCCTCCACCCCTCATGTGCTTGTCCCCATCACATTCTGGTTCAAGTGACACCAGCTCATACTGACACCACTTGCTCTGCAGTCCGTCCTTCCTCCCCCCACCGACACAGCTGTGTCTTTTCTCATACTTCACATGAACCTCAGGACCTGGAGCTGAACAGACAGCCTCGTGACCCTCCTCTGCTGCCTCCAAACCTTCTTCCCTGTCTCCTTTTAGACCCCTCCTTCCTTTGTAGCTCATGACTTCAGATTTTACTATTACTCCACCTCTTGGTGCTGTGCACTCCTCCCGTTGCTTCTTTTCACTCCTGAATCTGTAACAACGATTCACTTCCTTTCTCTCTCCACTTGTCGGGTTGCTGTACTAACCTCTCACAAGCTTGGCTTTCTTAGCCCCAAGAATCTCTTCTTCTCTCCGTCTTGCCCTGCCTTCCTGACTCCCGTGGAGTTATATCCAGACCTGGTGTTACTAAGAACTGCTCCATTTCCAGAATCGCATTTTCCTCCCCGACTTGCCCTCCTAGCCCGCCCATTCCTAACTCTAATACTCTCACTTCAGTCATTCTTCCTCTGAAAGACGTGTCTACTGACCCCACCACGCTTTTGCTGTTCACAACCCCTTAATGTCCTCCCTCTCCTTTCTACCTAATTTAGATTCGAAGTTTTGGCACTTTGACCATCCGCCTTGCTGACACCCTTAATTCTCTTGACCCCTCCCCGTGCATTGTAGGCACCTGATCAAACCTCAGCCCTGCTTAAGCCCAAGCGTCTGCCTGTACCAGAGCCGCTGCACATGGCTGGGCGACAACCACACTGTGATATTGATGACCCCAGATCTCAAAAGCACTGAACACTGTCAGAAAATCCTTTTACAGTTTTCTAGCAGATTCACTTTCATCCTCCCGAGATGACCATTTCACACTTTCCTCTTCGCCAACCTCAAACACTGCTTATTCCCTCTGACTCTCAGCCGTGACGCGGCCTTATATTTCAAAGAGAAAATAGACGTAATCAACAAGAAACGTGCCAGTTTTCTACCAGCTGCCTGTACCCTTAGCCACATCCTCTGCCTTTCCTCCTCTGCTGCTCTTGCCTTGGGTCTGGATCAATTTAGAACTTTCTCAAATGGTTCTTGTGTTTGCCAGCTCTGTTTTGTTAGCACATCTCTAAATGTTGGGGTGCCCCAGAGTTTATTTTTTCAGCCCTCTAAATATAGTTACACTTTCCTTAGGAGAGTCTGTTTAGCCCCATGGCTTTAAGCACCATTTATATGCTGATGGCCCCCAAATTTTATTTATACTTCTGAACTCTGTCTTGAGCATCAGAATCATACGTCCAATTGTCTACTTCACATTTTGCTCAAGTGTCTCTAAACTAACGTGGCTTCTCTTAATTTTCTCAAAAAAAAAAAAAATCTATCCTTTCTTAATCTTTCCACATATCAGTAAATGGTACCATTATCCACTCAGTAGCTGTTCAGGCCTAAAACGTGGAAATAGCTCTTGAATCCTCTTTCCCTCTCTGCCCACATTGAAACCACCAGCAAGTACCCGTATTTCTAAATAATATCCCAAATCTGACCGTATCTCATCTTTCCAGTGCTCTTAGACCAAACTGTCACTATGTTTGACTTACCGCACTTAGAAGTTCCTAAAATTAGCGTAATTACTTTTTTTTATGTTTGCTGTCCGCTTCCACAGTAGAATATAAACTCTTTGAGGACAGGGACTTTGTCTTGGTTACTGTTGTATCCCTAACACCAGTGCTAGCACATAGGAAGGGATCATTAACTGTTTATGCCTGACTGATATTTCAGTAGAATCTGTATTTCAGAGTCAGCATTGACCTATGTGGAACATATTAAACATTTATATTTTGTGACTTCTAATAATCAAATTAAGTCACAGTGCTTCAAACTTTAAGAAGCTAATCAATCTTGCTGGTACCTAGCTCTCAGCTGTAAACTATTCATATGACATGATTCTAAAGTGTTCAAAAAATATTTGCATTCATATGCATATATACGTATACATCTATGTACACACGTATATTTGTGTGTGTGTATATATATGCATACAAGCATACTAATTCACAAAAATGCAGTCATATTATACGTGCAGTTTGGGGGATTTTTTTCCCCTTTCTTATTTTTTATTTTGCCTCTCCTTTCTTTACTTTTCCTTTACCCTCTACCACATCATTCTCCCAACTCCAGAATAAAAATCTGTGTTTTCTTCTGAATGTTATGATCATGATAAAAACATACACAATATATACTTATTCAAATATATAATTATGGAAGGACATTTTGTCATTCATTGTTTTACAAAAATGGTATTATTCAAAAGGATACCTTTAGCAATTTGTCTCTAATGATTCTTCCACAAATAGCAGGAACTAATTCTTGCCATTAAAAAAAAAAACAGTAAGAATTCATTAATGAATTCTGTGTGATCATTATCCCTGGGACACATTATCACTGCTGTGATAATTGTGTCCCATAAATGAGAACAGAGAGCTGAAGAATTACATTCCTCTTCTGAATAGGCTTCGGTCAGTAGTTCAACTAAGAACAACCCGAAGTTTAGTAATGCGATTAGTATTGACTTTCAGACCGATTGCTGGGAAAGGGAGGCTTACGTGATTTTGTACGTATTAGTCCCAGGGCCTCTGCAGTGATGTAGTAGGAAGAGCACTGGTTTGGGAGCAAAATGGCCCAGGTTTTAACTCACATTCTGCAGCTGACTTGCTGGCTGATCTTTGGCAATTCATTTAATCTCTCTGAGGCAGCATAAGCCTTGCATAGAAGACTTGGGTTCAAGTTTATCATTGGGAGTGTGATCTTAAGTTATGAAGAACTTAAGTTCTCTAAAGTATCAGCTAGAGATAAATTTGTCATGCCAACCCCACAGGTTAATTTTTTGAATCCTGGGAGATAAAATATGAAAATATTCCATAGATTATGATGTGATTTACAAATGTTGTCATTATTACTGTTTCCTCACATATCGATTGAAGGCTGCAGTAGATATATTTGAGTGATAGCTCATCTCTTTTTAATATGACTGAATTGATATCTAATTCTCAGGGTCATTCAGAACATTAAATGAGATAATAATGAGAATTCTTTGGTACCCGGAAGATGCTTAACAAATGTTAGTATTTTCCTTTTCTACCACATTTAAGAAAATTAATACGAAGATAACACATGTAATTCCAATTCTCTCTCAAAAGTTACTTGGTCTGTGGGTGGGATATTTCCAATAAGCCAACACAGGCATAAGTGAGAAATAAATATTTATTATTGTATAAAGCTCAGATTTTGGAGGTTGTTACTGCAGCACAACAAAGCTGAATAATGCAAAGGAACATGCTAGTTTCATTACTATTAAGAGACAGAGGGATGGATTGTTAGGATAAAAAAGAGGCAAGAGCATGTGTTTTGGAGTGAGAGAGATTGGGGTTTGACCCAAGATTGAATTCTACTAGTTATGTATTGGGCTGGTTATTAAATATCTGAATCTCTGTTTTTTCATCTGCAAAAAGGAGATAAAACCACAATAAACGTATTAAGTTTGCTGTGAAGATTAAATGAGGTAATTGCATTAATGTAATTACTGTCCCTGTCACCAACAAAGGCAAAACTATATAATTACTCAAAATTTATGGACATGTACTTCTTGCACATGCAAAATGGATGCTCCTGATTGTCAGGTGTGTTCCCTCCAAATTCAGCGACCCAGGCTCCTTCCTTCCAGCCAGTGGCTCTACAGTATGCAATCCATGGTGTCCAGGGTTGTCTGTGGGCTACCTTCGTTCCAGTCAACCAATAAGGCAAAGGAGCCTGGAGATCTCAAAAGGGACATTTCATGGGCCAAGCGTGGAGGTGATACACATTGCTTCTGCTCACACTCTAATGATTAGAATCCAGTCACATATTCGTACCCAAGTACAGTGTAGGCCAAAAACGTAGTCTAACTGTGTGCTTAAGAAGAAAAGGAAATAAGTTTGGTGAACAGTTAGCAGTCTCTGCCACAGTGATACATGTAAAGGGCGTAGACTAGTAACTAGAACCTAGTAGATGCTTAATAAATAGTCTTTTGTTTGCTTCTCTTTTTTCAAGCCTTACGTAAATATCAGAAAGAGTTTTATCTGCTGGCAATCAGACAAATGACATTGAAAATGGAATATATACATTTTCAGGCCATGAAAAAAATTTCGGAGCTCAGGGGTCTTCCTGGATATTCACACAGCACTTGCTTAGGGCGAAGGTCCTGGCTCATTGACAATCAGAACTAGAGGTAACACTAGAGGCATTCAATAAATGTTTGTTGAATGCCTGAGTAAATATACCTCTCTCTATTTTAATAAAATATCCTCACTAAGCCGGCGTTGCACTCTTTTTTAAGAGGTGAGATAGGAGGAACTAAACTGGCTTCCTCCGGTTTAGAGATTATTGCTTTGCCTTCCAAGAATTGGTATTTGACTTTTATTTACTATGGAAAGTGGTTGTATTTCTAACCTAAACTTAAATTTAAAATAAAATTTTAACTACATTTAAGCTAAATTTTTTTTTTTTTTTTTTTTTTTTTTTTGAGGCAGAATCTTGCTCTGTCACCCAGGCTAGAGTGCCATGGCATCAGCCTAGCTCACAGCAACCTCAAACTCCTGGGCTCAAGCAATCCTTCTGCCTCACCCTCCCGAGTAGCTGGGACTACAGGCATGCGCCACCATGCCCGGCTAATTTTTTCTTTGTATTTTTAGTTGTCCAGCTAATTTCTTTTTTATTTTTTAGTAGAGACAGGGTTTCGCTCTTGCTCAGGCTGGTCTCGAACTCCTGAGCTCAAAGGATCCACCTACCTCGGCCTCCCAGAGTGCTAGGATTACAGGCGTGAGCAACCGCGCCCGGCCAAGCTAAAATTTTCAATTTTAATTTCATTGTTATTGAACAATCCCTTGGGATTTACAATTTGGTGAGGCTGGATACATGTGAAGGCTATCGATAACTTCCGCTTGTCCAAATCAGGATTGTGAGAGTCCTTGCAAACTTATAAAGACAGATTTGAATCTTAGTTTTCCTTCATCTCTTGGGCAACTCACATCACATATATGGGCTATTTCATCTGTAAAACAGGATGAGTATAAAGCCTGGGTTATATACTCAGAGTTTTAAAGGAGGAAAGCATCTGAAACAATGAATACATTTTCTGGTTGATGGTCAATGGGCAGTAACTTTCATCAGGGCTCAAAACTCAAACCTTTTATGTTCCCATTTATAGCAGTGATGATGCTATTAATAGCATAATAATAATGGTAATGATAGAAAGATAATAAACTATCACCAGGGAAGGATATGTTTTTCTCAGAGGCACACTGTAGACATGAAATAGGAGCAATGTTTAAACATCTTTGCCTTCTCGAGCCATCTCTCCCTAGAGAAACACAGACCGAGGTTGGAGTATGCTCCGTGTAATGCCCAGAGCAGGCTTTTGTTCTGAGTGTTTTGATACTGCGTAATTTGATAGTAAACAAATTATGTCACACGCTTAGCGTGTACTCCTTAATATGAATAATTTCTGAAAAGCCGCTAGAGGGTGCTACTTTGTTAGAAAAATAAAAACACTTCTTGACAGTGGCTTTCAGTCTGCAGCGGCGACGTCTGATGTTAGGGGCTAGAACTGCGATCTCTGCTGTGAGTATCCCGAGACGATTTATTCATTTACCGTTTATGTCTGTAAATAGCAACAGTTTAGGTAAGCCACAAAAGTTGATTGAAATGAAATCCTAGTCTTTTCTTTCAGCGAAGCGTCATACTCATTCTGGTAGGGAAAAGCTGCCAATGTTTCTTAACCAAACAAAACTGTGAGGCTCTAGGACTTTCTTATGAGAGATAAGCTGATTTTCATATGTGTGCTGTGTTTTCACCAGGTATCTGTTGTTTTAAGTTTGGTTTAATGATTTTATTCTGTTTCCAGTTGTTTTTATTAGAAGGGTTGGTGAGAACAAGGATCCTCTCTTGTATTATTTTTGCCCTTTGAAAAATAATGTTTCAGTGATTCAAAGGTTACACATGTGAGGTGCAGATAAACTAAGTATGTGACCTTCATTTCTGTGACTCTGGGTTTAAAGTGAATGTCATGCCAGTAAGAGGTTATAAGTGTCAACCTCAATTCTGAATAACAGCCTTTAGACCATGGCTCATATTCAACGGCAAGTACGTTTTTGTGGAGCCAATTATCTGAGGATGAAACACAGTCGGCGTGGGTTTAGCTAAAAGATTTCTGCAGATTAACTATTGTCTTTTCAGCCGCCCATGAGGTAATGACAGAGATGGAAGAAGATTGTCGGGAGTTGGGTGAGAGGAAGAAATACATGGGGAGACCTAAAAAGAATCCCAGTTCTCCGGTAGAAGTGAACTGTACAAAAACTGGGCATTCTTGTTTTTTTATTGAAGAATTAGCTTCCTGAGGGATTTTTTTTTTTTTCCTTCTACATATGACTTCCAAAATATAAAAGTTCGGAGACAGGGTTTCTAATTTGTCTTGCCTTAGTGAAAGGAACAACTAGAAGGTTTTAGACAAAATTATCTGGAAGAGTCTAGCTCTTCAAGTCTTTGGAGTTCCCCATAGCCAAGGTAACTAATCAACAGTCTAGGTTGGTCTTGATGATTAAACAGGGGTATGTCATGGGGCTGGCTCATGGTGTGTGTGTGTGTGTGTGTGTGTACATACACACTTACTCCATGTACTCACATACGCTTGATTATAACTTTAAGAAGTCACATCAAGTCAAAGAGTACTTTTTATTCTCTGCCTTACCCTACTTTAATTTTTAATGTTAATCCAACTTTTTTTTTTTTTTAGCTTGCTTGTATGTTTGTCTTTTGGAACAGTTTTGTAAGTCAGGCAGTTATTGGTGGTGGGAGAAAAGGAAGGGTTGGGATATTCTGATTATTTTTCACCGTTGGTATAGTTTTCAATTCCATACTACGAATCCTACACAGAGAATTTGAGACCGGCAACATTTGAATGGCACTAAAATATGACCAGATTTTTTCCATCCGTCTTTTTCATTAATGTAGACCATGTCTTTCGTTTTACTTAACTCCATTTAAGGATAGAGATAAAGTCGAATGGGGTCATCTCCTTGGACATGTTAGGGGAGTAAAGAAAGTGTAATTTATTCTTTTCTATCACAAAACAGTTGGCTGCATAGTCCATACAGTTGATCAGAAAGGGAATAATCAAGTCTGGGCTGAGTTTTTGCTGAGAAAATACCTCTATGTTAATTTGCCAGCTGTATGGAAGCATGGATTACAGAAAATAATATTGAATTAGAAGGAAGGTGTGGGGAGTGTTTAGTAATGATTCTGATCTGCCACTCCTAGTTGTGGCTAATGGCTTTATCTTGGATAATAAAGCACGGATATAACTAAGATTTAGTTTTTTTTGTCTGTTTTTGTTTTACAGAAAAGAATAGTGTTTCTTTTGTTCGCATCAGAGAATTGTTGAGAGTGACATACAAAAAAGTGCCCTAATCTATAAACACCAATAGAACTGTTGCCATGGCTGGTGTCAACATGGTCATCAAAATGGGCTTTATGAGATGAATTGAATACTATTGGGAAATACTCTACTTGTTTTCCGATTCCTTGATTTTCTCCAGCATCCTGACTTCAAATTGTATATTTTGCTATCTTGCAAATGACTGTTTCTGCTAGGCGAGAGATGCTAAATGCATGATGGTGAGGAAGGGAAGACAAGGTAGTCCATCCTCCTACGTAGAGTATAGGTTGTCACCACCAACACCCTACAGCTGTGCTTTTGCTTTTGATTTCTTCATAACTTTTATATGACTCCATTCCTGCTTTAAGGCAAATTATATTCTTAGCCCCTTAAGCTTAGATGCTTAAATAACTCCATAGGGTCCCCTTTAGAGACTTAAAATTTCAGTAGATGTGAAGTTGGAAATACTGGACTTGGAACTCCTCTTCTTCTTTTTTTTTTTTGAGACAGAGTCTCACTCTGTGGCCTGGGCTATAGTGAGTGCCGTGGCGTCAGCCTAGCTCACAGCAACCTCAAACTCCTGGGCTCAAGCGATCCTCCTGCCTCAGCCTCCCGGGTAGCTGGGACTACAGGCATGCGCCACCATGCCCGGCTAATTTTTTCTATATATATTTTAGTTAGCCAGATAATTTCTTTCTATTTTTAGTAGAGATGGGGTCTCGCTCTTGCTCAGGCTGGTCTCGAACTCCTGAGCTCAAACAATCCTCCCGCCTCGGCCTCCTAAGTGCTAGGATTACAGGCGTGAGCCACCGCGCCCAGCCAGAACTCTTCTTTTTTGCTCATATTTTCTCATTTGAAAGCTTGAGGGAAGCAGTAGCTCCTTCTGGTATAGCTCCATGGCTCTCAAACCTTGGATCTCGGCTTTCCTTTGTTACTTCACTGGACTGAATATTATTAGGGAGTCACATTTTTCTTTGTACATCCATAAGCAAGCCCATTAAAGGACAGCCTTGGTTTCCCTGCCAAAGTTGATCACGCACACACACTCACAAACTTACGTATACTCCAATCTTATCCAGGTGCATGAGTTAAGATAGATGAAGATTAAAGAGATCAAAATATCACCTTTATTCTTGATGATGGATAAAACTGATATTGGAGAATGGGACTCAGAGATGTGGCAATAATGGGCATCCTAATACCAAAGTACAGGCTCAGCCAGAGTCAACTAGGAATCTCCCGGGTGGGAGCTGCCCCTGTTAAAATAAACCTAAAGGCCCAGTGGAGCCAGTGTACCCTCTAGGGCATCTGGACCCCTCAGGAATGTGGGGATAGCAGGCTGAGTTGTGGCTATTTGCTCTCCCAAACTCATCAATCAGGTAACTGACTCCACTCTTCTAGGGTGAGAAACCTTGGAAAAACCCCATTACAGAAAACTGGTAAGAGGTGAAGAACTGGCCGGGCGCGGTGGCTCACGCCTGTAATCCTAGCACTCTGGGAGGCCGAGGCGGGTGGATCGATCAAGGTCAGGAGTTTGAGACCAGCCTGAGCAAGAGCAAGACCCCGTCTCTACTAAAAATAGAAAGAAATTATCTGGCCAACTAAAAAAATATATATAGAAAAAATTAGCCGGGCATGGTGGCGCATGCCTGTAGTCCCAGCTACTCGGGAGGCTGAGGCAGAAGGATCGCTTAAGCCCAGGAGTTTGAGGTTGCTGTGAGCTAGGCTGACGCCACGGCACTCACTCTAGCCCGGGCAACAGAGTGAGACTCTGTCTCAAAAAAAAAAAAAAAAAGAGGTGAAGAACTGTTCCTGTCCCCAGCCTTCAAAACCTCTGGGTGCTTGTTTTCTTACATTGTGGAGCCTAATCATCCAGTCTGTGGAAAGCAGACTGTTGCTATTGTTTAAAAGGGAAACTCTCCAGTCTGTCACGAGCTTTGCCGCACCGTGATGAGGCTGTTGTCCTACTGATGTCTGACCTTTGGTGGATCTGCCTAGGACCACTGGTGATAGAGACAGCTTTTGTCCTCTGGAAATATCGAAAACAGTCCGTCTGTACCAGAGCTTAAAATTCTCTCCCCTTTCTATTCTCAACCCAAATTATATCCAGCTACGTTGTCCAAGCTTATTAGAAGTTGCACAATAATATTAATGACCACTTGAAACTATTCTAATACTAACATGCCAAAAACTGGATGTCCTAAATATAAATCTCTGCCCTTTATTAAATTCCTCAACAACAGTTAAAGAACAAATTTAAATTTCCTTAAATGTTACAGTTCAAATAAATTAAAAACCAGACTCAAATGATTTCACTTTTGTGATTTCAAAATAATGAGTGGAAAAAAATCATCGCCTCCAATTTCGTATTCTGATCAGTGTCAGTAGAGAGGTGTTGATGGCTGGAGGGGACGATTGTCCGGCAGCAGCTGTAGCCTGAGTTGTTTCTTGTGGAATGGGTGTAGTTCCCTCACAGCTTCAGAAACTGCATTAATTCAATGCCAAGTTTCTGATGTGCCTCATTTTCTAAAGGGGTTCATAAGATTATTATGGCACTGGCCTTGCACCAAATTTAGAAAAACAATTAATCCCCAGTACCTAGAACAGTTTTTCCAGGGGAAATTGTGTTCCCCAAACTCAGTGTTTCAGTGATGCCAAAGATTCTGGAAGTGATTTAGTAAGATCTGAGAATAGGATGGACAGTCTTAATTTTTTTTTCCTAAGAGACAAGGTCTCCCTCTGTCACCCAGGGTGGAGTGCACTAGTGTGACCATAGCTCACTGTAACCTAGAACTCCTAGGCTCAAGTGATCCTCCTGCTTCAGCTTCCCTAAGTAGATAGGAGGACAGGTGTGTGCCACCCTACCTGGCTAATTATTTTTATTTTAAAAATATTTTTGTAGTGGGATTGCTGGGTCATATGGTAGTTCTAGTTTTAGTTTTTAAAGGAACCTCCATGCTGTTCTCCATAGTGGTTGCCTTAATTTACATTCCCACCAACAGCGTACGAGGGTGCCCCTTTCTCCACATCCTTGCCAGCATTCATTATTGCCTGTTTTTTTGATACAAGCCTTTTTAACCTGAGTGAGATACCTCACTGTAGAGACAAAGTCTTGTCAAGCTCCTGGCCTCAAGTGGTCCTCCCACCTCAGCCTCCCCAGGTGTTGGGATTACAGGCATGAGCTGTGTACCCTGCCAACAGTCTTGATTTTAGTCTAATCAGGATGTCACTCCATCTATGCCAGTTTTTCAGAACCTACCACTTGAGAACTTGAATTGGGAGAAATCACCTATAACGACATTACCTTTGGCCAGCCGTGGTGGTTCACGTCCGTAATCCTAGCACTTTGGTGGGCCGAGGTGGGAGGATCACTTGAGCCCATGAGATCAAAATCAGCCATCTCTTAAAAAAAATGATATTTCATTTTGCACTAGGGAACTACCAGATTTTGAAGGAACATATATCTATACATGTGTTCTCTTCGCCTACAAAGGGATTTTGAGATATGCTGGGTAAGCTTAGGAATTTGCAAGAATTTTAAATTCTTACTTGGAACGTCTTTGGGCCATATGTTTTGGGCGTTCTGATGGTGATGTCGTGTGGATTCTGTCTAGTGCCATTGTCACCCACTCTGTTCTGTGCCATGGTGGTGGATCCACTGTTCTTGCTATGAAATCGGTTGACCCTAAGAACTCTTTCTCCAACTCATACTAAGTCCAGCTAGAGGGACACCCTCACATTTCTGAACTCATATGTGAATCTGCACATTCAGTCTATTTCTGAACTCATACTGCCTTTGCTATTGCTTGAAGCTTGTAGTCTTAGGGAGGTTTAGTGAGATTAGGTATCTCCCTGTGTTCTTCAAGACAGTGTATCTGGCACAAAAAATGTAAAGCTAGGACCCCATATATATGTCCTCTGAAGCACTCATATGACAGATGCCTGTGTACCTTAAAGACAA
>CM052454.1:2793553-2811216 GCA_028533085.1 Varecia variegata
CCAGGAGGAGGTGTTTCCCCGAGTTCCAAGCCAATTGAGAGGTGCTTTAAGGATACCCGTCGGATAGCTTAACAAGTGTTCCTGGAGTGTGGGGAGCTGAAGGACTAGTATGAGATGCTGCAGTTAGTTTGGCCCAAAGGCAGTAGAGGAAGGAGGAAGCAAGAGTATGTATAGAGGGGTCGGGGGGAAAGAGAAGGTTAGAGAGCCAGAGTGACCTGCATTTTCACTGAAGATGGGCGTGGAAGTGCATAGACACATGAACCAGACACGAGGAAGCTTGTCTGGAGACATCTCGAAAGGGTCTCCACCCAAAAGGGCTAACACAACCCTTCTGGGAATCTGAAGGGTTAAGGAAGGGTGTAGCTGGCTAGCAGTGGGCTGAAAGACGGAAAGGAGGTATTGCCCATGTCATTCTCATGGGGTGCGAACTGCAGCTGCAGATTCGGAGAGGATGAATCTCCAAGAAAATCTCAAGAGCCCCTCAAGACAGCAAGGGTCTTTACAAGGGATTTCTTCTCTAATCTTTGTTTCGGTTAATTTTTTTTTAACTCGACAAATTTTACCCAGCAAGATAGCACTGAGGACAAAGACTTGTTTTGAGACAGGCTGTCTGTGAGATGGTTTATTTTAAGCCATGATATTATGATATTACCAGGTTGTTATTCACAACGGCGTTGATTAATATGCCTTTGCTCCTGGCAGACTCAAAGCACCAGCCTGTTTCTCCCCACCTCTGTCCCCAGTCTCCTGTCACCTGGAAGTCCCAGCACAGGGCATCATTACAAAGACCTAATGCATACTTACTTCAGCCTCTGTAAGGTTGCAGAAATCACAAACCTTTGTTGCTCAGTGAATGGAAGATGTGTCACACTTCAAAACATTTGTAGACTGTTTTAGCAATTTATCTAGACTAAGAAGAAGCCCTGCAGACTCTGTGATACAACTGAAAAGAAAAATGAATTTTGTTAGGAAAGAGTTGATAAAGTCCAACTTTATCATAGGGGAAAAGAGCAGGTTGGAGTAAGTGGTTTTTTGAACATCACTGACATCTCTCTGAAGACAGGCTCTGATGTGTTTCCCATGCTAACCAAATTTCTTTGTCACCAATCAAATACATATCACTTAAAAATTAATAAATTTTGTTCAATCTTACTACAATTACAAGTAACAACAAGGAAGCAAAATACAATGGGTAATTTCATGCAATGAGCAAAACTCTTTAATTAACTATAATATTTAATGATATCAAGGTACAAAAAGAGAGGATCCCTTTAAAATACAGCTGTTCAGAGTAGGAATTTTTAAACATATGACATCAAGAGACTTAAAAGTACTAATACTCTTTGACTTAAGAATTGCACTTCTAGGAATCTGGCCTAATGGGAAAAATATTTATTTATAACTGTATTCATTACAGTGGTATTTACAATATTTTTAAAAATATTTATTCAGAAACTGATATTTAATACATGAGTTGGCACTCTTACCTCACTCAGTTTACATGTCCAGTATGCCTTATAAGATTTAGGACCCACCTAATCCAAGATGATTTAGCTAAAGATTCTTATCTTAACGACATCTACAAAGACCCTTATTCCAAATAAGGTCACACTCTGAACTGCTAGGTGGACCTACCTTTTGGAGGGCTGCTATTCAACCTGCTGCAGCACCCTGAAGTGTTAACTTGCTTTCAGAACACTGAAACATGTTTAGTATGCGTGTGAATAGCTAGGTGGATTTATAGATCATATTATCTAATTTTAACCAAATTAATCTTCACAAAGTGGACAGGTGGATCAAAACTTTCAAGGCAAGAAAATGCCAGCAGATTGAACCTAACAATCATGCCAGCCCAAGAGAGTAACAAGAAAATGGAAAGGCTGACTCTTCTTCCACCCTTTGCATGAGCTCTTTGTCAATCATAGAAAAATTCAATAATGACATAATCATACATAATGAGTAGACCAAAATCTTTAAAATGATTAAGAAATTTATTTGAAATATGGACTTACATTTCATATTAATACCATTAATAAATCTTAGACAGTGTCTTGAGATTTTCTTTAACGATAGCATGAAGTCATCACAATTACTAAGACATATTAGAACTAAGCACTCAGATCGCGAAGACACAATGCCATAAATTTTCAGCCATGTTTAAAAGTCACTTTAATTTTATGAAATTAACTAAATTTCATGACAGACATAAAATCACCTTTGGAAGTTTTCCCACTGTGAGGAAGATTTTAAAATCCACATACTACCTAGAAAACCTTTATTCTTCTTTACCTTGGTAAAAATTAATAGAAACACACCCATAATATGGGGACAAAATATACCTCCCATATGAGTAAATAGTTTTGGAAGATACATAGAACACACAGCTGAAAATCTACAGAAACAAGAACTGGGATGACAATCTCTACATGGTCATGGTCAGGTGTTTTCTATAAAGTTACATGAAACTAGGTATTTCTAATATGACTTAGTATACTGTACTTGCTAGATTCTGTTTCAAAAATGAAATACATTGAAACTGATTTGTTGTGCACCACAGAATTAAAGACATGTTATAAAAGATATATTGTCAACAGAAAGTGAGTTCTGTAAATTAATTTTTATGGTGTTTCTTTTTTCCACAAAATTTACATTACTGCATTAATGGAGCAACTATTTTGGCTGGAATAGAGGAAGGATTGTGAGGAAAATTTACAGACACAGGGTCACACTTATAATCCATTTACTTCATTGTTCACAGGTAATCTATTGCAGCAAAATCAAAGCTAGAAGTGCACAAAATGTTGCTGGAAGCTATTGATGTAATTCTCTTTTTAAAAGACTTTTAAAATATAGTAGAGCCCTATACAATATATATATATATATATATATATATATATATTTGTGTATATGCGACTCAAGATTCCTTTGGTTATTTTCTATTTTCACATTTTATGTTTCTTAATTCTTTTAGCCTCCATTAAAATATTAACTTCTTCAAAAAATAAAAATAAAAAATAAATAAAATACAGAGCACTTGCAAAACCTCAGTATCGATGTGGAGAGTGAGCAAGAGAACCTATTGCTCAACCCAGAGGTATATAGAGATGTATCTGTTATCCTGCACCGAAGTCCTAAAACGATTGTGGAACTAAAGGTGAGTGGTGCATTTTTCTTCCATAAGAAGACATGTGTTCCAAATTTGCTTACCTGTTCCTTGGAACATGTGGCCCTTGATAATATGCCACCTAGCAAGTAATTTTTAAAAAATAATAACAATGCAAAATCTGTCCACTGAACATCAATGTGAAGTTTTAATAATGAATGATAAAGAAGATGCATTTTTAAGTGACAAAAGTGAAGAATCACTTTTTAAAAATGTTTCTATATATGTGCTACAAAAAGCAATATATGCAATCAATGTTTCTATCTCTGTATGTGTTACAAAAAGCAATATAAAACGATTTGCATCATCTATAAAAGCTCTCATATCTGCACACTTTAAAAACTTGGGAATGTTCTGTAAAATGTCTGACTAGTACTCTTCAAAACTGGCAACGCATCAAAAACAAGGAAAGGCTGAGAAATCGTAACACTCTGAAGCGCCTAAGGAGACATGAGGACTAAATGTCATGTCCTATTCTGGAACAGAAAAGGGACAATAGGTAAAAATTAAGGAAATTTGAAAGAAATGTGGAGTGTAGTTAATAATAATGTATTAACATTGGTTCATTAGCTGTGACAAATATATCACAGTAGTATAAGGTCAGAGAAACTGGGTGTGGACTATATAGGAACTCTTGGTACTATCTCTGCAACATTTCTGGAAATCCCAAACAATTCTAAAATAAAAATTTATTTTAAAAAGAAACTTGAAAACAGAATTTTCCAACCTGTTTATAAATCTTCGAAACAAGGCGTTGCTGTGAGTTTTAGACTCATTTTTTAAAATATTTAAAAACGCAGTATCTTCCAAGTAATTTGAAAGAAAACTTAATAATGAATATCAGAGAACTTCCTAGCAAACTTTATAAAAACATTTCAATGATTAGTATCTGGGATGAAAATAAAAGCCATAATGTGGTAAGTACAAGCAACTCTGCCCTCCTTCCATTTGTATCCAGTTATCTTTGTGAGGTCTCTCTTTAACCTATGATAGAAATTAAAATCAAGTATCCTGATAAAATGAACCAGCTCTTCAAATCTCTGCATGAAAAACTGTAAGCCAAAAATTTAAAAAGTAATGGGATATTCAATCACGTTGCTCACACTAAATTATCGTCATATGAGTGAGACGTAAGAGTTCTCTATAATCATTCCGTTAATAAATTACATATAAAAATAGTTTATAATCATTATATTTGATTTTTATCACATGTTTTCACTTTTATTTCTGTATATGTTTTAGAATACATATATATTACTTGAATATATGGTAGCTCATGCTCAAAATTTTTACCCTGAAAGTGTCTTGGGCACAGGGTTCACTGGACCATACTCTAAGAGCTGCTGGTCTAGGGCATAGACAATGGAATGCATGTCTAAGGCAGAAGGTAGGACGAAAGCATTGGAAGGAAGAAGTTCGAGAAACTCAGAGGCCAGAGCGTTGAAAATTACCAATAGTTACGACAGGAATTGTGTTGGAGAGGACGGCAGTGTGTTAGGTGCAAAAAATCTTCAGGGTATGAAGAGGAATCATGGGGAAGAGGGTAGGCCACAGATTACACGAGCAGTAAGTTACAGAGTCTACCTTTGGAAGTTGTAAAATTTAAACAAAACCATTAAGAAGCAGTGTTCAGCTTAATAAAAATCAGGAAAACTAGTTAATTCAACTCTTTACAGAGCATTAAATATGATAATGCCAATAGAGTTGTAGGGGTTGAAATGCTTGACTCTCTCCTTGGTGTGATTTCTGCTCATTTATATTTAATGGATAGTAATTAATTGCAATGATTTTATTACCCGCAGATCTGGAATGATGCTAGCTGATAATGGTTTTCCCTTTTTTGACACTCTATAAATCCCCTCCTATGGTACAACAGACCAATAAAATAAGCATTACAATCCTTCAAGATGCAGTCAATAGTTTATAAAAATCTAGACAATGATGGACGTGCCTGGTTTTATTCTCTGCCAGCTATTAGTAGCAAAGGTCAAAAAAGAACTATAAGTCAACTGAAACTTCAAATGGACTTACATCTCTCTTTTTCAGACAAATGAGACCTCATGCTCCCAGGAATGTGCAGGTCAGAAATCAAAGTGACTTCTTTGGCTGAGCTACAGAGATAGAGGGCTGGGATTTCCAGTAGACTTAAATGCCACACTTAGGAAGGTTTTCAAGTAAATCGCATCTAAATCCCAGACTTAAATTTAAAAGGCAATTGTCCTTGTTCAGTTTTGGCATTTCTAAAAAGATCTCAGGGCAGAAGAACGAAAAGTGGGGGGGCTAGGACAACAGAACAGATTCCAAGGACCCCTTGGTCTCACTGATGAAAAACATTATCGAACAGAATAGGAATGATTTGTCAAGGTGACATTCACATTCCCAGAGCAATTAATTTTCATTCCCATCACTGAGCATGGAGAATTAGAAAGTACATGAAGCAGAGAATTATAAATGTCCCTGGGTAAAAAAAAAAAACAAGAAGTCCTTGACAGTATTGGTATTATTTAACACTTACTGGCCACCAGAAATCGGCAGGGCATCACTCAGAACGATGTAGTGACAGACCACAAAGTATCGTCAACTCATGTTCCAGCAGTAATACTATCTGTCAATGTAGATTAAATAGCAATTTCTATTCAGGCAATTGTTTTCAAAGTACTTTGGTACACTATTTCAGCAAACACCCTACTGCCATAGAGCAAACTTAGCGCTCAAAAATGTTTGATTATGTGCCTATTAAGGATATCTTCCTTTTGATTCATGATACACACAATCCGTGTACTGGAACAAAACAGCTCAAATCACAATTTACAAATTGACAAGCCGGTTTACTGCCTCCTCTTGCCCACCCCATCCCCCTCAAACTGCCATATTTTAAAGGAGTGGGAAAAAAAGGTATTTTTTAATTAAAAGAAGTGGCAGAGAAGGAAGTGGTTACATAAATGTGGGTGAAGAAATCAAAGGATATTGATTCTTATTCAAATCCCATTCCTCCCTCACTCATCTGGACCCCAGATGTGCTGTGCAATGTTGATTCTTCCTTCCCTGGCAAAGTCAAGAATAGTAGGACAAGGCGTTTGTGCACCTTGTTTTTCTGTGTTCCAGTACTCAGCAAATGTGTGTATGGTAGGTAAAGCACGGTTAGAGAGCTTGGCACAGGGGAGATCAAGTGATGGAGCACTAAAAATAAAGAAAACAATGTATTTAAATATAACCATAGCTAGTAGGCACCATTTTGACCGAGAGAGAAAGAAAGAGGGAGAGAGAGAGAGAGAGAGAAATGGTATATACACTTACAATTCCTTTGTAGAATTCCAGAGAAACACAGAGAATTCCAGATGTGTCATTTCTACGCGCTCATGGAATCATCAAGAGGGCGGTGGGGAATTTTCTTTTATTTATGCTACCTCCTCCCCCAGAACTAACACGTCTCAGCCAAAATAGAGCTCTATGACACCCACACACCATCTAGACAGGGACGCCCCCTTTAAATCATGCTTCAAAGGGAGCAAACTAAAAGCCTGTCATCCATTATAATCTTCTCTATCTGTAATATGTTATTTTTATGCATAATCCTAAGAGTATTTTCTAGCTGATCCCTCTTAACTCGTAAGATGAAGTTTTGCAACTGGATTACTGATTAATGAGTCACTCTAAGAAGGTAACATACTGTTTCTGGAAAGGGCCAACCACTGACAGTAAGTTTACACTGAGCGCTATTCACCTTATGTTCAGCACCGCGTTGGTAGAGAGGTCTAACTATGGAAATATTTGCATAGATACATAGATTTTCTTATGAATATATAATGTTTCAGCACACATTTAATGTGTGTTTGGGTCAAATGACTGTCAAGCATTGTACATGCCCAAGGTCAACTTGTGTATCTCATTTATATCAAGTTCAAAATTACATAGGTTCAGTTCAGACTCTGATCATAGTTAAATGATGGCATTTTAGAGGGTGTTACTAATTCATAAACTAGCCCAAGTTTAACTTACATTTTTCAGAGTTGTAGATAATATTCTATGTCAACAGGGACCCAAAAGAGTGATGACAAGAGAAGTAACAGAGTGTAAGAGAAGATGAATACCAAAGACAATCATTTCCAGCAAATTCTCACATCTAGATAACTAACGTTGAAACAAGCGATGTCTTTCTAAAATAGACTATTTGATGTTACAGTTAGTCAAGGGGATAAAGCGGAAAGCTGTTCGGCCAGCGTCAGCCAGAATTCTTTTCTAGTCGGCTAGGAAGCTCTCAACATGGCAGAAATAATGAGTTTTGTGGCTTTTTGAAATCTTTTCAAAGCATATTCACATCTATTATCCCATTTTATTCTTACCACCATTCTATAAAGTCACTACAACACATACTTTAATCACATCTGATAGAAGAAGTTGAGGCAAAGATTTGTTTGGAGCCACAGCTTAGTAAAAAAAAAAAAATCAAAAGTAAGAATTTAGCTCTACTGGTAGCTTGATGTCAGAGATTGGGGTAAAGTCACTTTTTTTGACCGCTAGCACTGTAAGGACCAATGTGCTCGATGCTCTAGGGCAGAAGTTATTATATCGACCTTGGCACTGTTGACATTTTGGCCACCTAATTCTTTGCTTTAAAGGGCTGTCCTATGCATGACAGGATGTTTACCAGCCTGCCTGTCATCTACCCACTACATGGGAATAACGCCTCCCTCTCAGTTGTGACAATGTGTCCAGATATTGCCAAATGTCCCCCGGGGGACAAAATCACACCCAGTTGAGAACCACTGATCTAGGAACAATTTCAAAGAAGTTTCATGACTCCTCTGTTCTCAGCAGCCAGGGAGGTCAGCTGGTTTGGAGACTGTTACCACCTATAGCATAAGAGGAGATTGATTTTAATGCAAAGTTTTTGAAGCATCAATCGTTTTTTCACCCTTTTCTTCTCATTTCAGGAGCAAGGAACTCAACATCTCTTACTAGAAGGTCTTTGGTAACCAAATAGTTGTCACCCAAAATGACCCTGTTGGTGAGAGGAATCTTCTTATATGTGAGAATGCTGAGCCAATGGTCTAGCAGGCTGAACACCAAAACTCAAGACGGCTGTGTATGGTTGGAGAGGTTGTGCCCTGCACAAGAGCATCTAGCTGAGGTTGCAAAACGAGGAATGCAAAGTCCTCCAAAGTCAAGGTGCGAGAACCGGCTCAGGGCTACATCCCTCAAGGAAAGGAATGAGTTTTCCAATAAAGTACCAAGGATCATGAGGAGTGAACCCCCACAGGGAGTACTTGAAGAACTAACAAATTGTGAGCAAGCAAAACTGGGGTAGAAACATCACCATCACCGACAGCCAACTCGCCACACACAGCTTTATGAGGAGGTATCTTCATCCATCGCCTCCTGCCCTCAAACTAAAGATCACGCTCACAGGGAATAAGAAGAGGAGTGTAAGAAGGTCTCTCCACTCCAGGATGCTGGAGCCTAAGTCCACCTGTGCTGAGGCCAGAAAGCGTTTTGCATTAAATGTAAGACAGCGATTTTTAAATAAACAGGACCACATTTCAAAACTAGGATGAGACTGTTTAAATGGTTAAATGTAACTGAAAATGGAAGTTGGAATAAGATGCCCTGTGGGAGGCCTGTCATCCAGAGGAAGAGAGGATGTAGGCAGAACACTGTTCCTAACCATTCTGGAGAAAATAAACCATTTTCATGTTCATGTCTCATGAGTTGAGTTGCTAAAAACCAACAATGACACTGATAAATGAATTCTTAAACACATATGAATATGTATCTTCATAAGAAATTGATCTTTCTGTTCTCACTTTTACTCTCAAGGACAATTAGAATCACCTAAATAGGCAAAGAAGCTTTTTACTTAATGCTGAAAGGCTGTGTGTTCTCTCCAGAGATTTTTAAATGGTCAATATTAACGCTTATTTCAGAATTTGGGGGTTTGGGGATGGTAATACTTTATTATTAGGGTAAGGTAACCAACTCTTTAAAAAAATAATAATTATTCACCTTAACATTATACTCAAGCTTAATTTAGGAAAATGACAATTACATGTTCCTTAAAAATTCACCTTCATGTTTTAGGTCTGTGTGTTTTCTTCAACGCTGTAGGTAGAAACACAGATATTTTTATATATGGCCAATCGATCCAGATTTTAAAATTTGTTTCCAAAGGGCTCTTCCATAGTCAACAACAAGTAAATAGGATTATAAAGGAATGGAAGGATGAAAGGAAGGAAGGAAAGAGGAAGGAAAAAAGAGGGTGGGAAGGAAGAGGGAGGGAAGGAAGAGGGAGGGAGGGAGGGAGAAAGGAAGGAAGGAAACAAACAAAGAATAATGAAGGCAGCTGGAAAACTTCTCAAGAGAGATTCAGACATACTTTTTTCAAGCCTGTCCCCAACACCATCCCCCACCTCTCACTTTGCTGACGACCCTCCTGTCCATACATGCTCTTCCTGTGACATTCCCATCGCTGTAGTCCTAGTTTGTCCTCTGCTATGTTCCAGAGAACAACTTACTGTAGGATGTGTAACACGGATGAAACACACAAAACCATAAAACCTGGAAGCCTTGTGTTCTCTCTGTCTCTAATATACCTGTGGTCACACCCCGTTTTCATTTGACTCTTTTAGTTTAGCTCACCCTGCCTCTCTCTATGAATCTGGTAGTGATTCCCTGGGACTGACCTAGAGGTTAATTTGAGTGAGACTTCATTGCTATACTAAGATCATCTCTCCTCATCGATCCCTAATTAGAACATCCCCCAAAGCTTGAGTGACTTGATGCTCTTTTCTGTCCAGGTAGTCCTGGCACCACTAGTGATATTAAGGGGCAACTCCTGTTATCTGATTGCTTAGAAGTCTTAGTACAGGATTAGCGGAGGTGACAGCTGTCAGGCTCCAGAGTTTCCAACCTTTCTCTTTCCCATAGTCTTCCGGAACCCACATGCAAACAGAACTCCTGATAACTAGGTCATCAGCTCTTCCAACAAGTTAGGACATGCTTGTACTCAAGCCTAGATGCTTGCTCTTGTGCCATTGTTCTATCAAAAACTTGGAAAGAGTTTTAGCTCAGCAAACATTTTTATAAAGGTCTCCTTGGTGAAGAGGTGCTTGAACTTTTTAGGTCAAAATAAAAGATGAAGTTTAAAAGCCTTCGAACTGCTGGAGCTACAACTCTTCTTGGAGTATACAGGAGTTCATTGTTAATGTATGTGAGACCATTTCATTTAAACTAAAACCTGCTTCACGTACATTCTACATTTCCTTTCAGGAAAAATATTATTAATAGGAACAATATAGTCTAGTGACAAGACAATTAGTTTAGTGGTTGTTCAATTAATAGTTGTCTTGCTGTAGCAAATTTAACTTTAGTTGCAATTTAAACTTTTTTGTTATGCTATTACTCATAATTCTAAATTGCCTCCAAGCTGATGTTTGCAGACATTCAAGTGAAAATGTCCTGTAAATAATTGGAATGAAAAATTAGAACATGGTTAAGAGGTCATGACCAGAGAAATGGATTTAGAAGTCATTTTATGTGGTGATAATTCAGAAAAAGGATTGATTATAGAGAACGAGAAGGCAGAGCCTTGAAAAACATTTGCTATTGACAGACAGAAAAAAAAGAATAAAAAGCCAGGAAAAGAAAAATTCACAATGAGGAAGATTTTTAGAAAACAAGGTAGTGCACTGTCATTAAGACTAAAATGTATGTCTTCTTTTCTGTGTATGATCAGCGTCTGACACATTTAGTTCTCTGTAAATACTGTTTACATGGGGAGCAGTTCTCTGTAAATATTTGATGACTGAAGAATGGGAGGTTAAACTGGATATTTCAGCTGAGGTGTATTCCAAATGTAGTTGTTAACTAAAGACAAAAATTAAGTTTAAACGTTATAATGGTCAAACACTATAGTGTACTTCTCCATCATGTAAAATCCAAAGTGTATATTCCTGATCAACTTTTCTCTACAAAGCATGGGTGGAGGAACTCAAACTCTATTTATTTCAAGGCTCTGCCAACTCCAGCACGCGGCTTCCAAGATAGCGGAACCTGTGGCTGTGCTCATCAAGCTACCAAAATGGGACAGTGGCAGATTTCATTCCTCCTCAGTTTCCATTGACGAGAGCCAATCTCAAACCCTCCTACATGCAAGAGGATTTGGGAAATACAGCCCCTGGCTGGACATTTCCTTCAGACAACTACACCACAAGGGAACTTTTTTGCTGGATGATTAGTCATCTCCAAAACTAGTTAGGAGTTTTGTTTTGTTCTGTTTGTGCAATAGTTCAGGTTAGAAGAATTAACTTGGTTTAAAGTGTTGTCAGAAGAAATGAAAGAAGAGATGCTATAGATTTAAATGAGAACTACGTTCTGGAACAAGACATACCAATTAAATGGCACCATATCAAGCAATTCCTTAGTCTTATCTTATTGACTTAGTGGAGTAAGTATGTTTCTTGACCCTCATACTACTCGTGAAAATGAAATAAATTTTTCATCCTTTGGTGTAGAATTAACACTTTTCAGTTATGGCGATTAATCTGCTAAGAGTGGTTATTTGCTTGCAAACGGGCAGGAATGCTCATGGCAAGGAGAAGGAGGGTAGTTATAGGTCTCCAGTGAAAAGATTTTGCTACTTAGGCAGAATGAAGTTGTAAGTAATGGAGTATTATAATGAATGGAGCACCTAACTACAGGCATATCTGGTTTTATTGTGCTTCACTTTATTGTGCTTCACAGATACTGTGTTGTTGTTGTTTTTTTTTTTTTACAAATTGAAGGTTTGGGGCAACCTTGCATCAAGCAGGGCTATTGGTGTCATTTTTCCAACAGCATGTGCTCACTTTGTGTTTCTGTGTCATCTTTTGGTAATTCTCCCAATATTTCAAACTTTTTCCTTATTATTATATCCGTTACAGTGATCTACAATCAGTGAACTTTGATGTTTCCATTATAATTATTATAGGGTACCAGGAACCACGCTCAAATAAGACAGCAAATTTGATTGATAAATCTTGTGTGTGTTCTGGCTGCTCCACTGGCTGTTCTCCTGTCTCTCTCCCTCTCCTCAGGCCTCCCTACTGGGCCAGAAACAACAATATTAAAATTGGGCCAATTAATAGCCTTGTAAGTGAAAGGGAGAGTCGTACATCTCTCACTTTACGTCATTAGCTGGAAATGATTAAGCTTAGCGAGGAAGGCATGTCCAAAAGCCATGATAGACCAAAGAAGGGCCACTTGTACCAACCAATGAGCCAAGCTGGGAATGCAAAGGAAAAGTTCTTGAAGGAAACTAAAAGTGCAACTCCAGTGAGAACAAGAAGGATAAGAAAGTGAAGCAGACTTACTGCTGATCTGGAGATAGTTTTAGTGGTCTGAATGGAAGGTCAAACCAGTTACAACATTCCCTTAAGCCAGAGCAAGGCCCTGACTCTCTTCAATCTATGGAGGCTGAGAGAGGTGAGGAAGCTGCAGAAGAAAAGTTGGAAGCTGTTAGAGGTTGGTTCATGAGGTTTAAGGAAAGAAGCCATCTCCTTAACATAAAGGTGCAAAGTGAAGCAGCAAGTGGTGTTGTAGAAGCTATAGCAAGTTACCTGGAAGCTCTAACTAAGATCATTGATGAGGGTTAGCCACTAAACAACAGATTTTCAATGTAGACATAACCGTCTTCTGTTGGAAGAAGATACCACCTAAGACTTTCATAGCTAGAGAGGAGAATTCAATGCCTGACTTCAAAGCTTCAAAGGACAGGGTGACCCTCTTGTTAGGGGCTAACGCAGTTGGTGACTTTAAATTGGAGCTAATGCTTATTTACCATTCTGAAAATCCTAGGCCCTTTAAGAATATGCTAAATCTACTCTGCGTGTGCTCTGTAAATGGAAAAACAAAGCCTGGATAACAGCACATCTGTGTACACATTGTAAGCTCACTTACAGTAGGTTGAGACCTACTGCTCAAGAAAATTAAGATTTCTTTTAAAACATGACGACACATTGACTATGTTCCTGGTCACCCAAGAGCTCTAATGGAGATGTACAAGGAGATGAATGTTGTTTTCATGCCTGCTAACACAAAATCCATTCTGCAGCCCATGGATTAAGGAGTAATTTCAACTTCTAAGTCTTAATATTTAAGAAATATATTTTATAAGGCTATAGCTGCCATAGATACTGATTTCCATGTTAGATCTGGGCAAAGGAAATTGAAAATCTTCTGTAAAAGATTCACCATTCTAGACGCCATTAAGAACATCTGTGATTACGGAAGGAGGTCAAAATATCAACATTAACAGGAATTCGGAAGAGATTGATTCCTACCCTCATGGTTGACTTTGAGGAGTTCAAAATCCAGTGCAGGAAGTAACTGAAGATGTGGTGGAAATCAGGAGAGAACTAGAATTAGAAGTGGAGCCTCAAGATGGAACTGAAGTGATGTTACCTTATGACAAAACTTGAACTGATGAGGAGTTGCTTCTTATGAAAGAGCAAAGAAAGTGGTTTCTTGAGATGGAATCTACTCCTGGTGGAGATGCTGTGCACACTGTTGACATGACAACAAAGGATTTAGGACAGTACCTAAACTTAGTTGATAAAGCAGCATCAGGGTTTGAGAGGATTGTCTCTCCTTTTGAAAGAAGTTTAACTGTGGGTAAAATGGTACCAAACAGCATTCCAAGTTTGCAGAGAAATATTTCGTGAAAGAAAGTGAATCAAGGCAACAAACTTCATTGTTGTCTTATTGTAGAAAGTTGCCACAGCTACCCCAACCTTTAGCAACCACCACCCTCATCAGTCAGCCGCCATCCACATTGAGGCAAGATGCTCCATTTGCAAGATTACAACTTGCTGAAGGCTTAGATGATCATTAGAACTTTTTAGCAATGAAGTATTTCTGATGAAGGTATGTACATTGTTTCTTTACACATAATGTAACTGCACACTTAATATATTACACCGTAGCATAAAATGTAACTTTTATATGCACTGGGAAACCAAAAAATGTTGCCTTATTTGTGTCTTCACTTTGTTGCAGTGGTCTGAAACTGAATCCATGATATTCCCAAGGTATACCTGTACTTTTGAAAATCTTCTAACTCTACAGTAAAGCGAAGCTTATTCGATGCAAGCAAATTAAACTTGATTTTGCCTTGTGATTTTTGTTCTTGTTGTTATTGAGGATAGGGTTTTTGACTTTGACCTTTCTCTGGCTTTGCAGACTGGCTCTGTACGGGGCAGTCCTTCACTGATTACCTGGGCTTGCTCTGAGCCTAGGGATTCAGCCCCAGGCAAAGCCTAAGGTCCCCTCAGGTCATTTCTGAGCATGCATTCTTGCCTTGGCCCCCATGTAGTTTCTCAAATTCCCATACACATGGCTGCTGTTGAATGTCTTAACTTCCCAAAGAGTATTCATTACCCCAACTTCTCCTCAGGGTCTTGTATGGTCTAGTGTATGTCTCTTCCTGTAATCTCTTGCCCCAGGTGTCTGCAGATTTGTAGTATTCCTGCAGTTTTGCAAGCAGTGCCTGCTGCTTTTACCCACTTGAGATCTAAGGACAGTACCCAGTCCTTTAGGTGGTCCCCAGACAGGTTAGAACTTTGCAAATAAGGCATTCCCTGAGCCCTACAGTTCTAGGCAGGAAACTGGGCACTGGGCTGTCTTCCTTCAAACCCAGTTTACCCTGGAATGGGGAGGAGGCAGGGCAAAGGTGAGTAAAAAACACCATGAAATTTTTTCTTGACTAGGCATATATTTGGTTGCTATAGACTTTTCACTGTTTTCTCTCAAGCTCCTCTAAGATTAAATCAGTTTCTGGGTGCTTTTTGATGTTTCCATGGGGGAAATAAGAGCTTGGAACTTCCTAGTTTATCATTTTACTAATGTCCAGCCTCTTTTTAAATATAACTTACTTTAATCATTACTTCGTATAAATTAATTGCTCATTTATAGTGAGCAAGATATACTGTTTCATTTCTAAATTTCTTGTTAGGATGTGAAAGCCATTAAATAGATCATCTCACTCTTCTGGAAGAGTCATTTGCCCTACCATTACTATATTAAACTCTAATAAATTCTTCAACTCTATAATTAGTTCTTAATAAATTTAGTGATAACCTCAGAGTGGCATGCCTAAAAAATATATAAACAATCTATAACAACTAACCATCTTATTTCTATTCTAAAGCCTACAGAAGCTTTATCATTTTTTCTCAAAGGTAGGTCCGCCTGCTTATTTTGTTGCCTTTTATATCACTCACAGGCATTGCAACTAAAGCTAAAATAGTGCATATTTTCTAAGTTGTAAGTCAATTTGAAAGATGGATATTGTTATCCAAATCATTTAAAATCTTTGTGCTGGCCATGGCTCTTGAGATTGTATAGTTCAATTCCTTCATGACCCAGATATGGACATCATGGGCGAGATCAATGTTACTGAACTAATTAGTCATAAGGTTATAATACAACAAGCACTTTTATTCATAGTCTCATGCTCTTTTTATTATATTATACTTTCTTTTATCTGTCCTCCCAATTACTCTGATAAAAACTAAATTGAACTGCATGGCACTGGTCATACTAAAAATGTTTAACAATCAGAATCGCTGGAGTATAGTCCTGGGGGAGAGCCCTATTTTTCCAGCTCTTAACCCTTTGGATGTACAGGGTATGGGTGAAGTCATGGGAGAAAATGAGATAGCTGGGGATAGGGAACACCCTTGTGGATCAAAGGATGGCTATTTACTAAAAAATATGAAAGTATTTTTATTTTTAACAGCCAAACTACAGCAAATTGGCTTAATGTAATATCAGGTCATTTGCTTATTTTCTTTGTCTCCCTGATGCTTCTAGTGTTTCAAACCATAAAATATGTTTGGATAAGTCCAATCTTTCCTGGAAAAAAATGTAAAATGAATTACCTAGCAACTTCTCCTGCTTTAGGAAGCTGATGGGCAACTGGTTGCCAGGCAACCACTAATTTCCTTCTAGCAATAACAAAAATGAACAACAGATCATGTTTTTCTCAACAACAACAACAAAAAAAAAAAAAAAACCAAAGCCTTAGGTCTGTAGACAACTGACCAAAACCAGATCTAGAGGCTCTCACTGGTGTCTTTTATGAATATTTCTCATAATCAGATAACTAAGACTTTTAATCTTATTTAAGGATACAGAGAAGAAACTTTATGGGAGCTCATCACATCACACGTAATGAAAAAACAACATTCAGGCAAACTCCAAGGGACAGACAGTTAAAATAGCTTCTTTTCCAATATTTTGCATTTCAATAGCTATGTGTTAGAAACACTATACTATTCAAACCAGGGTACCTAGTGGGATGCCAGGGGTTATACTTCCCCAGGATAAATAAAACATATCTTCCTTGAGCATTTAAGTGGTAGGACGATTTTTAAATTTTTTTCTGCATCAAAATCGACATATATAGCATTGAACACAATTCAATATCACAATAAATTTTTAGGAAGCATGAGACAAAGAAATGTTATAATTATGGAGTAGCAATTTGGATTATATACTCAGTCTTGGACTCCCTGGAGGTGGGAGCCATACCGTTTGACTTTTCTTTCCCTTGAGGTTTAGTTACTTATTGTGATATAAAAGCCACTCCCAAACTTAGCAATTTAAAATAACAGTTATTACTTCTCACAATCCTATGAGTTGTCAATCTGAGCGGTTCTTCTAGTCTTACCTGGGATCACTCGTGTGCCCGCAGCCCTCTAACTGCTCGACCGACAGAGGTCTAGCAGCTGGTACCTGCTGCCAACTGACTCTCCCCCTCCAACAGGCTAGACTGGGCTCTTCACAGGATGGTGGTTTCAAGTCTCCAATAAATTGAGAATAAATACGACAAGATCTCCTAAGGTCTAAGCTCCAGGACCTGAACCACGTCCCTTCTGCCACATTCTATTAGTCACAGGCCAGCCCAGTTGCAAAGGGCGTGGAAATAGATTCTGCGTCTTGATTAGAGGAGCAGAGGTGCGTGGATGCAAACAGGTGAGATTCATTGCAGTCATTACAGCAACAATTTACCACAAGGGTATTTCAGTGAGTTAAGCAGACCCTGGTGAACTGAGTATCATCGCTTTAGAAGTCCTCCGGAATGAAAGCCATTCACTTAACGTAACAAGAACACCAAGTATCGGGCCTGGAGGACACCCAAAATCCTGACTGTATTATCCGTTTAAGGGGAAGCCAACACAGGAAAGGTTTGTTTTAGCAAAGATACTGCCTCTAATTAAGTAAGATCAGAAAGAATGCGGGTGGCTATTAAACTTCTCCCTGAAAAGAATATTAAGTAGAAGGCAAAATGCCCAAGTCTAATGAATACTAAATCAGAAAACAACAACAGCATGACGCATAGAAATTTCAAAGACTATGGAACATGTAAAAGTCCCCATAAACATTATGTTTTATTCTTTGTCTATTTCTCCAAATTGATTAGAAGTAAACATATATGTGCGTGTGTGTGTGTGTGTGTGTGTGT
>CM052454.1:2811716-2843353 GCA_028533085.1 Varecia variegata
CATGCGCCACCAGGCCCGGCTAATTTTTTCTGTATATATTTTTAGTTGGCCAGATCATTTCTTTTTATTTTTAGTAGAGACGGGGTCTCGATCTCGCTCAGGCTAGTCTCAAACTCCTGAGCTCAAACAATCCGCCCACCTCGGCCTCCCAAGTGCTAGGATTACAGGCGTGAGCCACCACGCCCGGCCTCTTTGTATTTTTAGTAGAGACGGGGTCTCACTCTTGCTCAGGCTGGTCTCGAACTCCTGAGCTCAAACAATCCACCCTCCTCGGCCTCCCAGAGTGCTAGGATTACAGGCGTGAGCCACCGCGCCTGGCTAATCTCTCTAATTCTTGATGAATAGGTTTTACCATCTCTTAGCACATTCTTATAAGTGATTTGGCAGCTTTCTGTGGAATCTAGACATGAGGGTCCTTTTGCAGTGGTTCTCAGGCTTTGGAGGTGAAAGGAAATAAAGAGAATCACATTTATCATCCTGCTACACCAAGAATTAAATTAGGGTATAGAAATACTTAATTCATTGATAAAAATCCTAAAAATATTTATTGATATTCATATAAACATCTGTATATGTATTGAGGGTACATCCTCAAAAAAGAGGCTTGATGAGAAATATTCACACAGGTATAAAAAACCCTTTGAATGCATGTGAGACAAATGTGGGTGAGACGTGTTGAAGACGTAAACCAAGGGAGCAAAATTGCCAGTGAAGAGCAAAGAATGACACAACGTCCTGGACTTGAGACCGATTAGACGCTGTTACACGCTGAATTGTGTCCTCCCCTGAATCCGTATCTAACTGTGTTCTCATAAAAAGAGGAGACGGGGGCCCGTGAGAGACGCCAGGCATGCCTGTGCACAGAGGAAAGGCCACGTGAGGACACGGTGGGAAGCCGTCACCTGCAAGCCGAGGACAGAGTCCTCAGGGGAAACTGAACCTGCTGACATCTGGCTCTTGTACTTTCGGTCTCCAGAACTGGGGGAAATACATTTCTGTTGTCCAAGCCACCTGCTCTGCTGTATTTTGCTATGACAGCCTTAGCGAACTAATATAGATGCCAAGTAAGGGACGGTGGAGAAGGGGCGGGGACCTTGGTTCTCCCAGATAAGGACTGCGTGGTGGCATGAGATGAAAGCCACTCTGGGGAGGGGGATCCCTGCCTTTCCCCTCTCGCCTTATTTTCTTGTGTATCATTCACTTACCAAGCAAGGTTCAGCTAAGCTAATACACAGTTCTGTGTTGATGGAAGATAAGGTCAGGAGGCATTCAAAACAAGAGTTCAGAGCAAGGGCCTTTGAGAAAAACCTGTTCAAATCCATTTGGGGCAAGTTACAACGTAACCAGACTTGGGGACTCACCAAAACCAATTGGGTGACTTGCCATTCTTTGGTCAATGTTAATAACCTCCATTATGTTAATTAACAAAAGCTCTGGTTTTGTTCAGAGATGAAGATAAATGAAGAGTTTAGAGTATCAGCCTCCGGATTGTGGATTTTGATGAGTCTTTCCAAATGCTGACTAACCCTAGTGTATGTTTTCCCAGTTGGGTACTTCAGATGTTCCTAACAACTTTCGGGAATAAAATAAAACTAGATATCAAAGGTGCAGAGCAGGTCCTTGGCTAGTGTCGTTTCGTTATGATGCTGATGAGCCTGAGGGGCCACTGTCTGTGTGGAGTCCGCTTGGGGTTTCTCCAGCTACCCCAATTTCCTCCTGAGTCCCAAAGCTGTGCAAGTTAGGTGCGTCGGTGTGTCTAAACTGTCCCAGTGTGAGTGAGCGTTGGTGTGTGCGTGAGCACCTTGCTATGGGACAGCTTCTGCCAGGGCGGGTCCCTGCCTTGCACCCCCAGCCACCCTCGATCCTGGTTTTTAGTGCGCAGAGTGGAAAATGAATGAGTGAGTGAATGATTGTCCAATAACAATATGTAGATGGTAATCATACAGACACATGACAACAAACAATGCAAGTGACAGTGGTCAGCGAGCCCACTGTATTGAAGATCGTTTTTGAACTGTGTGGTGGGAAGAGGTGCTTCGGACAAGTTTTGCTGTGCAAACATTCATTCCTTGGTTAAACCCACCACACCACTATGACTGCCATCAGTCCCCGATTGACCAAAAATTGGGTGATTATTTTTATTAATCTTTCTTCAGTGTTAGGTAGAGCTCACATTTATGTCAACGTTTAATATGAGTAGCATTTTGGTCTTTATTGAGAAGTTCGGTGATATTTTCTGTGACCCAGAAACATGCTGTAGGAACTTAACTCTTATTTCTAACAATTCGCCTATGGTAAAATTGCTTTTATCGTATGTCATTTCGCTTAAGGTCGCAGTTTCCAAGACCCTATCAAAGATGTGAAGTGAGGACTGACTTTATATCACCCTGTCCATGCTGAAGAATTTTAAGATACATGACAAATAGTATAAAACTCTCTAAGGACATACACAATATGATTTACGATAGTGTTTAAACTCTGAGCATACTTTTTCAATTTGTTAAATTGTCTTTTTTTCTTCGTCAGTAACAATTGTTGCTGTCTTGCCATGTACAACTGAAAATACTGGGAGAAAATGCAGTGCAGTGGAGTAACTTCCAGAAAACCTGTGCCTACTATAAGATGTCAACTATTTAAATTTAAACTGAGAAAGTCAATCAAAATGTGGGCATTTGGGCTGTGTGATAATCCTCTCAATATTTGGAAACATTCTAAATGGACTTAGTTGAAAGAAGGGAACTGATGTTATTACAACTCAATTTATAAACAGTGATCGATCTTTCTCTTTTCTAAAACTGTAATTTAAGCAGGAAAACATGTTGCCTTAGCCATTGCCAGATCCTTCAGAAGTAAGAACAGCTGTTTTGCCAGCAGTGTGGGTTCCTTTTTCTATAGCGTTAGTAGCATCAGAAAAAAAAAATTTTTTTTTTTCTGATTTCGAAAGGACCAGCTGCTCTGTTGCTTTGGGAATATTCCCATATGTTCTGAATGGGAAAAATTAAATGAAGCCAAACCAAAGACTTTTGACTTCATAGAAGAGACAAAGCTTTTCAAGACTTTCTCAACCTGAAAGTTTATAATTAGCGTATTCATTTCCTGGAGGAAATGAATTTTTTGCTTCTTTGTGTAACTTAAAGGACAAGTTTTTTATCCATTCTCTCATAAGATTTTGTTTTGTACTTGGAATTAATAGTCCAATGAGCCAAAAATAGTCCATGATGGTTGTCTGAAAAGCTAAATTTGAGAGCCACTAGAAATGTATTAAACCATGAATTAGTACTCAAAATCTGAGTCTTGCAGCCCATCAGAGAAATACGTAAACCTGCTTTACAAATGACTAATTTCATATTTGTCTATAAGCTCACAGGCACTGCTTTGAAGACATCTGTTTTATGAATACTAGCATTTAGACTATCTAAAGGAGAACAGACAGAAACTTCTAAGAAACTGCCACTGAGACACTAAATGGCCTACAACCTGTGAATCAACTGGAAAAGTCTAGCTTTGAAATCAGCCATCATCTCTGACCTCTTTAGTGATAATCTTTCATTAACCTGCACAGTCTCTCAAGGTTATCTGTGGCAAAAGAGAAATGGCAATCCCTTTGTTCAGAGCTGGACAGTGTACACAAAGTAGGCAAGGAAATGGGCCCATAAGGATGGACATGTGTCAGAATCTTCTAGGAAAGCTTGTCCTGGAAGTGACCTCCCCACGGAAATTGTACATGGCCTGGACCTAATAAATGTGTGTGTTCCTTTCCATTTGATGAGTGTTTAACCTCAACTAGTCATTTGTGTGGAAGGAGGAAAGAGTGCAGAAAAATAGGTGAATTATATATTTGTATTAAGGCAGTGGAAATGAAGGATTTCTGGTTGCTACTTCTATGACTCTTTCTTATTTTTAATTATTATGAGTACAAAATCATTGTATACCTTTATACGGTACATGTGATGTTTTGATACAGGCATGCAATGTGAATTAATCCAATCAGGGTAATTGAGGTATCCATCACCTCAGGCATTTATCATTTCTTTGTGTTAGGAACATTCCAGTTCTGCTCTTTCAGTTACTTTAAAGTATACCCTGACTTACTGTTGATTATAATCACTTTGTGGTCCTATCAGATGTTGGTCATTCTATCTAACCAACTACATTTTTGCACCCATTAATGGCCCCCACTTTATCCTCCCATCCCTGCTACCCTCCCCAGTCTCTGATAACCATCATTCTATTCTTTCTCCATGAGATGAACCGTATTTAATACTTAGCTCCCACACATAAGTGAACACATGTGAGTTTGTCTTTCTGTGCCTGGTTTATTTCACTTAACATAATGTTCTCCAGCTCCATCTATGTTGCTACAAATGGCAGTATTTCATTCTTTTTTTGTGGCTACATAATATTCTGTCGTGTATATAAAACACAATTTCTTTATCCATTTATCCACTGATGCACACTCAGGTGATTCCAAATCTTGCGAATTGTGACTATTCCAATTGTGAATAGTACTGCAATAAATATGGGGCTGCAGATATCTTTTTGATATACTGAATTCCCTCCTTTGGATATATACCCAGCAATGGGATTGCTGGCTCATATGGTAGTTCCATTTTGAGTTTTTTGAGGAACCCTCATGGTGGTTGCACTAACTTACATTCCCACCAGCAGCCTACGAGGGTTGCCCTTTCTCCACATCCTCGCCAGCATTCTTTATTGCCTTTTTGATAAAAACCATTTGAACTAGGGTGAGATGATATCTCATTGTAGTTTTGATTTCTATGTCTCTGATGACTAATGATGTTGAGTATTTTTTTGTATACTTCTTGGCCATTTGTATGTCTTCTTTTGAGAAATATTTATTCAGATTCATTGCCCATTTTTAATCAGACTATTTGATTTTTTTTTTCCTGTTGAGTTGCTGGAGTTCCTTATGTATTCTGCTTATTAATCCTTTGTCAGACAAGTAGTTTGCAAATATTTTCTTCCATTCTAAGGGTTGTCTCTTCACTTTGTTGATTGTTTCCTGTATAAAGTTACTGGGCGATTTTTCTTGAAAGATGGAAACATTTAAGACAATGTTATAGAAAGAATATAGGGAGTGGGCAAAGCTTATACAAATGAGTGAAGCATAAATTACGGGATTTTCATTGTTGGCTTAGGTTTTAAGGGAATTGGGAGTTTGCCCAAAATATTCTAACTCTTGTCTCTTGAGTAATTTCTTCCACACCAGGGTGACTGAGACAGGATGGGCTCACCTGGAAACCAGAGCTAAGATATTGCTCCTTGCCACACCCAGCCGACCCGTTACCCCAATATCAGGTGGAAGCTTTGCTTGAATCCAATTTCAATTCAAGACCCAGAAAGCCTTATGCTTATAAACATTTCCTTAGAGTACAGAGGGTTGTTTTTTTTTGTTGTTGCAAATGCTTCTAAAATGGTGATATGAGTCAGAAGATTAAAAGGGTGGTAGCACTGTAAGAATTAAGCGTTCTGGATCCGACGAGCCATTCTTTGCATGAATATGACATTCACAGCTTGTGTTTTCTATTAGGGCTTCTCACAGGCAGGGAAATTTTGCTGAGAAATATGCCACATCTGCTGCTACTCTTTGGTACTAATTTGTTGTTTAAACATACATTGTATCCTTGGATAACTAATTCCAGAACATAATCTAGTCTCATAAACTAGGTGTGTGTATGCATATGCATTTGTACGGTGCATGTATGCGTGTATGTGTATGTGCATGTATATGCATGTGTGTGTGTGCATTTGTGTGTCTCAGGGATGGGGCTCTTCCTCAGCCTGCCAGAAATGCTGCAGTGTGTAAAGCTGATGTGTTATTATTTCTCAATGGTGGAACAATCTCCAGACTTCACATAAGCTTTTATACCATTTAAGTAAAGATGTCTTTTTAAAAATTTGAGTTTATGTCAGATGGTAACTAATAAAAAGTTGAAAATAGTAAAAAAAAAAAAATCTCTTAAAATAGAAAGTGTTCCCATTGCCAGGGCTCTCACACAAGTTGTTATCTAAAGAAGTCTACACTAATTAATTAATTAGAAGTGTAGTCAAGAATGGTGACGATTATGAGATTTTTACCCTTCTAGTCTTTTATTGATGCTGTGTCTTAGTGTCTGGGGCTGCTATAACCAAATACCATAGACTGGGTGACTTAAGCAATATAAATTTATTTTTCACAGTTCTAGAGGCTGGGAGGTCTAAGATCAAGGTGTTGACACCACATTTTGTATCTTCACATGGTGGAGAGAAAGAAAGACCTTTGTTCCCTTCATTCCCTTATATGGATATAGTCTTGGTCTATTCTTTTGCTGCTATAACAAAATGCCAAAGACTTGGTTAATTTATAACAAACAGAAATTTATTGGCTCGTGGTTCTGGAGGCTGGGAAGTCCCAGATCTAGGGGTCAGCCTCTGGCAAGGGCCTTTTTGCTGTGTCATCCCATGGCAAAAGGGCAAAAAGAGAGGACAAGAGATCAAATTCGCAACCTCAGCCCTTTTATAGTTAGTATTAACCCATTCATGAGGGTGGATCCCTCATGACGTAAACACTTCTCACTAGATCCCACCTCCCTGTATTCAGTGATCTTTGATGTTGCTATTGTAATTTGGGGGGGGGGCACCATGAACCGAGCCCATAGGAGACGGAGAACTTAATTGATAAATGTTGTGTGTATTGTGATTGCCTCACTGACCAACCATTCAATGGAATTCTGTTAAAAGTCAAGCACTGGGAATGACATGGGAAACAGTTAGCCTGTGTATGTTTGTAAGGAGTATCTTCCAGTAAAGCTATTGGATACAGAGGAATCACAACATATAGGCTTTATGACAAGATACACTGTCATAAATGAGCTGTGGCTGAAATATGGGTGATCCCTTTTCATTTAAGTGAAATAGAATAGTGAATGGAGGGTGACAAGGTGTTTGCAGAGGTATTTTTATTGCCAGTGGCCATATAAATTGACTTTGAAAATAATATAGAAGAGGGGCAGAAAACTAGGACTCAGCCGGTATCTTTGCCCTTGGAACCAGTCAATTCTTCATCATAGAGGGACTGACCAAAGGCTGAAGAGACAAACGTTTGCGAAAAGCAGTAGTTAGAAACTTTGACTTTTAAATGGATGCTCAAAGTGGATAACTTTAATTTTTTCTCTAATCTAGAAGTTTTATTAGTTTATGATTTCCTGAGAGGTAAATGAATTATTTGGGGAAAAGTTATTTTATTATTTTAATTCAATAACTGATTGTGCTTTATAATATCTTGCGTATAGCTGTATATATAACTGAGGTTTTTTACCAGTTCTCAGTTACCTAAAAGACAGCAGCCTTATTTTAAAAAATATTACCTAATTTTCCATTTCCTCTGTCTTTTCCATGAATAAATGTTACTGTCTTTATTTTTTATGATATGTGATCTTCAGTAAGATCATGGGCAAATTATTGAATGCAAACAATAAAAATCAGCAAATGTTAAAGTATTTGTCCAAAAAGAATTCTTCCTCCATCACAGATAGTGTTTATGTAAATTACCTGTTTATCTTTTTTATGTTCCTGTGTATATTGAATAATTTTTTCAAGAATGCTTATTCACATGGTACTATAGAAGAATAAAGTATTTGTAGGATTATATAGATTTTCCACAGAAAGGGCAAAACAGGATTCTAGAATTTATAATTTTGTTTTGTTTCGTTTTATGTGATTTACTTTCCCAGCCAAGCTTTAGATTGTCAAAGAATTAGGTGGTATCTTTTCAGTCCTGTTTTTGTCCTTAGCAATGCATAGTGCAATGTCCAAAGTGCGTGAGGCAGTGGTGGGTTCAATACATTCTCATTAAATGAAGGACTAAGTCTGCAATTGGTAGTTTACAAAAACTAGGCAGTTGAATTCATTTTGAGGTTCACAAGGTAAATGTTTCAAGATTAATCAATGCTAATTTTGCTTAATATTTTTGAAAGCTCCCAGAAAAGCTAATTGAGATAATTGATTATTTCCACCTCTCTTTAGTATAGAGAAAATCCCAATTCTTGCTGAATTCACTATAAATCCTATACTCTTTACTCTCAGAGGAATTTGAATCAGATAGACCAGATGGTATTAGTGAGCCTCTAAGTCTAACTGGTGAATTTCTGCTCCTCTCCCCATACCTTGCACAGTTACTCTATAAATGATTGATAAATATCACCTACCTAATGGGCCACCCCGTTGTGATTGTTCTTAATAATTGTTTGTTTTTGTGAATAAGGGTGATGTTTCTTTGCAATTACTCTGCTTGCAAAGATGAACCATGAATGTTTAATACTCTTGTTTCAGAAATGGCTTTAGTGATTTCCATTTGGGATTTTTAAAAATGAAATTACTTTTGTACATAACACAAATATATATATGCCTCATCAGTTTGTGATAATGTCCTAACAATGGTTGAATCCAAACTTCCCTGCCTAAAAGTTTGCACTATATACCAGGCACTCCAGGCCTGCAAAGTTGTACCCCAGTACATCTGAGACTCTTCAAGGATATTTTCCATGCACCCTCAAATTAGTTCTCCTTTTTGCTGCTGCTGCTTCTGCTGCCACTGCTGGAGGCCCTCTTTGGCTCGTCTCAGCACACAGAGACATGTGATCCCTTGATTTAGGATCCAATGGTACCACTGCCCTTGCTTCTACTGCCACATCTAGGGATCTGCAATCATTGGTGCCATCTAACCGGAGATGCACATCTGCTGTGGTTGCTAAGCAGGGCTGTACCCCTCACCTATACTGAGTAGGATTGACTGCCAGAGTGGGCAGCCCAGCCGATGGCTCACATCACCAGTGTTCTCATCCTGCTCAGTTCTTCTACTAAGTAGACAGGGGAATGGCCTTCCTTCTCTAGAATATGATCAGTTATGGGACTCCTTAGCAACATAACTTAGACCTCAAGGTGTTAAGTAGTGAAATGGCTCCTTTAGTTTTGCAAAAATGGTCCTTTTCTTTTTGGGGACATACATAAACTAACCCAGAGTTTAGGTGGGAAAAGTTTCCAGTATTAGCTGTGTATCTGAAACCACATCTTCTCTGTGACCCTCAAACTCTGTGCAAATTTTCCTCAACCTTCCATATATTTTCCTTGAGATTTAGTCTCTCCCAAGTCCCTGCTGACTCTACTTGAAATTTGACTTCTGTTAGTCCTTCTTTGCCTGTGTTCTCCACTTGTTGGATATGTTCGTATATGGTCATACTTCCGGATATCTTCAGCATCCATGTGAACCAATTAGACATGGGGTGGGGGGGGACTGTTGTTTTGCGAAGTTATGACATAACTCCAAAATTCTAGTCATAACTATACACTGTGCATCTGGGATGACCTTCAGGTGTGAAAAAGTGAGTATATATGCTCTAAGATTCTTAGAATCTCTGGGTGGACAATGTGACTGAAAAATTCCTTCACATGATTCAGATATACTTTTCTGTGAAGAGAGAGAAAACGGAAGTGAAGGGGAAGGGTGGGTAAACCCCTATACCGAAAACTCACTGTCACTAAAAGGATGTCTTATAAATCTCAAGGTATAAAATAGTGTCACTAACTTAATTACTCCTAGAGATTAAAGTAGGTACAACAGAATTTTCAGAATGGGTATGAGGAATGTGAAGAGTAAGAGCCTGAGAAACTCTTGATTTTAGTTTCTCCAGGGTTTTAGTTTATCCTGGTTTTATTGTGCTCTCTATTTTGGTGCCTCCAAACATCATGGTTTAATTATATACCCATCAGTTTTCTGAGATCATGTCTCAGGTGGGCTTTTATATTTTTCCCATTCTACAGGAGTGGTTGGTATGATGATTTTTTTTTTTGCCTTATTAAAAAAAATTTATCATTTTAGAGAAAATAGTTGTAGCTGTGTAATCCAATTTTATCTTAGCTGTATTGGCCAGTGGAAAATACCAGAATCAGCTCACAAGAGGCCACAGGAGATTGGGCAGTGACTTTCTTGAAGCATAAATATTCTTTAGAATATGCTGATAATGGACACATCTGGCACTTGAAGCTGTAGCAAAGCAGGAGCAAATCTGGATTAGTCAGCATCATGTGGTGGTGTACAAGGTCAATCACAGGGGAGGTGAAATCACAGAATTAGAGAACCTTGGCGCTGAAGGGATCTTAACTAAAATCTATACTAAGAAATATGTTGACATCATGACTCAGTGTCTACGTAGGTATATCTAAAACAAAAGTTTTACACGCAGACACGCAAAAATAACAAAAATTCTTACAGTTGCTGTAAAAAAGCATGTTCTTGTTCTCCACTCGATTCTTGACGCACTAAATCAATTTCATATTCCATGTATGTTTGGGAACAGAAATTGGAAAGTACTATTCTAGATCATGTTGAACAGCCTTTTACATTATGGAGGAATTGGATAGTCCTAGCAATTAAGTGAATTTCATAACCTCTGTGGCTAGTTAGGCCTAGAACTCAGGTCTTCTGATTCTTTGGCCATGCTCTCTCGTCAACACCGGTGTATAATCAGAGATCTAGGGCATTTGTTTTTAATGTTTTAAAACATTTGTTTTAATGTTGGACAGTGTGTATGTTGGGCTGCGTAAGGATTATAATTGTAGTTGTAGTTTCAAATATTAAATGGATATTAAAATGTTATTATTTAGATAACCATGCATGCAAAATTTTTGGTTGTCACTCATTTTTAGTATGCATGCAAACAGAGAATAGGCAGAAGGCAATAATGTGAGGAATTACAGTGGGAGCTCCTGCTGAGAACTAAAATTTTGGGTTTCTTGCTGCCTGTAGGAGTCAGATTTTCTTGACTCTCATTCAGGCCCCTCCAGGATAAGTCAAAGCCCTGTGTGGCCTTGAGAGGAATTGAGTAGGGGACAGCTTTTATGTGAGTAGCAAAAGGCTTCCCTTTGGAAAGGAGCTTTGTGTATTCTTGACTCTTAACTGGTCTCTTGTTAGGAGTTAATGCCCACCAGGTAACTTCTCTTGCTTAAGTGCTGCTCTGACATTCTCCCTGCCCTCAATGAGTGAACTATCGAGCACGCTGCATATATTTTGAATTGCTTTCCCGGTGGGTGGTATTGAGTCCTAATGAACTCATGTGGCCCCATTTCAATCCAGTGGCACACATGATAAAACCTAGTGGTTGACCAATTATTCTGCAAAGTGTTGTCACTGGACCATTAGCATCACATACTTGGTGTACATATTAGAAATGCAGCATCCTGAGCCCTGCTACAGATCAACCAAACTGGACTTTCAGGGATGAGCCTGGGAATTCACATTTTTTACAAGCTTTTCTTTTGGGCAGCTGGCGGATGTTGTGAATTCCATGTGGCAGGCACCATATCTGTATTGCTCTTTGCTATGGTCTGAATGTATACCATACCTCATTTTATTGCACTCTGTTTTATGGCACTGTGCAGATATTGCATTTCTTACAAATTGAAGGTTTGTGGCAGCCCTGCGTTGAGCAAGTCTATTGGTCATTTTTCTAACAGCATGTGCTCACTTTGTATCTCTGTGTTAGATGGTCATTAACAATTTTTAGCAATAAAGTATTTCTAATTAAGGTATGCACTTTTTTGACATATGCTATCCCATACTTAATAGACTATAGGATAGTAAATGTAACTTTTATATGTGCTGGGAAACCAAAAAATATGTGTGACTCATTTCATTGCAATATTCTCTTTATCGTGGTAGTCTGGAACCAAACCTGCAATATCTCTGAGGTATGCCTGTATCCCCTCCAAAATTCAGATATTGAAACTTAAAGTCCACTGTGATGGTCTTTAAGAGGTCATTAGGCCATGAGGGCTTCTCCCCTTGTGAGTGGGGGTAAGGCCCTTACAAAAGAGGCTTCACACAGCATGGGTTAGCTTGCTCCTCAGCCTCCCGCCCCGTGAGGACACAGCCTTCCTCCCCTCCAGAGGATGCGGCAATGAAACGCCATCTTGGAACTAGAGAGCAGCCCTCATCAGACAACCAAACCTGCCAGCACCTTGACTTGGACTTCCCTTCCTCCAGAACTGTGAGAAGATAAATTTCTGTTCTCGATAAATTACCCAGACTCAGCTGTGTTGTTTAGCAGCACAGACTAAGACACTCATCACTCCATCTCCCAGTGATGAGCCCATAGCAGACATGCAAGAATTACTTGCTGACCAGATAGCCCACCTCCCACTTCATAATCTTCAGCGTCTAAGGCAACTGAGCAACCAACACTTGTGAAAAGCTTAGCGAGATGGTGTGGGCTCTGCTGTTCAACCTTGAGAGAGTTGCTCAACATCTCTGTGCCTAGGTTCGTTTATCTGATAAAAGGGAGATGACACCACTACCTACCTGGCCTTTGATTATGAGGGTATACAAAGTGTTGAGAACAATGCCAGGCAAATAGGAAGAGCTCCTTAGATATACTCCATGTAATTGTTGGCATGTGCGAATCACGTTCTTGGGTGTTGTCTGTTCCCTTTAACCACCCTGTCAGGTTACTTTCATACATGAGGAAGCTAAGTTAGTGGTATTCTAGTGGCTTGCCCACATCATCGAGCCTTGTAAATGTGAGCCTGGATTCAGACTAGGTCTCTGAGGAACAGGCAGCTCAGTGCCCTGTCTAAGATACAGGTGCTCTGTCTCCTTCCCTCTAGTTCTCACGCCACCTCCTTTGTATGGAAAGACTTGCCCTTTTTCTTGAAGATTGGTAGAATGTTATAAGGACTCATTTATAACTCCTGCTGGCCCGCCCCAGCCATTTAAGAGTTGCTATCTGATCATCGCTGCCATGGTATGCAAAGAAAGAAAGAAACAATCACGCTCATTCCTCTAATCCAGGGCTTCTCAATCTCAACAGGGCTGACATTTTGGGCTGGATAATTCTTGGTTGTGCGGCTGTCCTGTGGTTTAGCAGCATCCCTGCCCTCTACCTACTAGATGCCAGGAACACCACCCATCCTGTCTAACGACCAAAAGTGTCTCCAGACATTGCCAAATGCTTCCTGGAGGGCTTAACTGCCCCTGGGTGAAATTCTGCTTTTACCTGTTCCATGTCATTCTGTCTCCCCCTTTTCAACCAGCTCTATCTAACTTGCTGTCTATTTTTTAGCCTCTCCTCCAGCTTCCCATTGAGGTCCAGAGCAGACAGAAGCAGTCGTCCCTTTCAAAACACGCTATTTCCTGGTGCCTGAAATGCCTCCGTTAGAAGTGAAGGCATAGCTTTGAAGAGCCTTAAAGCGTGCAAATCTCTGGAAGGAATTACATGTTATCAGTTGTTGAAAATTATAATGATTTGGTTTTATTTATTCACTTTTTGTGGCAAGTAGATGATAGGATAAACACAGAACATAATCATTTACATATACATATTTTTTTCCAACAGCATAATACAATGTTTTATGTATAGTACATACTTAATAAATATTTATTGCTTGATGAATGAATGGATGAGTGAATAGGTTAAAGAAGGATTAGGAGAGATGGAGACACCAAAAGTATATTGTTTTTCTAAAAAAAAAAAAATGTGAAGGAAAGCACTGTTGAAAAGAATTTTATTTTTTTAAAACAAAAAAAGAGATCTGGATAGGTTCAAATTAGTTGAAAGAAGGGGAGTTTGTGACACAAGAGTCTTTTCTTTTGTTCTTAAATCAGCTCCTCCACTGAGCAACGGAACAGCTCTTGTGCTTGTTCACCACGTCTCTCCCCACCGTTTGCTTGTTTACTGTTTTCCTTCCTCTTGTTCATGTGCTCCTGGCTTTGCTTTCTTCTTCCCTCTCCTACCTCCATTCCCTCTTTCACTTTCAGATCCTCTCACTCTCTTCCTCTTCCTCACTTTTCCTCTACTTTCCCATGTGCCTATATGTTGATCGCTTTCAATCCAATCATCAGATGATGGCTGGGACGGAATCTTGAGACCGTCTATCAGTAGCATTTATGTATTTCAAGGCTGCACAAATCTCAGTTAGCAAGTGAGAAGCTTGCTGTTAAAGGAAAAGTGAAAGAAATGAGAAAATTCCAGTAGGGTAATTGGAGATTTCTTGAGGAAGGACAGGGGGAGATTGGGGGTAGAGGGCGTGGTAACAAAGAAAAGGGAAAAGCAATCAGAAGTGAGGGGGGAGGCGTCGTCCCTCCTCTCCTGCATGGCTTCAGCAGCCCCTTTGTGCCACGTGTTCTCTGCCTCTGCTGTACGCAGTTCTTGCTACCTAGACGCTTCTCGACGTATGATGGGGTTTGTGTACCGGTAAACTCATCGTAAGTAGAAAATATCTTTAGGTTGAAAATGCATTCAATACCCCTGACCTCCTGAACATCATAGCTTAGCTGAGTCTACTGGAAACATGCTCAGAACAATACTGTCCGCCTACGGTTGGGCAAAGTCTTCCAGCACGGAGCCTGTTTTATAATAAAGTGTTGAGTATCTCAGTAATTGATTGAATACTGTACTGAGAATGGAAAACAGAATGTCTGTATGGGTACTCACTATTAACATACATAGCTGAAAACACTGTCATAAAGCCCAAAAATTGTAAATTGGGACTGTTTGTATTTATACATGGTGAAAAAAAAATGCAGGTTCTTTTTTTCTGGTATTTTTGACTCTGTGAATGTAGTAAGTCTTCAAAATTTTGTTTATCCCAGTGGAATCCGGGATTCCCAGAAGTCACTATCCAGGCATTTTATGCTCACATTTCAACTAGTCTGCCTAGGCTGCTTTTAACTCAGGATTCTCAGGAGGGGTATAAAAGAGGCATATTTTGAATTCCTTATTTCTGTCTGAACTTACATCATAATGGATAAATCTGTTAATTAAGGGGCTTTCAATAAGGTGGGATTTTATTGTTCTAAAATACTCCATGGAATATCCCAAAATCTCTGCATTGTGCAATGACAAGAGCTACATAGAGATAAAACATAGTAACATGTTCTCAGGAAGAATAAGAGTGGTAATATTGAGCTGACACTTATACCATATCAGAAACTGGATTACTGAAAAACTTGCATTCCTGTGAAGTGTAGGTATCTGTGTTCCTGGCCTGATACCGATGCTATCCACCCAAATGTGCAAATTGCAAATGCCCTAACTTCTGGAAGATTAAGCAATTTCTAGTATTTTTAATTTTTATTTTACTTCTATTTTTCTAATATATTTTGCTATGTTAATTTTCATCAATCTGTTAATATCAATGAAATGTGGTCTTGCGTGTGCGAAACCAGCTGTGAAGGCTGACAGTGAGAACGACTACCCAGACACGGTTCAAGGTTGCTTTCACATTAGTTAGCTGCTAAACCAGACAACTAGCTAAGCAAAGAATATCTATCAGAAAAAAAATTGAAAGTAAATAGACGGAATGCTCTGATACCTCCTGCTTCTTCACAAAGAAGTTTCCAGATTTAAGTGGTTAGTGCTGCTTGTGCTAGCGGGAAGCTCTGATTTTGAAGGTGCCCAGAGCCTGTTTTTAACACAGAACCATGGCAGTACCCGAGAGCTTTTCTCTACTGTCTTAGCCTTCGATTCTTTGTGCCACTACTTCTGTATCTGTGGTCTCATTTTTTACTGATCACTTGTCAAAGCAAATTTCCTCATGGCCTAGCATATGGCAATACCCCTTAGAGACAGTTTTGTGAATTTCTGTTATATCACCATCAGCTGACTAGAGATATCTTAACTGTCCAGTTGATAGAGATGATTGCTTTTTTTAACTTAATAAACACTCTCCATAAAAGTCAAAGGAATAATTTTATATTATAGTTTAATCACCTACATGAGAAAGAATTTAGACATATCCTCCCTACGAATTATATACACTATTATAAAGACAGAGTTAGCTAGCACAAATCCATGTTTGTGGAAGTCATGTATTTGCCAAAGTTCCCAGAAACTGGAGGGGAGAGGCAGGAAATTCACTAACAATCCCCAGTACTCTTGAAGATGCCACAGCTGAAACGACTGACAAACCATTTTGATAGATTGCGTTAGAGTTCCCCCACTTCACTCTCACCCTGTAATTCAACTATACGTTAAGAGGCTTTGCATTACCTCCCAGCAGAGTAGGTGGGGTGTACATCCCCACCCCACTGACTTCAGATTTGGTGAGGAGCCTTGATTTGGCTGATGAAATGTTAGCAGATGTTACATGAGCTGAGGTTCCAAATGTGTGAACATGGTTAGGCGTGGTTTTTTGTCCTTCTGCCATCTAGTTGCAAAGACCATGCTCTGGGAAGCCACTAGTCCCAGGATGAGAGGCATGCAGAGCAGACTTGAACCTGACCTTGACCTGCAGCTTGAAGCAGACCCATCCCGGCCAATCTGCAAAGCCATGAGGGAGAAATAAATGTCTATGTTGTGAGCCACTGCGATTTGGGGGTTTGTGTATTAGATAGCATTATCGTATCAGAACTCTGGCTAACATATCAGGACAATATTTTCCCATCTAAATTCAGCTTTCAAGAATTCATAAATTCTTTAAAAATTCTCTTAATAATGGACACAGCTAAAGAGACAAGATATGGTTACCTCTGCCACATCTCAATAATTATCAAGGCTTTATGAGGTAGGATTTGTGTTTCTTTTGGAAGCATTCCTCTGCCAAAATGAGGTTTAGAGAAAATGCATGAAAGCTTATTTGAATTGCTCCTTCTTTTTCCTCACACACACAACATTTTAAGGGCACACTCGGTCCCAAGGTAAAGCCTGACATACTGATTTGGAACTAGCATCTGGGTTCTGTTGCTTTAGATAGCTGAGTGCTAAGAATGCAGAAATGGGGAGTAACATTTTAAATCCCCTTTCAGTACGTAAAAAGGACAATTTGGAGAGTCTAATGCCATTTCTCATGGTGGACACCTTGTGGTTTCTATGCCACGTCTGCATCCTTTCAGCAGACAACGTTACAGTCTTTTTAGCCACGAGCATTGGCAACCGCTGCCCCTGGCAGGCTCTGCTCAGCCCGGGTCCCTGGACAGTGCTGGCAAAGGCAGGCGTCATGTTAACCACCTGCATCTTCTCCCAGAAGATGGTGCTATTGAGTCAGCCATGCTCCAGCAGGCTGACCAGCTCACACTTCCTACTGAAGGGTGGTCTTCCCATAACCACCTTTTTGGCCCAAGTCCGCTGTGCTGAGTGTGCAGTGGAACCGTCTGGTTTTCACATGGGATTTGACTACCTACCCTGACACTGATCAGCTTGACTGGAGCTCTGTTAGCCCTCCTTGCTTTTCCCCATCCTCTTCTGTCCAGAAACCAGACTCTCTTCTCCATACCTACAGATAGATGCAGTCTACTCTATGTAAATTTAGCATCATAAATAGGACCCCATCCACCTGAGTCTCATCCCATGATTGTGCCTGTGCCTATGCTGAGGCTCCCTGCATTCCAGACTAGACCTCCTCACACCTGAGTGAGTGTGTGGACACACGTTTGGGTACCCTATGCGGGATTACTGACTGCGCTTATGGGATGTTAGTCCTTTACTAGGGCTGGTTAATACCAGCACCCCCACCCCCCCCAGTCTGTCTCCTTCTCTCACTCATCAATCCAAATTGCTGACGTTTTTCCTGATGCATGTTTATAAGTTAGGACTTTGTTTCCTCTGTCTACTTTGCATAGAAAATCTCCTCATGTGTTAGTTTGTTTAGGGGTACAGTAACAAAATACCACAGTCTGTGTGGCTTCAACAGCAAATTTATTTTCTGACAGTTCTGGAGGCTGGAAGTTCAAGATCAAGGTGTTGGCAGGACTAGTTTCTTTTTGGTTTGCATGTGGTCATCTTCTCGCTGCATCCTCGCATGGTCTTCCCTCTGTGTTTGCTGTCTGTATCCTAATCTCTTCTTATAAAGATACAAGTCATATTGGATTAGGACCTACCCTAATGATCCCATTTCAATGTAATTATTTCTTTAAAGGCCTCATCTACAAATATAGCCACATTCTGAGGTCCTGAGGGGTTAGGGCCTCAACGTATGAATTTTAGAACACAATTGAGTCCGTAACACCCCATTTTTCCAAATAAAAATAATTTTTATTTTTTTACTATTTGATTGAATCAGAGTTATTTTGAAGCATTTTGCCTGAACTTCAAATAATGGTCATGCGGCATGTAGTTTAAAATCTTTGATTCTGTGATGCTGACCGAGGAACGGGACTCTAATAGTCTAAATTTCCAAGGATGGATATAGCCTCCTGATTACTTATTTTGAAACATTAGCAGGACTGTTACAACTGGATTATCATTGCATAGCAATAGGTAGGCAAAAATCATCCAGTAAGCATTAATTTAAATTATGTGTAGTATTCATTGCTAGGTAATTCAGCAATGGATGAAGGGAAAAGAGCGTGGTGATAAGTGAAGTGTGACTGAACACGTGGTCTCTTAGCAACAGCCGACTGAACACGTGGTCTCTTAGCAACAGCCGACTGAACACGTAGTCTCTTAGCAATAGCATTATTTAAGAGGGAATCCGTCCAAGCTTTGCCACTCTCCTCGATCTCCGGACTGTGAATGTTGCCTCTTCAGGCCATGAACTCCTCTTCTTAATCCCCCCCCACCCCCCGCACCTATACATTTATTCCATCTGTATTTATTCCTCCACATTCGCTTGGCATCTCAATCTTTAACATTCACTGATGTGCCTTGCATTATTTTCCTCTCTCTGCGAAATTCTCAGACCCTTTCTATGCCCGACTTCCTTGCTGTCCATTTTTATCCATTATCATGTATTGATTTTGCTGCATGAAAAATCCACTCTAAGTTAAGTGACAAACCAAAACTGTTGATGTAGGTCATGAGTGTGTGGGTGGGGGTGACTTGGGCTGGGTTCAGCTGAGCAGTTCTGGTCTCAGATGGGCTCACCCACAAACGTCTGGCCTTGGGCTGGGGAAGCTACGTCCTCAGCCCTTTTGTCTCAGCCCATGACTCTGATCGAGGCCCCACCCTCCACCAATTCCATGGAACCTGATCCCACTAAGAACGCAGTGATCTATTTAATTGCTGCAACCGACGGAGAATGTTCAGCTCTAACCATAGCTGACTGTATGTCAGCGTTTGGAACTAATGATGGCCACTAGCTTCTGGAAACCTTTGCCTGTTGGCTTCCAAGAGTGCTTTACTTCTGTAAGTTAATTTTTAAGTTTCTTCTCACTTATTCTACCTTTCTCATCTCTGAAATACTGGTGCTTCCCAGGGTTCCATGCTCAGAATGATCTCAGTCTACCCTGTCTGCCTAAGCAGTTATATTCACTCCCATGGGGCTAACTGGGTGCCAACTTCAGCTCTACAATCTGAAGCAGGGAGTTGGGAGCACAAGGTATAGTGGAGGTTCTGTTGTGAGGACTGGTGGAAAACTCGTGCCTTGCCTAAGACAGTTTACAGAACATAATTTGAGGGGACAAGAAGGTAAGGTGGAGGAACTGGGGCAGTGAGTACAAAGCGGTAACCCAAAGAAAGAGGAAGACAGAAGGCAGATCTTGGACAAATGAGAACAGAGCCTGAGATCAAAGAGGTCGGGATACATGAGAAGAGAGAGGACAGCCATGCGGGAAAGTGGGACGAGATGGGAGGTGTGGAATGTGTGTGAATGACAGGGACAGGCACTGTTGCGTTTGGCAGATGTTGGCAGACTTGTGCTCTGTTGCTAGAAGGGCCAGTGTTATTTAAAAGGCCAGAGATGTATTTATCCAAAACATACTCATTAAGCATTGACTACATTCAAGCCCCTGTTCTAGGCACTTGGAATATGGCAGTAAAAGAAAGAGAAAAGAAATCTGTGTTATTATAAAGTTTACATTGGGGATGGGGGTGAGGACAGACCATAATTAACATAATAAAAAAGTGAAAATATATTAAAAGATGATAGCTGCATAGAAAAAATAGTATGAAAAAATAGTCATGGGAAATCTAGAGTGCAGGAATGTTAAAATGTACAAGGTGAGCAGGACTGGCTTATTGAGAAGGCAACATTTTTTTTTTTTTTTTTTTTTTTGAGACAGAGTCTCACTCTGTTGCCTGGGCTAGAGTGAGTGCCGTGGCGTCAGCCTAGCTCACAGCAACCTCAAACTCCTGGGCTCAAGCCATCCTTCTGCCTCAGCCTCCCGAGTAGCTGGGACTACAGGCATGCACCACCATGCCCGGCTAATTTTTTTCTATGTATATTTTAGTTGGCCAGATAATTTCTTTCTATTTTTAGTAGAGACGGGGTCTCGCTCTTGCTCAGGCTGGTCTCGAACTCCTGAGCTCAAACAATCCGCCCTCCTTGGCCTCCCAGAGTGTTGGGATTACAGACGTGAGCCACTGCGCCTGGCCGAGAAGGCAACATTTTAACAGGGAATGACAGGAACAGTAGCAATATTGTGGAGAAGAGCACTCCAGACAGAGGAAAGCGTCAATACAAATGTTAGGCCAGAAGGGGTTGGAAAATAAAACTGCAGACAGCATCGCAGGAGTCAGAGCACCCACGAGTAGCACAGAAAAACATCTGAAGCCCCCATGTACCCTAGGACGGTAGGCGGTCAGCTGACGGTGGGCTGGTGGGCCAGGAGAGAGCTTGGAGTTGGAAACGAGAGACCACAGCAGTACACGCGTGTCAGCTAGAGGCCTGGGCAAGGTAGGGACGCAGGTGCAGAGAGGAGTGACGGCTGTGGCTGGCAGTGAGCACAGGTCTGGGGAGAGCAAAGGCCATCACCTGGCCGAGCTCACGCTCCTCCGCAGCACCAGGACGACAGAAGCCCTTTAGTGACTTCAGGTACTTTGAAGGAGGAGGGAAAGAGGAGGAGGGTGGTTCAATTTAACTGACTCTTTGCCCCAGGAGACTAAATTTTAAATGAAAGGGACACAGAGTTATCTCAAGCTGGAAACATTATGTTTGGGTTCTTTCTTTTCTGTTTTTTTTTTTTTCCACTTTATTATTCCTGACCAAAAACTGTAGCTCATCATCTGCTTAATTTTATGTTTAGACCCGGGAGAAATATTATACTTGCCATGTGAATGGTTTATAGATGAAGAGAGGAGAAATTAAGAGTTAATAGGAAAAAAAGTTATTGTAATTTTTAATCATAGAAGGTGACATTTCAGCTTGTTGAAAATATAATATTTGTTCATCCATCTGCTAGTTACCCAATATTTATTGGATACCTCCCACATATAAACGCTCTGTCTTAGATTCCGGGTGTGTTACAAAGCTTTGTCAGACACTAACCTTGTCCTCATGGGGATGATAAAGTATAATATAAAAATTTTTGTCATTGGCAGAGTATGAAGTGATCTTTGAAAATTTGCTTCCAGAGGAACATATTTGAAAGTGCATATTATTATTTTTGAACATTTCAGGCTTACACAAAAATTGAGTAAAAAATACAGTTTCCATAAACCCCCTCACCCAACCCCCAATTTTCCCTATTATTAACATCTTGCATTAGCACAATACAGTTTTTACAATAGATTAGCCAGCATGGATACATTATTATTAAGTAAAGCCCATAGTTTACATTGGGCTGCACATTCTATGGGTTTGGACAAATTTATAATGAATGATTATCTACCATTACAATAGTATACAGAACAGTATCGTTGCCCTAAAAATCCCCTGTTCTCTGCCTATTCACCCCTCCTTCCCTCTAACCCCCGGCAACCACTGGTCTTTTTATTACCTTCATATTTTTGCCTTTTTCAGAATATCATATAGTTGGAATCGTACTGTATATAGCCTTTCTTTTCAGATTGGCTTCTTTCACTTAGCAATATGCACTTAAGATTCCTCCATGGCTTTTCATGACCTGATAGCTCATTTCCTTTTATTGCAGAATGATATTCTGTCATATGTATGTACTACGGTTTGTTTACCCATTCACCTGCTGAAGGACATCTTGGTTGCTTTGTCACTTGTTTTTTAAATTAGACTTTCTTCTGCTCCATTATTGAATTTTTTTTTATTTCAAAATATTAAGGGGGTACAAATGTTTTAGGTTACATGGATCACTTCTGTAATGCTGGGGTCCCAGCTATAGGTGTACCCATCACCCAAATAGTGTTCATTGTACCCATTACGTAGGTTTTTGCCCCTCCCCTCCTACCCATCCCTCCTGGTTGATTTCCGCTGAGTTTTACTTCCCTCTGTATTTTTTTTCCTCATTTAAATTTGGTCCTCCTATGTTCTAACTGGAAAAGCACTGATATAATATTGCATTAGAACTCATCTGATTGTAAGTGACAGAAACCCAAATTGAACTAATTTAAGCAAATTGCTTAATTTACTCTAAGGGTACAGTGATGATACATAAAGCCTGAAGACAGGAACAAAGCTGAGCCTTGTTCCAACTGGGGGAACTCAGAACATTTCATCGTGACTGTCAAAGTAGATTATGTATACGTGTATCTATCAACTGAACTATCCATACACATATATACACAAATACATGCAACAGATTCTTTTCAGATTGCTTTTTAACAGTCTACAGCTTTAGCCAGTGGGGAAAAAACTGATCTGATTTTCTCTTTTGATACCAAACCCAGATTTTTATGAAGACCCCCAGTGGCCCAGCCCTGGTGCCCTTCTCTGGACCAATCAACCATGCCAGGGAAGCATGGTCAAGGGAAAATCAGAGCTTCCTGCAGTGACTGTCTGGGAGGGTTGAGCAGGGCGGGATGAATGGTCCACAGTATGTGACCAGAGGAAAATAATGCATCTGAAACAACTATGAGATTTTACAAAAGCAGAATCCATTTTTAAATATAATTTCACTAGAACTATACAAAATAACTCTAAATATGGAAAATAGCACAAAGATAAACATAGCAAAGCCTTTTGATGGTTATGTTTTATTTTTCACTTTTCTATATTGTATGAAATTCTTGTGATGTTTATTTTCATCATAAATTGATATTATTAAAAATGAGATCCACGTCTTTGTGATTATGGATTGTGCTGTTATAAACATTTGAGTGTAAGTGTCCTTTTTTTTTTTTTTTTTTTTTTTTTTTTTATAAAATGTCTTTTTTTTTTCCTTTGGGTAAATACTCAGTAGTGGGATTGCTGGATCAAATGGTAGGTCTACTTTTAGTTTTTTGAGGTATCTCCATACTACTTTCCATACAAGTTATACTAGTTTGTCCCACCAATAGTATGTGAGTGTTCCTTTCTCTCTACATCCATGCATCTGTTGTTTTGGGGCTTTTTGATAAAAGCCATGCTCACTGGAGTTAGGTGATATCTCATTGTGGTATTGATTTGCATTTCCCTGATGATTAGAGACTTTGAGCATTTTTTCATATGTTTATTGGTGAGGAAGGGACAGGTAAATTCACACCTAATGGGTACAACACATGCTATCTTGGTGATATAACTTATAAAGTCTTATAACTGTGACTCAAATGGCACAAAAGCAATTCACGTAGCCAAATCGTTTTTACCCTCATAATAATCTGAAATGAAAAAATTAATATGTAAAGTTACTAACATAAAAAAAATTATATCCATCACCAGGCATTAGAATAGTTTCTATTGCAGAAAATAACTTTACTCAGTTCATTTTTTATATCAGTAATTCAGAGTACAATGCTTGCCTTTCTTTAGCTTGCTGCTGAAAACACAAGGGTAAGAAGGATTGTCCAGTAAGTATTCTTTGAACAAATTTAACTCCCTTCAGCGTAAATAGCTGCCTTGGTTTTCCCACACTTCGTTTATAAACTTGTCATCATAGTCATTTTGGAATGAATGAAACATAACAAAGATAACCTCGCATTGCATCTGAAATCATTAGTAGCACTGGTCAGCTGACTAATTTGGCAGTTATAGCTAGAAGTGTCAATGACAAAGAGCATAAATATGTTGTGGCATTATGTTTCAATGCAGAAGGGTAGAAATGTCATTAGACAGGCAGAAATGGTGTAAGTGTAGCTATTTGTTGTCCATTTACTGTATTTATCTATCAAGTCAACCAGCCTGTACAGAGTGTTCTCTATGAACCATTGTCACTATATGTGAATTTTTACTAGTTTTGAACTCACTGAGGAATGGCCCCTGTTTTGTGTCTCATCAGTCTTCATGTCCTCCATATATAACACTGCACTTGTCTCAGAGTAAGGACTTAATCAGCATGTGCTAAGTTAAACTGAAGTGAGTTGTCTGGCTCTGGCAAATCAGGAGTAATCGAAAGGTCCCTGTGCTCGGGGACCTCTGCCTGGATGGGCTGTATTTATTGGTGGAAAGTAAGCAACACATGACAGCAATGTGCTGCCTTTAACTGAGTAACTATTATGTCCTAATTTCACATACAGCACATGTAGACCTCACAGCAACCCTGTGTGTGGGGAGTGGCAAATTGATTACATGGAGAGAGATTAAGACTGAGGAAATTTTCAGCAACTCATACAGTGACACCCAGCTAATACGTGTTATAACTTGGATTCAAAGCCACACGCTTGAAGAATTTTGTTTTTAATCTCATTACTGGCTCAAATGGTGAGCTTGGTTGCTTGTGTTAAGTTAAATAAAATCCTAAGCCCCACTGACTGAATGGACCCCCTCTGAGCCCAGGGGACCCCAAAGAAACTTTAAAACTGTGTTCCCAGTCATGACTGGGTGGGAGGTGGTTCATGCATCCGTCTGCCCCTCCCTTGCTAGGGCCGTCGGGCTTTTTTTTCTAAGGATAGAAAGTTTCATCGAGCAGGTGCATGTGTCTCTTTTCATAAATATTCACGACGTGCCTTTTAGCTTGTTAAATATGACATTTGGCCATACCACTCGGTACAAATTCTTGTCCCCGTTGTCCCTGCTTTGAAGAACAAGGTCCTGGCTTGTGGCTGAGGACCCTGCTTTCCAACCTACTGGAAATGGCCACTCTCCGGCTACAACCCTTTGTGAGAAGTAAAGCTCTCCTTTCCAAATTATGAAGCTCGTTACTTCTTCAGTGAACACTTGTTTATGTTTTGTATATAAAGCAGCTTTCCTACCTTTGTATACTACCAGGAAAAAAAAATAATCCTATTGATTTTCAATAATGCATTTGAGTTGTTTTTCCGGTTGGGGTTACGAGAGACTCATTAAAATGTCCATGCTGTCTCATTTGTGACCAACAACAGACATTTCAACGTCAGGGCCAAAGGTTCCTTAATTAGCAACCTCTTCCTCTGTGTGACACTAAATAGCTCTGTGGGAGTGGGGCCAATGACCTTGGCATCGTTAATATTGTGCTTTACTCAACTGAGCTCCAGTACGCTGTCAACTCATTGTTCTCTACAGCATCTCTTTGATTTGTGTAACCATCAGCTTCCAGGTTTTAGTAAGCCTTGCTGCTAAGAATTAGATTCTGAAAACCCAAATGTCAAAAGAAAAACGGTGTTTTAATGTTGTTATGCAAACATTAAATTAAATATTAAAGATATATATTTAATATTTTTATACCTATGCTCCTTTACAAGCATATTTAGTCAGCAAAGCAGCAACATTCTCAGAAATGTGATTTTGCAATTGAGAAAAAGGGCTTTGGACCAGTTTGTTCTGTAGGCAGCAAGAACCTGAGGTGGGGATCTCTAACATCCTCCTTTGTCAAAGTATCTCTTTCTCTCTCAAGGATGTGAGCCCTAACAGGGCCTGCTGTGCGAAGTAATCATTCCTTTTGTTCCTTGCAATCACCACTATTCACGGCCACACCATTTAGCAATGACAGGTTTGTCTTAATGGAGAAGCCTGAAGCTAAATTTATCCCCAAACTATTGCTCAAAGTGTGTTGAAAATCAAGAGTTTTAACTGAGGGTGGTATGAATTAAAGAAAGAATGGGCGTCCTTTTTATAGTTCAGCATCTTGGAAAATAAATGTCTTCAGACATCAACCAATGTCTCTTACAAGGCATGGACACAAAGCATCACTCAGTTTGCTAAATAAAAGCCATGCTTCTTGAAGCCAGCATATCACCTTCGTGCTTAGAAAATTATGTTTACTTTGCATCTTAATTTTTATTTGCTTTGGATAAAGATTTTGAAGTGTTGGATCTTTAACCTGACAGAGGCATTGCAATCCTAGTGTAGTCATCCTCCTGTAATGTGAACATTGAAGTGCTGGGATAAATGAGTCCGGAGAAAATTTCAGACTTGAGATTTTTATGATAATCAGTATACCCATGCTAACGTTTGGAGTGGTTTAAATGTTTTCTAAAAGAGAACAGAAAATTTATTACAAGCTGAAGATTTCTTTCTGAACCAAGAGGAATGGAGATGAAGTTAAGGGAATAGCATTCTCAAAATAGAGCAGGATGAAACTGAGGAAGTTTTAATAAAGGGAAACAATAACCCCGTGAAGCACTCAATTTCCTTTACGGTTATGTTTGTAGTATTCCAGCCTTTAAAATGAAAAGTGAATATGTGAAGGTTTAGGGAAGATTAAAAATATATCATTCATATGCAAAAACAACTGATTTTCATTTTAAAGCAATCTTTCTTGAATATATTCTCATGTGACATGTACTTAAAAGAAGAAATCCATTTTTGGGGGGGGGAGTTTAAATTGGGATATTACAGTCTTTGTCTCATCTCTGTCTTTTGCTAATGCTTTGTTCCCTTAATCATTGCCCTCCACCCCTCACCTTCCACCAGGACTACCCTTCCGGCCCCTCTCTACCTAAGTGTCCCTGGCATAGGGGTGAGATCTTCCACACACGAGGCTGATTCTCGGGACATCAACTTCACAGATAGCATGTTCATAGATGGCAGGGTGTTGCCACCCTGAAGAGTGCTGAAGATTAACTGCTCAATAAATATTTGATTCAAATTACTCTGCCTTCACATAAATATGGAAAATCGCTCCAGGCACTCACCAACCCTGCCTCCCGAATAAAAGCCAGACACCACTGGGCAAGTGTCCACTCTCTTTCTTGGAGGATCCTGCTAAGTGCAGCAAGTCAGGTTTGCTGTACATCTTCTGCATAGGAGGAAACCCAGAATTTTTCATATAAAGCCTCAATTTATAAACATTTGCAATCTGAAGTCTATACGTTTATTGTTCATTTCCTCATTCAACAATCAGACACTGAGTGTTTCAGGCTCAATAACCAATGCTGGGGTCAAAAAGACAGTTAAGGAGTAAGACAGGGTTTGTTTCCTCTAGGAGCCATCAGTCGGGAGATAGAAGACACAATTGAGGAAAGAAATAGCATATGTCACCGCCATTTGGGGATTAAACACACCAAGTTGTTTACAGCCTGATGACTACGATTCTTTGGGGCCGTAGTTCCTTTACACATGCGGATCCACGGGTCTTTGATTAATACATGCGCAGAAGAAAAGGGAGCCGGAGAAAATAAATAGCAAGAAGAATTTCTAGGGAATATGCATTGTCAGAAGACCCTTCATTATCTGAGTCGTTCTCTTATTGATTCAATAAATATTTATTGGACACATTATGTGACAGAGACATTTTATTGGAATTTACATAATGATGACCTAGATAGACATGGTATCTCTCATGGGGAAGTCAAGCAAAATAACAAAAACAAAATCCCCAAACAAAAACCCAAAGAGTGAGCAAAATATTATATAAAAACCGCCCAAATTGTGACGAAGAAACCAAATAAGGAGCTTACGAGCTAGCTTGAAAGCAAAATGAGGGAAGAGATTTCTGTCGCTTATGCTCCCTGGATGTATCTGCAGAAGCAGGAACCGCATTTGATACACGAAAACTGCTCGATAAAGACCTGTTGAATAAATCTGGCCAATCACAGGAGGAGGTCTGTACTAGTGAGAGAGTCTATGTGTCACTTTCCCATTGCTTCTGTAACAAACTACCTCGAACTTAACGGCTTAATTAAAACAACATAAACTTATGTCATCTTACAATTCTGTAGTTCAGAGTTACAAAATGAGTCTCATGGCCGGGCGCGGTGGCTCACGCCTGTCATCCCAGCTCTCTGCGAGGCCGAGGTGGGAGGATCGTTTGAGCTCGGGAGTTCGAGACCAGCCTGAGCAAGAGTGGGACCCCGTCTCTACTAAAAATAGAAAGAAAATGATCTGGCCAACTAAAAATATATATAGAAAAAAAATTGGCCGGGCATGGTGGCGCATGCCTGTAGTCCCAGCTACTCGGGAGGCTGAGGCAGGAGGATCGCTTGAGCCCAGGAGTTGGAGGTTGCTGTGAGCTAGGCTGATGCCACGGCACTCCAGCCCGGGCGACAGAGCCAGACTCTGCCTCAAAAAAAAAAAAAAATGAGTCTCACTGAGCTAAATCCAAGGTGCCAGCTGGGCTGCCTTCCTTTTGGGGGCTCTGGGGAGAATCCACTTTCTTGCCCTTTCTAGCATCTCATCAACCACAGTCCTTGGCTCCTGGCTCTTTTCCTCTGTCTTTAAGGACACTGAGGTCTTCTCATGCTGCCACCTCTTGGGTTCTCTCTTCTACAGCCATAACTTCCTCTTCCACTTGTAGGGACTCTTGTGATTACATTGGGAATACCACAGTAACACAGGATGATCTCCTTATTTGAAGTCAGCTGATTAGCAACGCGAATCTATCTGTAGCCATAATTCCCCTTTGCCATGGAGCCAAACATATTTGCAGGCTCTGGACATTAGGCGGTAGACACCTTGGGAAGGCCGTTATTCTGCCCAGCATGTTTTTCTCTAAGAAGCTAAGCTCTGAAAGATGGAAGAAGCCAGTCCTGTAAGGGGCACGTGTGTGCACGTTTGCATATGTGAGTGTCCCCATGAGCTGACGGAGAGGCAGTGGTTGAGGCAATGGAGAACTTAGAGAGGCCTGTAGTGTAGACCATGGGAAGGAATCTGGATTTTATTCTAGGAACTCTTGGAGGTGGTTGGTTTTCAGCAAGAGAATGGTCTGATTTGTATTTTGAGAGGGACATTCCTGGGAGAAGTTGTAAGAAAAGGGATGGATTACATTAAAAATGCAGATTTTTTTAGCTGCAGGAAGCTAAAGTGCAATGGTTGAGGTTTATGGGGGAGGAGAGCTGGGAGCAGGTTACGGACTTGAGGGGCTGAGGGATATGTTGGAGTCAGTCTGGAGCTCGTTCCTTCTGGTCAGTCACAGATCTGGTAAGGAGGGGTGAAGGGTTGAAGCAAGGTGGGTCGTGGGGGATGGAAGGGGACCGAGCAGGGGCAGCTGTTTCCTCTGTGACCACATCCTTCACAGGTGAGCCCTTTCCCGATCTTGAGGCAAACTAAGGAAATCTTGACCCCTGGACTCCGCTCTGTGGCTGCATTTGACTTGGGGATTCCAAAGCAGATAAATGAGAATCTGGGTCATGAGAGTGAGGAAGATTCCAGGGCCGGAGAAGCTGATAAAGTTGTAGCCATTTAGAAACAGCCAAATCTGGCAAGTGCCTAACTTTTGGAGTCTGTTATTCAAAGGCTTTATGGATTGGGAGAATTTAAATGAGAAAGTGGACCTAGAAAATTCTCTCTAATTTAAGAACTTGTTTTTTTTTTTTTTTTTAAACACATAAAGAAGGAATGGCATTTGTTTCATTTTATTACTATCCAGGAAACCCTGGCCTTACTGAAAATGGAGGGGGGCACTTGTCATCATTTCCTCATTATAGGAAGAAATCTTGGAGAACTGCGAGCAGTGTCTCTAGTGTGTTCCGAGGTGTCTAGGGCAGCCCCAGGCCAGTGGGTGTGCTCAGTGCCGGCGCTCTTAATGGCATGTGCATTTGTTTAATAAATTTGAATTGTCATCATCTTCATTCTGTATTATTTATTAAAATGCCTGCAGGTAAAGTAGTTTATCGGTGGGGGAGTACACGTGGTTCTCTGTGCCGTGTTGTGATATCAAGGGATTAATGTCAAGACTGAGGGTAAAGTGATGCACCAGCGTCTTCTGCTATTAAGATATCCACACTCGTGCGCCATGCCAAGAGTGGACTGGAACGGGTGACTTGGCGGAGTCTCAGCTACAAACAGATGCTCATTTGGATACTGATTAAAATTTCTAAAACATGTGCTGCTGTTTTTTTTTTTTGGTTATACACTTTGTTTATTAAATATCTTTCAAGCACATCCATTAGTAATAGAAGAAAACTCTTTAAAAAGAAATTACTGTTTTGAAAGGAACGTATTGTTTTGTATGTGCCAAAAGGGAGGTCTCCTACGTGGAGACATTCCACATGGGATTACTAAAAACAAAACAAAACAATATTCAGGGTGTGAACGTTTCAGATGTTCGGTGTTGACTGGTTCAAACAGCATGTCGGCATAGCCTGTAGTTCTACCCCCTCTCTGAGGGTCTCTCTGTCTTCGAGGGCCACCAGTAGAACTTGCTCTATGTGACAGAGGAGTTAAGGAGCTCATTTTCCTTGTGTTCTCCTAGCTTCTCTCCAGTCACTCAGCATTCTCAGAGGAAGCCCAGATGCAGGCAGAGAAATGCCAGGATTGTTTTGGGAGAGGGAATAAAGCATCAACAGCAGCAGGAAATGCACACAGCAGACTTAGTAGAAATTGCTTTGGGAGAGATTGTTGGGCGCATGTATATAGCACGTAGTTGGGACCTGTGGATGAACAGAAGAGAACTTTGCAATAACTTGAGCCTCTTCACACTGTCTAGGGCCATGGGGGATTGGAGAATGCAAGTGCTGGTAGAAGGACCAAGTGAACCTTGGAATGTTTGGCTCTACTGCCAGTGGCTCGGGATTGGCAGCAGATGAGCACATACTTCCCTTCTTTTCTCTTTTACTTTCCTTGGTTCATTTTCCTTTTTTCCCCAACATTTTTTTCTGTAATCTTTGTTTTAAAATAAACAGTAAGTGACCCTCTCAGTGGTGCTGGGAGAGGCAAAGATGGAAAGAGACCATTCACCGCGGCTAAAAATAATGAACTTCATTGGGATTTTCATGCAAGGGAGGAAACAGAGAAAAAAATAGAAGGTTAGTCACGACTGCCTAGGAGGAAATTCTGCTTAGAAGGGTCTACGGGGTAGTAAAGGCCTAAAAACAATCATTTTAGTTATTGTGTCCAGTGTGAACTCATTCTAGCTCAGTAACACCTGTAGAATTCTCTCTCTTTAATCTTGCATCAAGACAAGTGATAGGATTCTTTCATTTATTAAATCAATAAATATTTGAGTGTTGGGCACTGTGTTTGGTGCTATGCGTATAGTGAACAAGTGATACTTGGGCCTCTTCCTCATGGATGTCTCCTCTTAACCCAGTCTCAAGAGGAGGATTTCGCCCTGAAGTTTCATCCTAAGTGGAAAGGTTTCATCCTGTCAACTTTGAGAATGCAGAGATTTTACTGACCCCAATAATGAAAGTCTACTATGCAAACAACCATATATTGGTGTCTTTTTCACTTAAAGGAGATGGTTTTATTTTAAAACTATGATCCAAGCACTTTAAAAAGCTACTTTTTCCCAGAAAGAGAGATACCTCTTTTATTAGCATTTTATTGATTACTATAATTGCCTTTAAATGTGTAAGAATACATTAAAAAAAACCCAAAATGACATATGACATTATCGGCAAGATTTAAAATGATAATAATGTATATGATATAAGTACGAACTGGAAAAATTATATTTATATTACGATTGTAAAAATATTAAATTATACATTCATTAATGCACGCAATAACTGATTGAATACTAATTATATACTAGGTAGTGAGAGTTTACCAATGAAAAGACATGGTCCTTGCCCTCAGGAAGC
>CM052454.1:2843853-2879046 GCA_028533085.1 Varecia variegata
AAAAAAAAGTAACTTTTTGGTTAAAAATCACTTTTAAACCTACAAATTATTAATACATTTCTCTGAATTTTCACCTTTTGTCTTAAATTGGGTATGGGAAACTTCAACCCAAATGTATATGGTTTTAGAATTTCATACACAATTAAAGCTTGAGATTAAAACAAAAGATTTTGTTGTTGTTGTGTTAGGCTAATCCAGAAATTGTTTTGATGTTTGTGAACTGATTTTCAAAAGATTCGATACTATCATTAAATTTCTGTCATTATTTGTTCACATAAATAGTGTTTTTTCTATCGCACAGTTCAAAACCAGAGATTCTGTGCAATGGATGCTAAGAAAAACCCCCATGGGAAATTTTCATATTAAATATGCCCATTGTCTTCTGATCTTTATAGAAATGTGTTGAGAATTTAGAGAACAAATGAGCAAAAATGTAAAATACAGTCAAAATATCTTTACACTCTTGTTACAGTCTAGGCTAGAGTCTATCTAAAATAATGATACAACATTACCATATGAAAAGTCAGTCTTCTTTGTGTTTGTGAAAATGATGCCAGTAACTTTCAGAGAGGACATATTAGCCAAGAATAAATGTTCATATTGCAACATCCTTTTTGCGTTACTTTAGAGGAAAATGGAAATACTGTAAACCTTTTTGGTTCGCCCACTCTTAGCGACTGAATGTAAATTTCTTCAAGGCACAGACAAATCTGAATTGACTTCCCATTCAGCACAGGGTCTTGCATGTAGGAGGTGTTACCCACACTAAAGCAAGCATTCGTGCACATGGCAACCGGCTGCTTTCTTGAATTTGATCATTTCTCGTAATATTATTATTCTTCATAAAATTACCATTATTGGGTTTAACTACCTCCCCTCTGTACTGTTCATTCTTTACGGTAGTACTTGAGTATATGCAGCAGTTTAAAGGCACTTAGGCAGGGATATGGCAAAAATTTACATTCACAGTGAATGTTTACGTACTGGTTAAAGTCTAGGTTTTAGACATTAAGCTCTCAGTTGCCAATTGGCAGGATTGATGGAAATCTTCATTCCACTAAGCCCCTCACAGGATGCTGAGCAGCTTATGTCTGTTCCCTGGGAGTTGTTCACATTGTCCTGCCACAAATCTGAGTGCTGCTGTCCACTCTCTCATATGGTGGCTTTAGCCTGTCCCAGGACTGGACCTGGAGACACAACTGGGACTGATCTTGCTCTGGCTGCTGATTTCTTCGGCAGAAGCTGAGCACTGCCACACTCCCCCCACCACCCCGCCAGCCAGGCCGGAGAGGCTTTCCCTCGACTGATGGTAAAATTATTTCTTGGGCTCCCCAAAGAGTGGTCTTTTGCTTGTTTTTGCAATCCCCTTTCTTGATGAATATGGAATCATTTTCCCCAAGTTTGAGTCAGAAGACATTTGAATTGGAATCATCTAATGTCCCATCCAAAAGCACCCTTCTTGAAAATGTGTCCAGTGTCGTAGGCTGAATGGTTCCTCAGTTTCCATATCTTGGGACTATTCCCTATCATCATCATTTATGAGGCTCTTTTACTGGTCTCTCCATTCTTGAATAAAACACACTTGGAGAAGAAAGTCTTCCACTGAAGACATCAGGACAAATTGCTCAGCACTTAGCAAGTCTACCGTTTGTCCTCCTCAGTCTTAACCCACTTTATTCTGATCTCACTCCCCAGCCTGACCTCTGCACTCCTGCAAAGTAAGTCTTCACAAAGCTTGCTTGCTACCATTTCAAACATGAGCTTGAGAAAAGAAAAACCAAAAAAAGGAGAGACTAGTAACTTTGTACTCCTATTATTATTATTATTATTTTGTCTGCTTAAGGGCCCACATCTTGAACTGAACTTTGGTTGTCTTCTTGGAATATTCTCTTTGTTTAGCACATCTTTCAAAAATCACATGATTTTCATTGATTTCCAGAAAGTTTATGTTTGGTAATTTTTCAAATATTGAGAAACTACTTATCCCAAGCTCTACTCTGCATCATCAGCCTCTGTGTATCTTTTCTATATCTTGACACAGCTGATGATTTCCATTTTTCTTTAGTTTTACATTAAGATCTTGAATACAATACTAGTATTTATGGAGTAATTTTCAAGTTTTTGAATCATCTAAACCACTTTCTCTTCCATTTACTGATATTTCCCCTTGCTTTTTGGCCAATTCACTGTTCATTAACACAGCTCACCCATGGATCGCACAAAGGAAAAGGAGAGCAGTTAATTTTACTATTGGCTGGAAACGCGAATAAAGGATTTGGTAGGGTAGGATATTAAAATTAGTACTTTAAATGGGATTTAAAGTTGGTCTGTAGGAGAATGGCAATCTCCCTCCACACAAAAGGACTTCATGCTGTTCATCTCCACAGGGAGATGCTGTTGATGATGCATTAGTGAAAAAAATCCAGCATTTGTACCTGAATTAGCTTAGATTCAAGTCTCATCTCCATCATTTCTTGGTGTCTATGATTGTAAGTAAGATGTATACAATGTTTCTCTTTGTTTGCTCTTCTGTAAAATGTAAACAATGCTAGATTTTTCATAGAGTCGCTGAAATGAAAGGACATCGCATATAGGAAGGCACTTTGATAACTATAAGAAATATTTCTATTACTTTATTATTATCGTTATTACTGTTTGAGTTATATTGATTCTTTTACACTTTTAAATTTAATCTTCGTGAGAGATAGTTTAGTAAATTATGGTTATGTCTGCACTCTGTAACAATAAAACATTTTAGTGTCCTTGATAATCTAGTTGGTTTTAGATGACCTAAAGCAATGACCTCAGCATACAAGTCTCTAGTTAACAACTCAAACCAGGAAAATACCATTTGAGGCAGCCTGTGGCCAGATCAGTGTTGCCTTGTATCTGGGTCTTTAGCAATTTTAACATCTTAGGTTTGACTGCATATATTTTCTATCACTACAGTAAGAATCCACAGTGGCAAAGGTTCTTGCTTTTCTTTAATTTTCAAATTAGCTGAAACTAGATAAGGCAGACAATGAAGAGAGGAAGAGAATAGAATTGGAGGCAAAAATAAAACACATCCATTATTTAAAGAGTTTGGAATATGATGAAAATAGGATAAAATCAAAATTGCCTAGACAGATGATAAAGCTTGGAATATACATGACACTGCAATTAGACACATGCATCGTGAATGTGACGAATTTATTGAAAACTTACTTTCTATCTGCTTGAGTATAAGGCAATAGGAAACTATTTTAAAAGCCACACATGTAATTTAGGTAGACTATAAGTAAATAATTCTTGGGAAAAGAATGGTATTATTTCTATGGCAATATTTAATTTTCTACAAAATATAAACTTAATGAGAAGATTTCGAAATGAGAATAAGCTTGAAATCTACAAAAAGGCATGTGTATTGAGAATAAACCCACCTTGCTGTTGCTCAACTGCTCAAATGAAATTAGATTTCTAAATGTTTTATATTTTCATTCCAGTGTTAAGAGCTGAGTCCACATGTGGATGGTCACATGTCCATAGAAATATCTCACTTTATGTGTGCACGTGTGTGATATAAATGTGCATTGTGTGTGTGCGTGTGCATGCGTGCGTGTTTGTGCCTGTACTCATGGGTCAGTAAAGGACAGAGGATGTGTCGAGCTAAGATGTGAATGACAGGACATTAAAGACCATCTTAGAGGAACTGTGAGTCAGCAAGCACCAGGAGATGAGAGCAGCGAGAGCTTTAGAAATGGCCAGTGCAGGTTTAAAGCAGAAAATTTCCCTGGCACCTGACTAGGGGAAATCTGCTTGTTTTGAAGCAGAGAGTTTAGTTCTTTAACAGAAGCCAGTAAACTCCTGGAGCTAGGTTTAAACAGCATTAAAGAAAACCATTTAAACTGGAAATTGAAGTTTTTTTTTTTTTTTTTTTTTTTTTTGAGACAGAGTCTCGCTCTGTTGCCCAGGCTAGAGTGCCGTGGCATCAGCCTAGCTCACAGCAACCTCAAACTCCTGGGCTGAAGCGATCCTCCTGCCTCAGCCTCCCGGGTAGCTGGGACTACAGGCATGCACCACCATGCCCAGCTAATTTTTTTTCTATATATATTTTAGTTGGCCAGATAATTTCTTTCTATTTTTAGTAGAGACGGGGTCTCGCTCTTGCTCAGGCTGGTCTCGAACTCCTGAGGTCAAACGATCCGCCCGCCTCGGCCTCCCAGAGTGCTAGGATTACAGGCGTGAGCCACCGCGCCCAGCCTGGAAGTGGAAGTTTGAGTTCGGGGTCCGGGCAAAAAGGACCTTGTCCTGGTGATTAATACGATCCAAATTATTATACAGGGAAGGGACATATGCAGAGGTGAAAAAACAATTTGGACATTCAAAGTGTTAAAAATATGTATCTCTAATGGGGAGATCGGGGCAGTTTTTAATTTCTTCTTTTATACTTCTCTGAAGGTTCCAAGTTTCATGAGTTAGGCCAACTAATTTTGTAATTAGACAAAAAACAACAAACACTGTTCTGAAAACAAATTTAATCATGGATTTTTTTTTTTGCGTTATCTACTTTGGGGTTCTAGAGGATGATAGAGTGTGATTTGGGCTGTCACCAAAATGATTGTCAATTTAATAAGAGTGTGGTGACGGTTGATACCATGCTGTCTCAGATTCTGAATGGGCACATAATGTACTTTATTTTTAAAGCTGTGCGCTGACAGCAGGCATGTGCTGTAATTACGGAGGCAGGAAGGAGTCCACAGCCATAGTACTAACAGATTCTTCTATTATGCTTGCTTTTGCTCTTTGTCTCCTCAGTTATCTTTCTGGTGGTATTTAGCCGGATTGATTCTGTCCCACCATTTTAACAATAGTACGACACCCCCTTTCCCTGAATCATGTGATCCAAAGTGTCTGGGGAGGGTGGACATGAAGCTCCCTCAATCTCTTTCCACCTTATTTAGCTGAGACAAAGCTGGACTTGATGGAAAAGGAACTTCCACCAGGAAATAAAAAGAAAAAACAAAAAACAGACGTTTAGAAACAGACATGCTTTAAAGCATAGCCTTTTCTCTTATTCCTGAAATCAGATCTTGGCATATCCCAGTATCCACACAAATTCTGCATTGTTGGTAAGAGTCTGTTGGAAATGTTAGGATTTTGGCAATTCTTGACTATTCAGTTTTGTTACTGTGTTTTTTGCCCTCTTAGGAATTTATGTTTTCCTAAAAGAAAACATAATTAAAGAGCCCAGTATCTGATAGTAATGGACAATTGGGTAATATGACAATGGATTATTCTATGCTAAGGTCTTCAAAGAATCTGGCAAGGAATCTGGTGGAAAATTTTGCAATTTTTCACTTAGTAAAGTACATTAAAATACATTTTAATTCTATACATGTTTAATAGTAACATTTGACCCATATACTTGAAATGTTAGACAAAGTGGTTGCACAGACTCTTGTTGAGGTTTCCTTAACTAAATTCCAATTAAAGAATGGCCTGGCTGGGGGGTGCAGTGGCTCACGACTGTAATCCCAGCTCTTTGGGAGGCCGAGGTGGAAGGATTGCTTGAGGGTAGGAGTTTGAGACCAGCCTGGGCAACATACTGAGTAACTGTCTCTACAAAAATAAAAATAAAAATTAGCCAGGCATGGTGGCACATGCCTGTAGTCCCAGCTACTCAGAAGGCTGAGGCAGGAGCATAGCTTGAGCCCAGCTAGGACTTCGAGAGTTCAAGGCTGCAGTGAGCTATGATCACGCCCCTGTACTCCAGTCTGGGAGGGAGACCCTGTCTCTAAAAAGCAAACAAACAAACAAAGAATGGCCTAATAGAAAGGCATCCAAGTGGCTTTGTCAATGGATGGTTTTCTAGTCCTTGACTCTGGCAGTAATGACACTCAAACAACTTGTCCAAGTGTAATGAGGCTATTATCTTCTTTCTCTCCTCCTCCTCCTCCTCTTACATTTCTAGGTCTCTGGAATCCCTCTGGCCCTAGAAATGTTACACATCTTTCCTATAAATGCTGAGGCCCGTCACACTCTACCTGCCTTTTATACTGACTAGGCATGTCTCCCAATCCCAATTAATCTCTAGTTCCAGTTTGTAGAAATAAGAATAACATAGAGTCCGGTGAACAACCAGGTTATACTTTCATAACAGATTCTTTGCTAAATCCCTAAGGAGCTTCTAGGAAAGGAAAGCAGTGACCCTTCTCTTTCTGCAGAGGAGGGGGAGGGGAAGGGGGGGCTTGTGTTCATGAATATAGCTCCTCCCCCACCCGCTCAACTGCCGAATTCTCAAGTGGATAACCTTCCTCTCCTTACTTTCTAGCTTAAGATGATCATATACATCACACACATCAATGAAGTGCTATCATATGGAAAGGGTGGAAACAGGGCTAGAAGATGTGAAGGGAAAAGGCCTTGGATACATGGGTGGAGTGTGTCATAGAGGTGTGTCGATTTTTTGGACTAGGGACTACCCAGTAATAACACCAAGTTCGATTTGGTATCACTTTGAGTCTAAATCGCTATGATCAAATCTGTTAGCTTCTGAAATATATCCATGGTATGACAGATTCCTTTTAAAAATGTTACAATCTTGAATCACACATATTGACACTTGTCATCTTGAGGCTTTGGAATCTATCAAGTGTGTGCCGATTTCATTTAGGTTAATTTCATTGTTTTCCAGCTGTCATCTAAAACTGTGCATCAGCATTCCCCTGCCAGGGTATTGCTAGAACACGTAAGGCCATGTGAATTGATGGAAGTAATTTATTCCCACCAATCAGAAAATAAGCCACATTGCTTCTGGCTGAGAATTCCATACACATTTTTTAAAAGGAAATGCCAAAAGAGATTTTTTTCCCCCCCACAGAACTTAATTTGATTTGTTAAAGGGCTGAGAATTCTCCAGCCAGAAAATCAATTTTCTGGTAGGACCTCAGTCTGGGATGGAGCAGATTGGTTTCTCCAAGAAACTGGAGAAACAGGATAAAAAGGAAAAACATACCAGTGTCCACTCCTCCTTTTATTTTTGGTGTTTCTAAATCTGAACGAGTGCCCTCTTTCCCTATCACTGGACATCCCTCATGAAGACACTCTGATTCTGTGTCTTAAAGATATCTGGCGATAATTGCTAAATACCTTAAAACAGAAATCTTTATAAAGCTTTTTGCAATCATTTGACTTGGCATGCCAAGTAACCAGAACTGTAAGATTTCAGTTTTGAAATAGATTTTTTTTTTTTTGTGAGGGTTGGAAGAGGAGCCCGCATTAGCAAAATGTTTACTACTCTGTCCTCTTTCCCTCATATTGTGTAATTCTCAGAGCTCTTAAACCATGATAAAGAGGTAATTATACTGTGAATTTCTCTCATGCTCTAACTAGAGGGCATTCAGCTAAATATGCATTTCTAGGAATGAGGATTTTGTGACCCAGGTCATTCTGATTGGAGAAATAAGATTTGAGAGAGTCAGAATTGGTGGAAGCAGGTAAAACCGGTGCGGGGAGGGCTGCCCAGAGCTCTTTGAGGACAGTAGACCTGCAGTCCCCTTCCTTGTCCCACCCACAACCCTAGATCTGTGACCCACACGCATCTACGATACCGAAGCGCTGCCAGCTGCACGGGGACCGGGCAGGGCCGGCTCGGTCTGGTCCCCGGGGAGCCAGGCGCCCGGGGTGTCACAGGCCCGCGGGTGACCCCCGCGCTGGGAGGGCGGGGCCCCAGTCTGGGAAGCCGCCAGTTGCCAAATGAAACCCGAAACCGGGGCTGCGTCCGAGGGTTGGCCCCGCTCAGTTGTTCCAGCCTCTCGCACTGTCTGGTGACACGATCGCGCACGGTCCCTCTTTCTAACTTTGGGGACTCCTCTTTGCGCAACTGCTAGGATTTCTCAAGTGCATGTGGCGACTCAGCCCAGCTCGGGCTGGGAAGCAGCGGGTCCGGAGGGGCTCGGCGGCCGGGGGCTGTCGGGGCTGCGGCGGGGACAGCGGCGCGCGCGCCCAGGGGACGCCCCCAGCTTCCCCGCGCCGCGAGTGTCCCCAAACCCGCGCCGCCGCGGGCAGCGGGCGCATGGGGCTCGCCGCTTCCCCTCGCTGCGGGGACTGAAGCAGCCGCACTGCCCCCCCCCCCTTTAATTTTCATTTTCTTGCGGCTTGTCCTGGGAGCCTTTTCCTTCGGAGCAGCCGCCGTCGGCGTCTGTCGTGCGCTCCGGGCAGGGTAGGTGACACGGTCGTGGCGGGGTGTGCGAGTCCCCGCAGGGCCGGATGCGGGTGCCTGCGACGGGGAGGGGGCTGCGGGGGGCGGGGGGACCGCAGGCCTCTCGTGCTGTGCGTGTGCGTGCGTGTGTGTGTGTGTGTGTGTGTGTGTATGTGTGTGTGTGCACGCGCGCATACGTGTGCTGGGAAGCAGTACTGGCTAGTATGTGTTTCTGGCTTCAAAAATAGATGGAATTAATAAAAAAAAACTCTGTGCAATTCAATTTCCTCTTTTACTATCCATCTTTCCCTTCCCCCCATTTCTGTTCCCACTCGTGTCTTATGAGAGTTTCCTAGATGACAGGCACACAGAGGTAGTTTTAACAGTAAACATTTTCTTTTTTTGTAAACACAAAACATTAAGGAATCTTTGGTGAATTGTAACCCACTCAAAAGGTTTAGTCTAGTTTTTTTTTTTAAAGAGTGACATTTTTAAGGAAGTATCTATCCTCTCTTAAGAATAAATATGTAATATAGTCTCATTTTTAAAAAATATTTTAGACTGCATTTCTTTTGTAAGTACCCAAATAGAGAAGGGAGATAATGTTACTCTGAATTCCTTAGAGATGTAAGGTTTTCAATATCAACTAGTAGTAGGAAGCCCAGACTTCCTTATAGTCTATATCTATTTTAATTCATTTGAATTAAACATTATCTCCAAGCAGTTTCTGTTTCTGTAGTATTTTGTTTTATGTTATTCTTTTTTTTAACCTTCCAGCTCATCATTGTTTTGTTTCTTTCTAAAAAGAGGAAATAAATAAATCATGCTGGGTATTTACAATATAAATGTTGTTAAGGGTTTGCTTATTCATAAGTAAAACAATATGTGTTGCTATGTCTACTAAGTAAGGAAAATTAATTGAAATCCAAGGATATTTGCAGTAGAATTTAAGAGCCTTACTCAATTACTGAGAAGAAGATGGACAGATTAAATACAAACAATATGTCCAGTGATTCTACTTAGAACTCAAAACCAATAGTTAAGGGCAAGAATGGATGTTGGAATTGAACATCGTAAAACATAAAACACACAGAATTAATACATTAGAAAAATCCAGAAAACAAGTATAAAGTCATATTAAACTTGTTAAGATTTTGCTCCCCCTTTTAAATTTCTTAATACTTCTTTTTCTCTGGGCATATTTCAATTTCTAGGAGAGCACACTAACAACCCACCCCCCGCCCCCTTATCTTCCCTGAGTGCCTCACCTTCAGGGAGCAAGTCTAGAAATATGTTCTTTCTAGAGCCGTTACTGAGTTGTCAGAGATTCCACCTTAGACATCTTGGAAGACTAAGATACTGGCAAAACTCTAAAATAAACAACATCTTCCTACCACTCACAGGAGGTATGTTCTTGCTGGAAGACCTTTAAGTGGGCATAAGGGACAAGCTGAGTCTTTCAGATCTGGAGTTTAGTTTGAGGTTCGTGGAAGGAATATACGAGTAGTATGATACTAGGAAGGAGAATCTGTAATTCTTTCTGCATGTAAGAGGCTGTTGAAACTCAGACTGTCTTTGGCTTCCAGCTATATTACTTGGTTTTAGTACTTCATCTTAGGGGTTTAGGATTTAAGATGAGGGTGGTTTCTCTGTAATGTTCTTCTGGGCTCTACATAATGTGAACTTGAACTATTTGAAAATAAAAACCTGATAGTAAGTGGAAAAGAATTAAGTTCTCAAGGAAAAAAAAAAAAAAAAAAACCATTGCAGAAATAGCAATGCACCCTTCCAAACAAGAACATAGATTTAAGTGTAAAAGTGTTCTTGGCTGAAATCTCCTGCAAAATCCCTTCAGCTTTTGCTCAGGATGGTAATGGCCAAAGCTGTGGGAGCTTTCATGGATCATGGTTTTGTTTACTGTGTGGTCTTGGACTCTCCAGGGTGAAGGGTGGGGGTGGGGCAGGAAGCGCGAGGAATGTGCAGCAGGTGGTGATGAGTAGTTTGTGTCTGATTACTTTGGTGTCTTAGCCAAAGCCTCTTGGGAGTTTACCAACAGCTCCCTTAATAGTTTCGCTGTGACCTACTGGCCCATTGAAGGGTGTTTTCTTTCTGACTCTATTAGTGTCCGGGTGGCTTGTTAGGGCTGAAAGCAGGCAGTGCCACTGTGAAGTCCAGACCATGCCTTGTTGCCTACTATAGCGCCATCTTAATTATCTATGGTTATTTTCCTGTGGCATTTTCTGGTCAGCAAAATGTTCTTTTTCCATGAATTGAGCTATGTCATTCTGATTCCTTATTTCTGCCGTGTTTTGATTTTGGGTAAAGGTGAGTGCTTTGGAAAAACAAGATGGAGAGGTGCGTAGGGTTCAGCCTGGAGCCCAGTGAGAAGGGACAGCCACCCAACTGGTCCCATGTGAGTGTGGAGGAGGTTGATCGTAAGAGCCCGGGGCATCCACTCTATACTGATCAAACTTCACTGAGGAAAAAGAAAAGATTTAAAATGGAACGATGCCTGTTTATTCTTAAAGCCATGGCTAAAGGACTAAGATATCTCCCAGATGAAGAAGGATATTTAGAAATAGAATAGTAAATGGTGAACTTACCCATGCAGTTAATGCTATCTGCGTGAAGAGTCAGAACCTCGCATTGAGTCTGGCGGTGGTCACCCATCTGTCTTTGCTCTGCGAACTTAAACTTTACAAGGTTCTGATGGTTTCAGCAGATAAGTAAAAGCACATTTGGAAGTGGAAGGGTTATTGTGATGCGAAATCAAAGAATGTTGAGTTTTCAGAGGTTATTGTGGCCACGTGTGTTTTTAAGCAGTATCTACACTCTACCGTGACATGGCTACGATTGATCTTTAGAAAGTACAGATCTGATTGTGTAAGTCCCTTGTTCAAAAACCTTTGTTGGATCCCAATGACATACAATATTGACCCTAAACTCTTTCGTAGAATGTCTAAAAGCTCTTCCAAGCCATTTCTTTTTAGCTGCCTCTTCCTATACTAGGGCTCCTCACTGTTCACACTTCTGATCTCTTGTTTGTGGATTCTGCTGGAATGACCTGTGCCTGGAAAGTCCCTCTTGATTCTTGGTGGCCGACTTCAAGTGGAATTTCCTTTGGGAAAACATAACCCGATTTCGTGAAAGAAGAACTAATCGTTTCATCTTGTCTGCTTCCATAACATTTTGAATATTTAATAATTATTTTGATAATTTTTATGTATCTCCCCAACCCCTTCAACTACTGTGAGTTCTTCAATGGGTGGATTGGTGGCTGGGAAATCACTTGAATCCAAGTGCCCAGCCCACTGTCTGAAAATGGTAGACTTCTATTAATGTTTCTTTAATAATGAGCAAGTAAAGTTGTGACTAAAGTACATAAAATAAAATCTGTACAGATAGTTATACCCAAAGAGTTCACATGAAAAATGTCTATTTGGACTCAGAGTTCATTTTCCAAATGTAACAATGCTACAAAACATAATTCACTTTCCAGACCAGCCCACACATGCCTATCAGATCCTTACAGTGGATGAAATATTGTGCTTTTTGCAATTTTAAAGCATAAGCAAAACAAAACAAACACTACTGTGGAATCATTTTTTTTTTCCTTCTGGAAATCACAGAATGCACTTGAGCTTAAAGATGATGGAAACAGTTATAATTAATATACATTTTTCCACAGTTGTTTTTTTTTTATTATACTGTAAAATCTGTAATCTGTGACATCCCAGTGGGGGGTCCTAGATTTAGCTATGAAGACTAATAATGAAGTTAAATTTGAAGATCCTGCTTGTGGAATGGGCAATAACAGTCTTAATTAATTAAGCAAAATAGAAATACTAATTTTGGCTATTTAGTAATTATCTTGAGTACCGGTACTTGAGGGACATTAGACTTAATTAAAGGAGAATATGCAAGTGGATGGAGAGGAGGAAATTTCGAGGGACACCTTCTTTTATGTTACTGATTCTTTATTATATTGACTTTCTTTTCATCTCATTTTAGAATTGAGACAAATCCAAAATTTCCTTCTGAAAAAATTTGTCTTTTTCTACAGTTATTTTTGCTGCCATGTAGAAAGGAATTTACACTTCATCTGGGCCAAGATACAAATGGGCTCATTTCATTTTCAGAGCAGTGTTGCTTTTGTTACTTGCATTTCTGCTGTTTAGCATGTGAATAATACATATTTCCATCAAGAATTCATAATCCTCGTGTTTCAGGTACTAGCCAGGGACTCCAGGCTCAAGTTGCTTCTTATTCAGCATCTATGAGCGGCCCAGGAGAACAAGCATTGATATTGAAGTGTAATAGTCTGACCACTCATTTCTCTAAATTTTCTAATCAAATTATATTACCAGAAACTTACCTCCCCTAATCACATTGTAACACCTTTTTCCTAAAATGTCTTCATTATGCTATGCTTTATATGATACTTTTTTTTTTTTTTTTACTGAGGATCAACATAAAAGAAATGGGCTGCATAGAAAATGTCTTGGCACTGCATGTATTTCAATATTCTTTCTATAAAGACCTCCATGATACATTCATCTTTGCCTTTCCTACTAGGAGTTTTTAAAACTATGTCTCTTTTGATTAACTAGTGTTTTGTTGTTGTTGTTGTTAGAAAAAGAGAGGCTAAGAAATCACCATGCTTTTCATTTTGGCTTGTCACCCAAGAAGCTCAGAACTAAATCTGATGCTCAGTTGTACTCTATTCAAGGTTTTCTTATGATACAGTTTGCATCTTTTTATCTTTACTTTTAATACATTTATGATACCCATACTTCTTAACTAAGCTTAGTTAGCTTAGTTAAGTCTATTATGGAGATAGGTTGAATCATCTCACTTTATATATATTTTTTACCCTGTTTAGACATTTAGTTAAATATTTATACATTTCTATTGTGTACCTTTAGTCCAGTATCTTAGAGCCAATAATTTTTCCAAGGTCATTTTTTGTGGTTCCTTGAAACATTACAGGTACTGCTTTTATGTTCGAGATAGATAAAATGATCTTTCTTTCAAATGTTACGTTTCTTAAAAACCTTAGAAGGAAAATCACATTTTAGTAACTTTGAAAGTAGATGCATAAAGCAAACATGTGAGTTGTTTTCAATACATGTATCACAAATATGTAGAAGAGTTCCTTCTGGGATGTCTCTGAGAAATGGAAGAGAAAACCTTTTTTTCCCCCCTTACAAATGGAATCTATCAATACATTAAGGCTTTATGGAGCTGTACTTAGGGCTGTTTTGTGACTGCTACATTGAGCCTTCAGAAAACACAGTAATTTTTCAAAATCCCCAAAGGGGGGAATTAGCTTTCAATTTATTTCCAGTTTTTTCTCTCTCTTTGAGTTTCCCAGACTCTCATAGTGATAGTCACTCTAATGAATTAAGTCCTTCCTAAGTACCAAGTATTCCATAAGATGTTTTTCCATATATTACTTCTAATTCTAGAAGTAATTAGAATTAGTAATTCTAGAAGTAATCTATATTATATCTAATTCAGATATTATTATTCTCATTGTATTGGGATGTTTAGGCTCAGAGAGGTAAAGTTACCCAAGGTAGTGTAGACTTGAGAATCAAAACCACATCTACATGAATCCAAGTACTCCGCCATTTTTACCATGTCCGCTTCCTCTTGGTGCTCTTCAGTTATAAATTTTAGAATCATAAACTATGTGTTTCGTGGGTTTGGCATAGAGTATAGACCCTAGTCTCAGCATGATCTCCATGAACTGATCTTGTTGGCTCTCTTGAAGGACTTTTAGATGACAAGCATTCTTGTGCTGATGGCCCCTGGGATGAGTTACCGTTATCAACGTTCTCTGGTGAGAAAAGAGACTCCATCCATCGCAGGCCAGTAACTGAATCAATCTGTAGTGATCAGCCTGGCCAGACTTTATTTTCTGGTTGAGCAGTGAACAGGAAAAGTACGGTCCACAGAGGTCCAAGGATCTATACCTATTACTTAATTTCCAGACATGGGGCCACTTGCCCCAGGAGCACAGTGGGCAATGGGGAGCACAGTGGGCAATGGGGCAGTGAGGTGGAGTAGAGAGAGAGACAAGTGGTCCCCATATTAGGACTAGTGACCTAACTTGGAAAAGCTGAAATAAGATCAGAGAAGGATGATGCTTTGGGGATAGCAACCAAGAAGGGAAGAAAAGTTGAGTTAGTGGTGGCAGCACTCCATGGGCACACAGAATTGAAATGAGCAATAGGCAATGGGATTTAAAAGCCAGTCTTTCTTAGGGAAGGAGCATTTATCAGAGGAGTTGTTAGAGTGCATTCACTCCTGTTTGTAAAGAAACCTAGAGAAGAGAATTCTACAGCTTTCTGGAGGGGTCATCTTCAATTGTTTCATTTTCTTGGGAATATCTGGTTTGAAAATTTCTCCTTTGAAGGAACTTCCAGCAAGATAAGATGATCAAGGAGAGTCAGAAGAGCCTGGGGTTATCTTGTTGCAACCTAACTGCATCGACCTAGGATTCAGCCATGTGACTATCACCTTTGAGTGTCATTTTGTTTTTTACATCCCATTATGGTTTAATTGTAATTGCGGAATGATCCAGTGAAAGGTTGATGGTTTTATGGAAAGTCATCTATGGGGTATATAGAAGATCTCTACTTTTTTACATTTCTGATTTGCTGATTAGAGACGTTATTTTTTGGTGATAATGCACACTTTTATCATGAAATAACTTTTCTGTATCTATGGGGTTAGGTCAAGTTGGCAGATTCCAAGGAGGAGCCTTGGTCTTTGGTACCTGGAGACAGGTGAAGGGCACAGGATTTGTCTGGAGGGGAGCTCTGAAAACTCCTGCAGAACAGGTCCAGCTGCCCAGGGAGGAGGGATGGGGGAAGGGCAGAAGCAAGGTCACAAGATAACAAGTGTCAGAAGCCAGGAAATGAGGAGAAAAGGCAAATCCAGAGACAGTACCAGGAACTAAAAGCCAAGGGAAAGGAGGCAATGTTTGATGTGGCAATTAAGGATTCCATCTCCGTCTAATAATAGATAATTATTTAAGCCTTACTATGTGCTAGCTATATGCTCAGCACTTGTCATGCATTATTTCGTTTAATCCTCACAGCTCCTACACAGCCCTTGTTATCTTTTATAGATGGGTGAACTGAAACCTGGAGAGGCTTAGTTACTTGCCAAAAATCACACAGCCACTACGTGCCAGATCTGAGATTCAAATTAAAAGGTCTCACTTCAAGGGAGCAGCCGTCACTGTTTGCTCTGGAACGAGACCCGTGTTACAACCTGGTTCTGATATTCTTAAACCTTGTGACCGGACCTTGGGCGTTCACCATGCACTCTTGTATTCACCAACTACAGTTTTCCTCTCTGTACATATGGTCATTGAATAGGACCTGCTTCAGAGTGTTACTATGCACTTTTAATTTATAAAGCCAGCAATGTATAAAAAGAGATTGGAGATGTATCTGGCCCTGGTAAGTATGAATACAAGTTAATAGTCATTCTATTCAGTGATGAGCAGTGCTTTTCAAACTGTAGGTCCTGATCTCACAGTGGTCCTAAAATCAAATTAGTGGTTCATGACCAACATTTCTTTTTCAATGAAAAGGAATAGAATAAGATAAAATAGACCGGAATAGAAAAAAATCAAGGCTCATTATATGCAGTAAAAGTAAAAATTGTTTCATGTTTCAGTTTCAGTTTTGTGTATGTGTGCATCTTATACACCCACACTGAATAAAAATTATTCTTATAATCATTCACATATACTTATGATTATTGATAACTGCCAAAAAATAAGTATTTTTAAAAGTCTTTAAGGTAGCCGTTCTCAAATGTGGTGGAGGACCAGCAGCCTAGATTTCACCTGAAAAATGCAAATTACTGAGCCCCACCTGGGGCGGATTTATAAGGCCTCCTAGTGATGCTGATGCCCACTAAAATTTGAGGACCACTTGTTAGTCAAAGGTGGCATTTGGAAATCATAAAACAGCTAGATACTTAAGTAAGATACATCTAAATACTTAAGAGTGATCAGAAGTACACCTTGGTATTGTACTGACTAAAGGTTTCAAGTCTCCAGGGAAGGCTGCCCAGTGTTTGTGTGACTTTGATTTTGTGTAGTCGCTTCTCCTATTTTTCTACGCTACGTGCTCACAGTGCTTGTGGGTAAATCCCACAGAAGTCAGTTAGTTTACAGGTAGAAGGACATTGAATAGATTCTATACTTCTAGAACTACAAGATAAAACCTTAACATTCTTTGTGTGTAGCCCTGAATATCTAAATTGTATTCAGTTTGAAACATTTTAATGATAACCGTCCAGATGCCTGAACAGCCGTAAAATTAGGAGTTAAATTAAAAATTCATAAAAAACTGCACTCAATATTTTACTAATTGACATTTATTTTGAAAAGTACAAGCAGATGGGAGATAGGCAATTTAGTTAATGCTGTAATAATATTGATGATGAACAAAAAAATGTTTTTGGTAAAAATGTAAGTGATACAAATTTGCATACTGAGGATTTTTCCCCCCTCAAAGAAAACAATGAATGCGTTTAAGGTATTTACTGATTCTATGTCATTACTTTAACGAGAGAGCTGATAATAATGCATTGACCTGTCTGTGTTTGTTGCGTGTAGTATCATACACTGTTGTATTTGGTTTATGATTGGCGGGTGTGTTTACTTTAAGACGGAAAGCATCCTGTTTGAAAACACAGCATCTAAAGTCACTGGAAAGGACTTGAAGGCTTTCTTTTCCATTCTTTAAGAAAAAATTACCTTGGATTTTTAAAAAGCAGCTTTTTAATAGGTATATATATATTTTATATATATGTTAACTTTTACTAAAAGTTAATTCTTAGTGGTGTATGAACTTATTTTTAAGGACAAAAGTGTCAGGAAAAATAAGTTTCAGGGGTAAGAAAGTCTACCTTCTGGCTCCCCAGAGGGAAAATTTAATATTTAAGCAGTAGCTTGAGAGATGTTTTGAAAGGTCTTGCTTTATTTTGCACTCTATGATTGGAGAAGAGTGAGAAGGACATTGGGAGAAGAGTGAGGAGACTGTGGACTCCAATCCTACGTCTGGTATTAATTATCATCGATGAACTCAGGCAGATCACTTAGTTTTTCGGGACTTCAGTCTCCTTACCTATAAAATGAGGGGGTTAGAGTAAATACTTTCTAAGTTTGTTCCAGCATTGAAAAATCTATGTTGCCAAATGGTAGGATGTTCCTTTTGAGCAATTTTCATAAGAATGTGGCTATGTGTGTGTATTTGGCAGGGCTCTGAAAAATGGATATTTGATTTTATAGAGGAGTGAGTATCTGGAAGGTATATAGATAACATGACAAAGTCTAGCATGACCTTTCCTTGACAAATTTCACGTGCCAGTGGGCTAGTTTTCATCAGCTGTGGGTTTAGGGGGATGTGCGATACCCTCTCCGGAGGGAATTTGAAAATGTGTGAGGGTGGTTTTGTTCATCACAGTGATTGGGTGAAGCTACTGGCATTTAGTGCCCAGGTCAAGAATACCATATGTTCTGCAATGGGTATATGATGGTCCCTCACTACAAAAGGTTTTCCCTGCCCCAGTGCCAAGAACATCCCCATTGAGACTGGCTAACAAAGTTAAAAGACTGAGTTTTTTTGTAAAATCATTTGGGAAATTTTAAATGAAGTCCTATGGTTTCCGCCATTTCAGTAACTCAAATGCAAACAATTTCTATTCTTAGATGACAACTGGTGTTTATGATGCAAGGGAGAGAGTAGCCTCGATTTCTCTGCACTAGGTATTGACTATGCAGTGAGAAAAGCAATGAAAATCTCCGCTCTTTTAGTACTGTGAGCAAATACAACTCGAAGACATACTAGGGGTAGCTCTCTTGAGTAGAAGTTACTAGTTTCCCAACGACAGCCATATTTTCAATGAAATGCCTTACGGAGGTTTTCATTCAATGCAACTGGACATTTCTTGTGTTCAAATAAATGTTATGATTAAAGCATTAAATGCATATATTTGATTCTCTCTGTGTGAAGAAATGCCACTTGCTTAACAGAGCTATCCATGCTGAGTGACATGAGTCCTTCCTGCCCTTATATTGGCCTCATAGATTCCGGGTCAGGCTAAGGATAGATCTCATTCCACTAGAGTGACTCATTCAGGGCCTTTTGAAGAACCTTTGATGTGTTTTCAAATTTGAGGTGAACTTTGCCTTGGAATCACTTACATCACAGGATGATTTTCTTAAAATTCTTTTCTCTCTTCTATCTTCCTTCGTGCATTGTCAAGTCCTTGGTTGCTTGTGTGTATTTTTAAATTACTGCTTCTATTCACCTCTTAGATACTGTGGTTATAAAAGGTGTTGTAGGGACAAAATTGTTGACTAGCAAACCAAAACCAACTTGAAAGGGAACTCCCACTTCCCTCTTTTTTTGGGTGACTCTGGGTCTTAACACCTCTGTAGGAGTGGAGAGAAAGGGAGGTATAATTGAAATGCGTAGCCTCTTTTTCCTATACATTTGGTGAAAATTTAGATGAGAAAAGAAGGTTGGAACTACAGAATGAAAAATAAAAATGTCTTTTGGGTAATCTTTCATATTCATCATCTATACTAGGCCTACACAGTGGGCCCACAACAGATTAAAAGTTACATGCTACCTTCGTCAGAGAATGAATTAATTTTTCAGACTCCAGAACAAAAGCTGACTTAAAAAAACAGCTATTGGCATCCCACCTCAAATCTTCCAATATGGAAAAGTAGTCTGTAGTGATTTAGCTGATTTGCCCCCGACACACAGTGAAGAACAAGCAGACCAGGTTCCTGATTTTTGGTGGCTGGCTTGTTCCTTAGGACCCTTTCTCACTGGGGTTCCCTGAGAGAATTAAACCTAAATCCTTTCCTATGAAATCCAATGTATATAATAAATTACCTCCTTTGCTTTGCAGCTTGAAGTTACTAGTTACGTATCCTCTTTGGCAAAATTGATAAGAATCGCTCATACAATTTTCTATGTTCTATCATTTTGTTGAAGAACTTTGGCTCAGAAATGAGCAAGTGAATCTATAACGAACATTTTCAAAAGCATTTTTATGAAGCTTAGATTAACCCTAACAGCAGCTGAAAACTGTACCATGTGACTATAAAGGTGTAACTTGCAACACTTTCTGTTTTCAGGTACATTTTTAATCCAATTCCTTGGACATTCCTTGTAATAATATTAATTACGGTGAACCCATTTAATATAAATTGAACGTGCTCAATCCACTGTAGATTTTCATTCAATTCAGTCTTTGAACCACACCATAGCTGTGCACTGTTCTCTTACTTTATGCTCTTCATAGTCCTGAATAGCAAGGAAATAAGTAAGTCTGGCGTTTAACACTTACGAGATTTCGTGCAGAAAACAAAAACAGAAATGAAAAGTAACTGGTTATTCTCTTTAAGCGCCGTCTTGACCAGTGAACTAATCGGGGAAGGTGAGGGAACAGAGGGAGGAGGAGGGGGAGGAAGACTCAGCTCATGGTGGCTGCTGTGTAGACCTGCGAAACTGTGCAGTGCTTTCATTATATCTGTTTGCAATCCAATCCTCGATTATTTAATTTGTGCAACATTCCGGAGAGTTTCCTTAGCTCCCCTGACATGAGCCTGACCCTGGGGTTGGAAGACTCAGAGGGACTTCTTTCTAAAACAGGAGAGGACAAAGAGAGCGAGTTGGCTGTGCAGCTCCTGGCTCCGCTGGGGGAGACAGACTTTTCATCTTGAGCAAGGTGAGCCCTCGGTGCGGCCGAGCTGCGGGGTGCCACCGCGTGCTGCTTGGGGTCCCTTTCCCCGCAGGATGCGGTCTCAGGAACATGGGCTTATTTCTGTGTCTCAACAGAGAGAATACTAAATGCCTAGACTTCCTGCAGATATCTGCACAGGGCTCAGTCGTGTCACATCTGGGACTGTGCGTCTGATAATACATTTTCCAGCAAGAATAGAACACTAGGGGCCTGTGAGGGTTAGTACCTATTTGTTTGGAAAATAACACTCTGTCCAAACGCACAGCATTAATAATAGTGGCATGTTTCTGACTGCTGTTTTCTGTTAGTTTGATGTGATAGATATTTTCTTCATCTCTTAGAAATAACCATTCAGGAAAAATAAAATTATATTGAACTATATTTGGTGGAAATGCCAAGCAATTAGCGTATGATGTCATTTATGAGCTGTATTATTAATGTGAAATGCTAAAATAATTCAGAAAGAGTAAATGATACGTAAAGGTCATATCACCATGGGCCTGGAGGCGGCGGAAATGGGAACGAGAAGGAGAATATATATATATCATGTTAACATGGAATGTGATGAAATGACTGGGTGATATTTCATATTCGTCTGGGATATGCTGAATTAGAGTTGGTGATGCTTTTTTTGTCAAGGTTGTCAGGAAACAGATCCAGTGACTGGTTATGAGATTGGAGATTGATTCTTGATACAAATGTGGATCCATAAATTGTAACCAGAATGATTTAGACCGTGTTTACGGAGTTGGAGGCAGGCAGTGAGGGAGGGCAGCCAGTAAAGGTTAAATTCTTACCTTAAATGTGAGCTTTGATTTGAAATAAAGGTATTACATGCTTTATCTTGAGTTGGTGATTTCTTTCACCTTGCAATTTCCTGGTATTCCATTGTTAAATTTCCAGATAGTTCTCTTTAGAATGTGTTCACACATGAACCAGTCTACCTGTTCCGTTTATGAGAGACTGAATTTTGTGCTCTCATGGATTTTAATAAGAGGCAGGGAAGCCTCATTATTTTATGACGGTTAAGAACCGTAAACAATTCAGTCATAGAACCTTTGTTTGCCAGCTTCCAGGAAGTTATTAATTAGACTCAGTTTCTGTTAGAATGATGCATTTACCTTTGGCCAAATCTATTAATGCAGTTCTTTCTGTTTGTGGTAAATTAGTGGTCACCAACTATGATAGGATTTGATAGCTTATTTGAAAAAGTTTTGTGTTTTGTTTTGTTTTTTTCCTCCCAAAACAGCTTGTATGACATGACGTTATAAAAGCCATGATAATTGTATAATTTATTAATGAATTTTTCCCCGTAGAGACCACCCAATATAGTGTTAAGAATCTCAGATTTTTTAATGTTTATGTGTTTAGTCCAACATAATGCTTCCTTCTGCAAACTCCAGTTTGCCTTTTCTTAATAGATTTGCTTAGTTTCACATTCTCCTGTTATTGAAGCAAGACTGACTCTTTTCTCTTACCTGTGACTAGTATTTATAAGGGTTAATACAAAACTTGGTACTTCAGCTTGATTAACCATCTTATTATCTTGCTTTATCCTCTTGGAAGTCTTGAGTAAATCAGGCATGATACTACAAGCCTTGCAATTCATCGCATAAAAATAAATGTGATAAATATATGATGACTAATTTTAAGTTAATAACTTTTTTACATTATGGTTAATAATTGGTTTGAGATTATAATTTTTCTTTTTAGCTCACTGATGCCTAATGTGGTACACTCTTCCATTTGCAGTGAGCCCTTAGGGAAATAAAAGCTTTATTTTCTCTCATTTACTTGGCTAATTTTTGTATATGAATTTAAACGGCAAATTCAGAAATCATGATTACGAAATAAATAATGGAAACTAGCCTTTTCTGCTGTTAATTGCCATTTGCTGTCCAGTGACTTTTTCACTTGTTTTTATTAATACATCAGCTAGGCTCTATGTCAGCTGAATGTTACCTAGAGATCACCGGGACTTGTGGGTCTGTTGACACTACACATGGCTGGGTGGAAACTAGCTGAAGGGAGCAGTGATACTGAGCGGGGGTCCCGCCAGGGTTTCAGTGTGGACTAGGTACTTACTGGGGACTTGGAATCCGTGTTTTTCATCTGGGCTTTTGTCCTGAGTCTACGCTTGTTTCTTAGTCCAAGGAGGGCTCTGGTCAGAGTACACTGTCAACCAAGTGTACTTTGTCCCGTGATGAGACAGTGCCTCTGGGAGTCTGCAATGCCATCTCACAGAATTAGCCTCAGGTTGCCTTGGAAGTTTCAGCTCCTTCATGTTCTGAATTCTAATGACTCTGAAACGGTACTGAGGAGGAGAAAGCTGGGAGTTAGCGACCACATCAACCTCCCGTTTGCGTCTATTCTAATTAGGAGTAATGGGCCCTTTCTTCTTGAAGTTCTGTCTTGTTTCTCTTCTTTCTCTGACCACTTTTTCTTCTCTTTCTTCCATTTCAGTTCCCTTTAAATCCTCTCTCCCCCTCCCATTCCTCCCTCTGTTCTTTTTTTTCTTCCTTCCTTCTTTCTCATCTTTCTGCCTTCCTCCTTCCTTTGCTTTATCTTTTTATTACTCTCTAAGCTTGTCATGTCACTTTTCTGTAACTACCAAACTTTCTTATATCTTTTTCTTCCCATATTCCTTCTCATAATTATTGGTCTTAGTGTTTATCGGCCCTATTCTTCAGGTACACATTTCCAGGATGTACGGCGTTGGTCATTATTTCTGTTCCTTTTGGAACCTCCAAAGCCATGGACTAAAATATACTACTTTTATTGTCCAACACTGCTTGAACAAACTATTGTATAATTATTAACTCCTCCTTTCTACTCGTAGCCTCATAAAGCTTTTACAGAAATGTAAAACCAGATAAGCAGCTGATTTGGTAAACATTGCATTGGTAATAGATTTCTTAAAAACTCTGTTTAAGAGTCAGTGCTGTTCTGACATTTACGAGCAGTGCCAAGCCACTTAAGATATTTTGTAACACGGGGATAATGGGCCAATGAGAGAACAGCTGAAAGCATTCCAGGTGCAAATGTTAGTTATTGTTACTGAGTTTTACTCTTGGAGAGAGTCACCATTCAATATCACAGGGGTTTTAAATCTTATATTTTATTTCTTAACTTTTTATTTTAATGGAATTTGAGACAGAAAAAATTTGCGAAATTTATTTCGTAGAAACTTTTCCAAATGTTAACGTCTTAAAATTATCAAAACCAGGAAATTAACTTTGATAAATTACTGTTATATGTTGTTATTATTCAGTTTCATCAATTGTCTCACCAATATTCTTTTTCTGGACCAGGATACAAACAGAAATTACCCACTACATGTAGCTGTCATGCCTCCGAGTCTCCTCCAGTCTGGCACAGTTCCTTGGTATTTCTTTGTCTTATGAGCTCTTGACACTTCTGAAGAGTAGTGACCAGTGATTTTGGAGAATGTCTCTCACTTTGGGTTTTCTGATGATCAAATTTAGGTTGGGTGTTTCTGGCAAGAGGACCACAGAAGTGATGCTGTGCCCTTCTCAGTGCATTGTATCAGGAACTACGTGATGTGTAACTTGTGTGAATACCAGGGATGTTCTCTTCAGTTCCTCAGTCGAGTTCTGCCAGGTTTCTCGACTGTAAACTCGCTAGTTTCCTTTCTGTAATTAATTAGCATTATGTGTAGGGACACTATGTACATGATCAGTTTCTCATCATACTTCGAACCATGAATTTTAACACTCACTGGTCATTTTTGCCTGGAACAGTTGTCACTGTGGTGTTTGCCAAGTGGTGCCCTTTTATTTTCATCGTTCATCCTACATTCGGTAGTTAAAATTGGTCTGTAAGGAAGAGCTTTCCCTCCCCCTTCTTTATTTACTTTTAATATTTAGTTACATCAGTATGGGCTCGTGGGTATTTGCTTTATGAGTTATGGCCCGTGGCAACTGATATTTGTTTTGTTGCTCAAATTGTCCACATTTGACCCTCAAGTTGGCTCCCATGTCTTTTCTCCATGTCACCATCATTTCCAAACACTTTTTATTTTCTGGTACTACATGATGCTCTGGGCTTTGCTTATACTTCCTTTGATCCAACCCTTGAATCAGTCATTTCTCCAAGAAACTCAGATTTCTCTTATTGAAGAATGGTGTTTAGAAACCAAAATCTGGGTGTTAGCTGTGCTCATTCACAAAGGAATGTATCTCCTTTCTCCTACAGTCTCTTTGCTTATTTGCTTAAATCTTCAGTATGCATAAAGTGCTTTCAGAGTTGCTAACCCATATCTCAGTGAAAAACATTTACTAACTAGAGTCTAGTATTTAGCCTTAGACTACAGAGTCAAAATACTTTATTTTGCCTTTAGCTTTAGACTATAGAGTCAAAATACTTGTTTCCAAAGTGACTTTTCTCCTCCTCCTCATCATAGAATAATTTTATGCTCTGGCCTTCAAGGAAAACTATGGCCATTTCACCTTGACCTGAATATTTGCATACTTAAGTGAGTCACTTACAAATCCTGATTATATACATTTTTAGTAGACTGATTTTTTTACCAGCTGTGTTAACAACATGAAAATGAAGCCTCATATTTCTAATATCTTTTCAGGCTCTTATGGAATTTGAGCAATTTCTAATTTCATACAATTAGGAAAATGTCAGACTCATGGAAACTGTATATCTTTCAACTTGAAAAATTTAACTGATTTTTTTTTTTTAAAGCTTTTGCTAGAATTTGCTTAGAGACTAGTATAACCAACAGTGTATTTAGAGTACTCTGTCCTGGGTCTTCCCCAAATTTCCCAACTTCAAACTCCCTGATTCTTTTCCTGTCAAATCTACACTGAGGACTGAATCAGCTTCAGCTTGCAAAGATGGAAAAGCCTAACCCCATTTCTGACTTCAATAAAAATATATTTTTTCTAACATATTTTGGATATTACTGTAGATAAGAGATATTCCAAGAGACACGGTTACTTGTTAGCTGAACCTTAACGGCTCAGATACCACTGAATCCGGGATAATACTTGATACTCATTTCCTTCCCCTTTTAAAACCAGTTAACTTTGGGTGGAGTTGACAACACAATTAATGTTCTTTTTCTGGTGCTCATATACATTTTTGTTCCATTTTCTTTCAGGATGTGGCACTTTTACATTTCCTCTATGTAGAGTAAAACTCACATCACATGCACTTGAAATTTTTTCTCTTCTTTGAGAAACTGCATATTGTAATAGCTCAGAGTACATAGGCTTTGGGTTGATTACTGAGTTCTAATCCTTACTGTCCCAGCTGTGTGGTCAAACTACTTAAGGTCTCTCGGCCTCAGTTTCTTCTTCTGGAAATTGAGAACAAAAAATAGAACTCCTTTACATGGTTATTATAAAGTTTAATAGAGACAGTAGATATACAGTGCTTGGAAGTATGCCTGGCACATAACAAACATTCACAGAATATTACAGTTGCTATTTGTGTATCCAGCCTTACTCCGGATCTCATCATTATAACTGCATTTTCTACACTACTAGACACATGACTACTGGAGATACACATACTTGCATTATGAAGAGGTAAGACTAGAGTTCTCAACCCCTTAGGTGAGGATGAGGTGCAAGAGGAGATGTCTCTTAAAGAATAAATGATACAACATTACTATATGTTGTTTACTCTCAATATCTTTAATATTGATTTAAATCTGTCATATAGGGAATAAAATCACAGAAAACAGCCTTCTTTTGAGTTTCTATAACTGAATACAAGGTAAAATTTTATGAAAAGTCCCAAGATAAGAAGTGACTTAAGCTAAAAATGACCCTTCTCCCACAAACCATTTTGTCTTTTTGAAGACAAGACCTGTAACCACAGGGCATAACCATCCTCTTAACACTTCCTTCTCTTCGTGCTTTGCTTCTGAGTTTCACTGAAGAGGTAGAGGGGCTGGAAGGGAGGGGAAGGGATAAGAAATGCCCAAAATGGGAGGAGTAGCCCAATCAAGTGACAGTTGAGTCAGTAATTAAAGGATATGAGGAGAAATCGACTTCTATTAGAGTGTCTATTTTTAATAATGTGTCAGAACTTAATACCCGATAACACAGTAAGTGTTGAAAGCATTTTCTGATGCCTCCTAGAAGTACAGTTGGCCCTTGAACAACTTGGAGGTCAGCGGTGCCAACCCAACTTCTGAATCCCCCAAAACTTAACTACTAATAATCTAATGTTGATCGGAAGTCTTACCAATAACCCAGTCAATTAAAAGATATTTTGTATATTATATGTATTACATACTGTATTCTTACCATAAAGTAAGCTAGAGAAAAGAAAATGTTATTAAGAAAATCATAAAGAAGAGAAAATATATTTCCTCTTCATTAAATGGAAGTGGATCATCATGACGGTCTTTATCCTCATTGTCTTCATGTTGAATAGAGGAGGAGGAGGAGGAAGAGGAGAGGCTGGTCTTATTGTCTCAGGGGTGACAGGCGGAAGAGGTGGAGGAGGTGGAAAGGGAGGCAGGAGAGGCAGAGTTGGTATAATTTTTATTTTTATTTTTATTTTTATTTTTTTTTGGGAAAACACAAATAAAAACTGTAATGAAATACTACTACTCAGCCAAAATGGCTAAAATTAAAAAGACTCACAATACCAAGTGTATGGAGAACAATGGGAACTCTTAAACAGGGCTGGTGGAGTTGTAAACTGGTACAATTAATATGGGGAACTGCTTAGCAATAGCTACTAAAATTAAAATTACACATACTCTAGGTCCAACAAGTCTACTCCAAGTTATATACCAAGAGAAATGCAGATATGTGTATACCCAAAGACAGGTACAAAAAAAAATCTGCATAAATGGACCTGTGTAGTTCAAACCCATGTTGTCCAAGGGTCAGCTGTAGATCGAGGTATGATAGTGAATCAGTGCTCAGGTGTGTCTCTGTAGCAATTTGTAAGTATCAGCATTATTTCTTTTGGATAATGAAAGAAAATTTCAATCTCATAATTTACTTATTGTATAGTATGTATATAATATCTATTTGTGTCTCATTTTGAATTGGTAATTTCCAAACCCTGGGAAACTTATGAAGCATTTAGACTGCTGTTTTTCTTATTGTGAGATTTTGATATTTTTATCTTACATAGCATAGTGAAGTCTTTCTTTTAACGAATGCATTTTCCACTATTAGTCACACTTGGTGGTTACAAATTTCTGTTTTCTTTTATATAAATGCCAACATTTTTGTAACTTCTTGGCTTACTATGAAGATGTCTGTTTAGAGTTACTGGGCACCATGGAAAGGAAGATCCTCAGGTGTTTATTTACTGAGGTTGAATAAGAGAGTCATTGATATGGTATTGTCATCCTTTGCTTGCGGAAATCTAGGAAGGCTTTCGGTTGCATGTGCCTTTCTGGTTTAGCAGTTGTACAAGGGGGACAGCTTGTGAGTGTTACCGTGTGACAGGGCCACCAGCAGCAGAAATAGGTCCATCACGGTTACTGTTGATTTGTGCACAGGAATCCCTGGTATGGCGAGAATGTTTATTTGTTTGCTTTTCATAACCAAGAGCAAAGAACTCCTTCCTTGAAGGAGTATATTTCTCCTCTGGCTTTTGAGAAGATTTTAATCTTTTGCACGATTTACTGATCACCTTTTGACCTCACATATATTTCATGTCATATCAGATAGGTTTCAATCACAACGATAAAGTTCAACAACATACTAATAAAAAATGGTCATGCAGCAATGTGAAGACGAACACACAACAAGCTCCAGGGTATACTGAGTTGTAATAATAAAAAAAGCACAACCTTAGGTGCTCCATGTTTCATGGCTTGTGCCACCTTTCCATGTGAGTTCTGCAGATTCCTCGCTATGGACATTAGCACCCATATTGTGGTGAAAGGTCAGAAGCCTTTTGGGAAATTATTATTACCCAAATGTCTTTTGGTAAAAGTCTAATCCTTTCTGAGAAAGGTCCTGCCAACAAAACATTGAGAAATAAGTATTGCATTTATGGATGGACAAAAGGGGAAGTCATTTTGTGAAGTTTACGAGTGGACAGGGAAGGAAGTAAGTAATTTTAAGCAGAGAGAATCCATGTGCAAAGAAACAGTGTTATGATGGGAATATTATTAGGTGTTTGGCAAATGTCCAGGAGTTTAGTGTGAATTTGGACACTGATGATGAAGAGGAAAGAATAGAGTCAGGAAATATGAGAGGGTTAAAATGATTAAACTTGGTGACTAATTAACAGAAGGAGGTAAGGGAGAAGGGAGCTGGAAAGACCCTAACGGACTGGGCTGATTAGTCACAGATGTGGGTGACTAAGTCCTACTAGTCTCCATCCATTCTTCACTAGTCCAATCAGAGGATTAAATCACGTGCTTTTGTGAAGCCTAGAAATACGGCTTCATGCATCCATTATGTCAAAGTCATATGTGTAATTGTGGGGTAATAACGTCTGTGTGTTTTAATTTCAGCATCTGGAAAACAGTACTTATTTCTCAGAGACTTTGAAAAGATTAATCGTAGGAGATAAATCACTTTGAAATAACCGTATAAATACAAAATGTGTTGTTATCTTGTCCACTGCTACTCTCTGTCAACGTTAAAAATGTGTATCTGCAAAATAAGTTCCTTTATGCTAAATTAAGAAATGCAACACCATGTGCCTAACTTTTTAGTTATGCTGTTGTAGCAGTCTCCAGACACACCACAGATTTGCAGATTTGCCGGTTTGGGGTGTCCCCAGTGTTTAATTTCCTTCTCCGTCTTTTCGATTTCTACTCTGTATGAAACAAGAGGTAGCTGTGGTTGAGTTCCTTTTCTCTTAAGTTGGTTAATAAAAAGTGCATAGTCCTTTATCCAAGTAAAATAAACATACAAGCTGTGATGAGGCTAATAGTTTATTTTCTTTTATTTGGTTATAGGAACAAGGAGATTTTTGTGAGAAAACAAAATACTTGTTTGCAAAGAATCAGTGTTACTGTGTCAAAGGTGACTAATATCTTGACTCTCATCCAGACACCTACTACAGGGGAACTAAGGACATGGTAAAATAATGGCTGTCTTTAATACCACGTTGACTTTTATCACCAAAGCACCATGTGGCTTGTACCCTTGTCAACCAGGCCAGGCCGCACTCAAGTTCTGCAGATACCACTTCCTCTTGTAACCTGACAGCAGACAGAAAGCAGCCCAGATGGCTTGTGTGGTTATTTTCTCCGTGACCTGCTTACTTTGGTTTTCTAATTTTTTCAGTTATAGTAGTGGAAAAAGGAAGAGAGCCCAGAACAGAGTGGCTCTGTGCCTCGTTTCTGGGCTCAACTTCATGCTGAAGATCCTTCACCTCCTGCCCCAAGTGGGCAAACCCACAAGCCTCTCACGCTGTCTTGGCCACGGGAGACCCAAGAAAGTCTTCCTCCTTTAGAGCCTAAAGAAGAATTAGAATCTTTGGGAATTGGTCCTGGGAATCTACATTCTAGCAAATTTCTCAAGTGAGTCTTCTGTTCGATAAAGTTAAAGAATATTTAATTAAACTTCTGCCACCTTTGATGGTCCTTGTATTAAAGGAATCAAATGTAGCTATTAATAACCGATAAGCACCTATCTGCATTTCTAAGAAAATGACAGGTACCTCTAAGAGCAAAGGAGCAAATTAAGAATTTATTATTTTCAAATATTGCCATGCTTTTATTTTTTCTGTTTTGTATTCAGATAGCTTAGGAGTTTATCACATTCACTGGTGACATTCATGACATCAGAGAAGAAACCTTACAGTTAAGCACCTCATACTTATTCCAGAACTTACTCTTACTTATAATCAACCTGTTGTTATTTGTTTAGTTGTTCCTACTAAGATGTTATTACTTACTTACTAGGCCTTGCTCTGAATGAATTCTAACTTAAGTCAGCGCTGTCATTTTAGAGTAAGAACATATACCAACATTTGAAAAACATATCAACATGTATTTTGGTTATCACAGCATTTCTAAACGTGAATGTATAGCCTTTTAAGTCGACTAGTCTAAAAGGACTGTCAATGACAGGGTAAGTTCACTGTACCTATTAGAATCTCAAGCCTATGGTTTTATAATCAAAGGTCACATTTTTAATTCAATATTCATGAAATTCTCTGCTTTAGAATCATGCGGAAGACAGCAGGTATTATCACTAAGAAGCACTCTCATGGCTTTAAATGAGAGAGAAACACCTAGAAGACTGGAAAGATTTTTATCAGCCTTTCATTTCCTCTTTTCCTCCTGTCTATGGTGATGACTCAAGGTATGAATATTTGAAGCCATGAAAAATTAAGAGCATTCTCAAGGCATTCTCAAGCCTCCTAGTGTGTTAGCTGCTATGACACCCATTAACAAAGTATAAACCAGAATAAGGGAAAGAAACATTTGGCTGCAAGATTGTTGCGGACGTAAAGTGTGGATTGAGATATTTAGATCTCTGCTGTCCAGCGTGATCGCTAAGCAATAACTAAATCAACCAATTAGCTGTTTATGAATCATCCTCTCGGATGTGGAATGCTCATGGCCTCAGAGTGGGATACGGGAGCAAGGGGGTCAGGATGACTGGGGAACTGAGACTTTTTCTTTGCCCGTAGGGAACTTAGAAATCTGGTGGAGTGGGTAAGACACACATAAGAGAAAACTGGAAATATAAAACAGCATATATAATAAAGGACTAAATTTTGTAGATTCAAATCGTTCAGGGATTTAGGGCAAAGCCAAATAAATATGAACTGAGGTTGTGTTAAAAAACCGTATGCCAGCCTGAGCAAGAACGAGACCCCGTCTCTACAAAAAATAGAAAGAAATTATATGGACAGCTAAAAATACACATAGAAAAAACTAGCTGGGCATGGTGGCGCATGCCTGTAGTCCCAGCTACTCGGGAGGCTGAGGCAGGAGGATTGCTTGAGCCCAGGAGTTTGAGGTTGCTGTGAGCTAGGCTGACGCCACGGCACTCTAGCCCGGGCGACAGAGTGAGACTCTGTCTCAAAAAAAAGAAAAAAACAACAAAAAACACAAAACCATATGGTGGGGAGGGGACTTGAGCTTGGATGGTTGGATTTTTATGGACTGGGGGCGGATGCTTCCATTTACACTCTGGGCCCTCTGTTGGGTCACTGGTCACTTTTCTCTATTTACTTGTTTTTTCACTCACGGAGAGGCGGACTTTTGGAGGACAGTGTTTCTGTTTATTTCATCTGACCCATCCCAAAACCTTTGGTGCCTGGCTTGTAGGAGGAATTCAGTGCGTATTTGTGGACGGTATGCATATCTAAATGATTAACTGACAGCGTTCTCATCAGCAGAAAGAATGACCAATGACATGGTGATGACCAAGAGCATTGTGAGATATGGGCAGCAACAGACTTATGGCTCAGTGGGTCTGTTTCCTGATCTAAAAATAGTGAAAATGACCCCTGACTTCTTCACAGGGTTGTGGAAGATGTTTACTTGGTAAGTGAAAGGATGTGACAAGCTGTAATGGACTATGTAAATCCAAGATTTCACTATTGCTTGGGAAAGGTTCTTATTTATCTTTGTAATTGTCACCATGCATAGAAATACTCAAAAAATAATTGTAATATATGAATCAAACAAGTGAATGGGAGTTCCCTACCCTTGCCATTTTCTTTCTTTCTTTCCTTCTTTTTTTTTAATGAATTCTGTGTTTGGACTTGGCTTCCATTCCTAAGATATCTTATTATGTGTATGCAAATATTCCAAAATTAAAAAAAAGTCTGAAACCCAAAACACTCCTGGTGCCAAGCATTTTGCATAATGGATACTCAAGCTTGCATGGCCTCACTAATAGAAAGCACTGGTTGTTTTATTGCAATTTGACAAATATTTATTTCCTCATTTCCTTTCAATTGCTTAAATTTCAGTTAAAGTTTACCGTGCAATTTTAAGAAAGAATTTAATTTAACAGGGAAGGCAACATTAGCTTACTTAAGTGAGTATCTTTTGGATATTGGGCTCTGAAGAAAGAGAGGTTATCTATCAGAATTATATCTTTTCCTTGGCACTTTCTATATTTCTGTTTTTTTAATATGCCTGAAACTGTGGACAGACATTCTTATTAGAAACATGTCTAAAATATGATTAAATAAACTTTGAAGAGAAGCTTGATGTCTTCACTATGAATAAAGTTGATTGTGTATAAGTCTGTGGACATTTTTATATCTCTCTTGCCTTTTCAGCTCCATTAATTTTTTTTTTTTTTTGCTAATTCTTTGGTATTTAGCATTGATTCAGATTTTTGAAGTTTCCAGATATATGGCCTCAGGATTGAATTTTTCCACTGTATAGAAAACATATCTCAATTAAAATATACCTTCACACTGCTTATGCAGTTTCTCCAACATAAAGCAGATAGGAAAAACATAAAAACATTTTCTGAAATACTGATACAAAAATACCCTAAGAAAATAATTTGGGGGCAATGAATGCAAAATTATTATTAGAGAAGATAGTACATTCTTTTATGCTAATTTTCCATTTTAAAAATGCCAACTTTTTTTAAAAAAGAGACTCTGCCTTAAGAGACAAATTTGCAAAATTGAATGGTTTATTTTGAAGGTTACAGTAGCGATCCTTGATACCTAATTTACAGCTTTAAAAAAGCGTTTCTCTGCCTGATGCCTAAGTATTTGACCTAAGGCTAAAAGACTTAGAAAAGTTTTGTCATTGCCAGCCAAAAGAGAAATACAATGCAGATCCAAAAGATAAAACTCCAGCACTCTGTCTCTACGCTCTGATAATTCTTGTGTAATATTCCTTCCTTCCATTCCTGTCGCTGTGACCTTTCCCAGCCCTCACCGTTTGATCCCTGGGTTATTGCTGTTTTGTGCAAAAGGTTGAAGCTGTCTGCATTTGGCCTTTGCTGCAATCCAATCCCTCTTACCTGTCAGTGCCAGTTCAGTCTTTATAAACCACTGCTTTCGTCTAATTTGTCCCCTCGTCACGAATCTACATTGGTGTCCTCTTGCTGTGGCTTGACAAGCACACTGACCCAGTCAGCCTCATTGCTCTGTATGTTCTTCTGCATAGGCTGGTCTTTCCCCTGTCGTCTTCCCACATTCCGAGCTTTCTCCCATGTCTAGGCTTTTCCCTGTGGCATTCCGTGCTCTCTTCTTGTCAGAGCCTTGCATGTGGCGCCTGGCTCCAGTCCTGCCTTCCATGAACCTTCCTCCCGTCTCTCTGCATACGTCATTGCTCCATTGCCTGACCTTCTAGAGAACACTCTAGCTGCTATGCAATGGATTTACCACTTTCAGAATTTTACTTGCTAGTAGTATCTATATGTCTTATCTGGACATTTCTTCATCGAATTGTAAGACACTCTAAAATTCAAGGAAAAGGGATGTATAGATTATAAAAAGACATACACGCATTTGAAAATATATGCAATGCGTTACAGAAGCAAAATTCTTGCTATATGTAAACATTTTGTAGCACAGAAATTTGAAGTCATACCCGAAGAACAGTTTCTCCCTGAAGAACTCTTTCCTTATGCATGTGCTTTAAAATGCTCATCTGCTCCAACCTTGTAGCGTATTTATTCTTAAAGCTCAATCAAGATCTGGTTTGGGGTCTGTTCCTGTAATGCTGCTGATTTTCGTTTTGCTTTTTCATGATGCTTTTCCTGGGTAGATTATATTAAAGGATGGTTTTATTTTGTTTGAACTCTGAAGCTTTTCATGGGATGTCTAATTATGAACGTATTTATATTTATAATACATAATAAATATATATTACGGTTCTATATAGTTATACATTAAATACATTGCATTTTAAAATGCTACTTTTGTAGTATGGGCTGCTGTAATTGTGCACATTACCGGGAAGCCCTGCTCCTAATAAACGTGATATTCTAACAGCACAAAGAGAGAGTGATGACAAGATGTGCCTCCATGTGTATGGCCCTTGATCTTTACTATCCAGAAATATTTCTCAAAGATCAAACCATAGCACACACTTGGCTCTTGGCACCAGAAAACTTGGGCTTTGATGGTGATCAAATAGTGCATGTGATATGGCGGCTCTTAAAAGGGACTCTGCGAATTAAAGTGACAGGAATATACACTGCTCTTTTGTTTCAGAGAAAAGGCTTTGCCAAGTGGAGAGAAAAAAAAAATGACAGTTTTATTAGAGTATTTCCTTCCTCTGGGTGTTCGATTGGATACTTATTGTGCAAAAGTGCCGCGGAATGTGTCTCAGTTCATTTGGTTTCAGCTCACACTAAGACTGAAGGCAGTGTCTGCCGTGCGTGCGTATCAAGGAGCAGAAGGACAAAGTTTCACACCTTCACACATACTCAGCGGATTTTCCTTCCTGCTGTCCCTCCCACACCCTCTCCTCTCTCCCTCCCTCCTTCCCTTTTCTCCTCCTTCCTCCCCTCTCTCTCCTTCCTTGTCTCCCTCTCTCTCACCCTTTCTCTTTCCTTCTCTCTTTTTCCCACCCTCTCTCTTTCCCCTTTCTCTTCTCCCCTCCTTTCTTTCCTTCCCTCTTCCTTCCCAGGCTCTCTCCTCTCTGCACGCTCATTTTTTCTTCCTCCTCTGCTGTTCCTCTTATGTCTATTTCTTTCCTTCTCATCTTCATGACAATATGTCTTCAATATACCCTTCCTCCCTCTCTCTCTCTCTCCTGAGTCTCTACTCTCACTGCCATTTCTTTCTTTTGAGAGCAGAGTCCTTGGCTCGGCTTCAGCAAAATGCTGGCTGCCTGGGAGCTGCGTGTTGTGTAAACTCGTCCTGTTTGCCCACCCTGGTATTAGTCTCTGTCTTCTAGATGACTCCTTACAGTGCGGTATCTCAGCTAAGACAGTCTGACAGCCACCCACAAAAGACAAAGAGTCCTTTCTGAAGATGAAAATTGCTCCAGGATAAATGTTGGCGATTCCAGTAATTTAAAAGGATAGAGTTAAGCTATTTTATAAAACATTTAAAAATAACTGCAAAAGTTGTATCGGCCACAGCCGAGGCAGAGAATAAGAGTTCTGGTTTTTAAAAGTGTCTGTCTTAGGTGGATCTTTGTGTAAGTGGAATTTAATACGATTGAAAAATTATGTGTATTGTTTTTGTGTCGTTAAATGTTTCATCATCTAGGAAGAACTTCAAATGGATGTGGTGTTAAAACATTGCATTCTGAAGGCTTTGGAACTAAGCACTGTATTAGTTTTCTAGGGCTGCTGTAACATGTACCA
>CM052454.1:2879546-2898675 GCA_028533085.1 Varecia variegata
AAGTTTCATAGTATATGTAAACCTGTATAGATGGCAGGTTTAGCTCACCCACCTACACATAAATATACTTCTGTTAATAAAACATAATTTTCTTCACCTACTCCTTATTTTTGGACAACTAAGCTTCCCTCCTCCCAAATTTTAACAACAAACCAATAGCATTATCATGTTACCTTTGCTTATATAGCTTTTCTAAATACTATATATAATTGTGGGTATTTTTATGACTCCTTATACTGATTGCCAAATTGTTTTTGAAAATGGAACAACTGATGACATCTGTTACAAAATTTAAAAATTAAAAAAATTAAAAAATAATTACTTTAATAGCCAAAAAGCTAACCAATTTACATTTCTTCAATTGCTAAAAAAAAAAAAAATTCCTTTTATGGTCATTCACTATAATTTCTTCTTTTGTGATTTGCTTTTCATGTTACCTTTATTTTAGTGTTTTATTATTTATGTGAACTTGTATATGAAAATATTAATCGTTTATCAATCATCTTTCTTGCAATGCTTACCTAGTTTATTAACTTTTTAATGTTGTCTATTTTTGTCAGGCCAATATTTTTATCTGTTAGGTTGAAACACTGTGACTCTCCATTTATTATTTCATTAGTCATTTCTAAAATCATTTCTTATTCATAGGGTTGATATATATTTATAATTTTATATGAATACATAATATTTATTCAAAACATAAGAACAATTCTAACTTGCCTAGTGATTTTTCTTCCCTGAAATTCTAATCCAATGTAGGTTTGAAGCAGTAAATTAGAAGGCAGAGGGGATGTCACAGGCAGGCACATTGACAGCTTGAAGTGACGTCTCATGAAAGGACAAGAGACCTTCTAAAAATATCACACAGAAATCCTCAAAATTATAGCAATCTAAGGCCACTGAAGTTAGGACAAACAAACCTCCAAGTGCCCTAAACTGGTATCCACAAAGCAATTGCGGAGTTATCATGAAAACATTAAATGATATTTAGTATACCATGGGGAAGAATCAAAGAAATGCATAAGGTGTTTTTAGGAACACTTCCAACTCGAATAATTAAATATGAAAAAGAATTGGTGCTTAGAGGCATAATATCTTTAGCTAACCTGGAAAATTGACTATGAAGAATAACTTGTTCCCAGAGGTTTTCTAGTTAGATGATGTTTTATAAAACTTATTTATGATTTGTTTTATATGTCTTTTTATAAAGACCTTGGGAATAATGGTCATGTTTAATTCCGTAATTCCCCTTTAGTGCAACACATGATAGGTATCGAATGCTAGCCAGGTGCCCATGCTCTGTGTCCTTACTTTTCACCTACTTAGTATCCCACTTTCCATGGGAAGAAACAAAGGCTTAGGGAGGTTAAGCTCCTTACCAAAGGTTGGTTTTGAATCCAGGACTGTCTGCCTCTCCCCGCGTAGCTAATCCCCTTCTTATAATACCTGAATCTCGTGTCATGCCTATACTCAGTCAGTCATTTGCCAAGTCAGTCAATCAGCAACTAGATAACCTCTTATTAATTATTATTTCAGGGTTTGGTAGTGAGTGAGACAGTTTACAGTTTTGTTGAAGAGAGAGGTTTTATATGCATAAAATGAGAGCTCAACGAAATTTATAAAGTCCATTATTTAAGTTGCTTTTCTCAGATCTACTGAGTCAGCCCCGAAGCCCTTACAAAGCAGCAGTTCGATTCTTCTAGGATCGGGCTATATTATATTTGTTTCTGGAGGGAGTGCAATTTGTGCCAGCTGACTGTAGGATGAAGGCACCATGCCAGGGGTTAGACGGTCTTTCACATCATCCGCCCCTGAATTCTTCACTGGCTACCGCTTAGTCTTGTTGATTTTAAAAGAAAAACAAGAAAGCTCTTTTTCCACCTCAGACCCCTCTCCTGTCTGTGGTTTCGTTGTCTTATGTTCTCCAACATTATTTTCCACATTCTATCTTGCAATAATATTTCTCTGTAGACGGATCGGTTTTGCTAACCACCTGTCAACTTGTTCTATCCATGTGATTATTGCCGCCCCCGCCCCCCCCCCCTTTTTTTTTTTTTTTTTACTTTGGTGAAGATTTAAAAACACACCCAGTAAAGTGAGGCTGTTTGCATACCTTGCCTTTACACTTGATGAATTGTTGCTTCAAAAACATCCTCGGCCTCATTTCTCACCGTAAACCAGCTATGGAAGACAAATAAGGTATATAAAAGAGGTTTTAATTTCCACATTTGGTGTAGAAAAGCATGTAAGATTTATTCAGTTTAGTGATGCAAAAGTTGAAAAGGTCATCAGGGACTTTTCAAATGGCCCATCAATCTGCGTACTCAGGTGACAGAGAGCTGCACGTCTGTCCCGAGAGACACTGGTGGACTTCTTAGGTTACAGTTTCCTTTTCCCGGGGAATACAGCAGGTGCCAAAACTGAACTATATTATCTCTGTCTTTCCATTTCACTTAATGTAGGGGGCTCCTTAATGAAGAGGCTGGGCATAGGAAATGTTCCCTCTAGAAATTCCAGTCTTGTGGCATAGCCCTCAATAATGCCTAACATAGTGGCAAGAACTCGGTGGGTATTTAATTAATAATAAATATTTGCAAGTGTGGGCAGTGATGGGGGAAGGAAATTTCCTGTCTCTCTGCACTCTGCCTTCTCATAGGGGACTGCAATAAGCTCTTGTCTTTTACCTACGATGTACTGAACCTTTGTTCAGCTGCCATCTATGCTGTGACCACTTCTACCGGTGTTGATTCAGAGGATAATCAGTTGAATGAGCATAGTGACTGGTGCAGGAAATCTTGAAAATGCAGACATGAATTAGCATTGATTGAACGTTGGTGGGTGAATATGTGGAAAAGAGAATTTTTTTATGAAAAAGAATGATTTGACCAATGAAGATGGAGACAATGTGTAGTGTACTTAGGAAACACTGAGGTCGATGAGAATTGCTAAAATAAAGAGTATGTTGGAGAAGTGGGAAAGAGATTAGTGGGAGATACTAGGGCAGAGAATTTGGCTAAGAAGAACTGTGCAAAATGTATAGTTTATTTTTATTTATTTTTATTTTTATTTTTATTTTTTTGAGGCAGAGTCCTGCTCTGTCACCCTGGCTAGAGTGCCCTGGCGTCAGCCTAGCTCACAGCAACCTCAAACTCCTGGGCTCAAGTGATCCTCCTGCCTCAGCCTCCCAAGTGGCTGGGACTACAGGCATATGCCACCATGCCCAGTTAATTTTTTCCATATATTTTTAGTTGTCCAGCTAATTTCTTTCTATTTTTTAGTAGAGACAGGGTCTTGCTCTTGCTCAGGCTGGTTTCGAACTCCTGAGCTCAAACGATCCACCTGCCTCGGCCTCCCAGAGTGCTAGGATTACAGGCGTGAGCCACCGCGCCCGGCCTAAATGTATCGTTTAGATATTATCTCGTATGCATCAGAGAAGCAGCTAAAGATTTGGGCAGGGCGGTAACCGGATCAGAGCTTTGTTGCAACAAGGTAGCTCATGATGGCATAGGATGGATTGGAGGGGGAAGCCTCATTCAACAATGAATGTAGAACGTGCTCAGTGAAATGATCTTTTCCCCAAGCCCTTTTAACCATGGCCTTACTGCACTGACTCTCAAAATAACATGCTGTGTCACTGGTAAGTAACGAGGCTGATGTTCCGTTTTCTGGGTGGTTGCTCTGCTCATCAATCCTGCATCCCAGCACTAACCTTTGAAGGCTTCTAATATTCTTGACACAAGACACTGACGGTTACATAGTGACTAAAAGACAGTATCAGATAAATAGAGGGCATGGTGCTGCCAGATGATCTTAAGAACCACTAAAATGATTATATACATAATCACTGAAATGATTATATATAAACACTATATCATGTACCCCTCCCGCTTAACCACCTCCATCCAGACATTCCCACACACATCCACTTCCATCTTCCTAGCCTCCTTCCCAAGGCAACACAGGCAGCCCTCCCGCTGGAAACCTGGCAACAACATCCCATAATTGTCATCACACATGATCCCCGCACATGCTCTTCTTGGTGACATTTCCAACCTTTGAGTCACTTCTCTCCTTTTAGGATCTCTACCTACTGCTGATCCTAATGTATTGTTTATTTAGTTAATTAAAACTACTTTGATGTTTAGTTTAACTAGTTTTCATCTGTTTAATTCTGCTAGGAGCATCGTGCGTATTTTTCCTGAGTCTCACAGTCTCAAAACTTCACAGGAACTGCCTCGCTAGAGATAGTTCTACCCATTTAACAGGCCAATATGGTTATCATTTATTATTGACAATGAAGATCATGAACCAAAAATAACGACAAGCTGTTATGTTTGAAAGAAGTGGTTTATATCAGAATGTCAGTGGAGGCTGGGCATGGTGGCTCACGCCTGTAATCCTAGCACTTTGGGAGGCTGAGGTGGGAAGATCACTTGAGGCCAGGAGTTCAAGACCTGCATGGGCAACATAGCGAGAACGCTGTCTCTACAAAAAATAGAGAAATTACCCAGGTGTGGTGGTGCACACCTGTAGTCCTAGGTACTCAGGAGGCTGAGGCAGGAGGATCACTTGAGCCCAGGAGTTTGAAGTCATACTTAGCTATGATGAGGCCATTGTACTTTAGCCCAGGCAACAGAACAAGATCCTATCTCGAAAAAAAAAAAAAAAATAGAATGTCAGTGAAAAAACTAAAGTTATTGAGTTAAGGTCTCATTTTTTAAATCATTGAAATGTTTGATGCCTATCTTGTAGAATTTCTGAGAAGTTTAAAATGAGCAGGAAACAATATATATCTCAATGTATAACAGTGTTGGTTTTCAATTCAGTTTTTTTTTTTTTTGGATTCTAGAAAAATAAGGTTTAGATGAACTCTTCTGGCAAATATTTAATTAAAACTTCACAAAATGAATAGTAAAGAACATCTGTTTTACTAGTACCTAAGTATAAGCTAAGCCTGGGAAAGAAAATAAAGGTGCTTAATTGAACTTTGATTTATTCAAGACCCTTGTAAAGATAAGCATGCTTGAAATGAACACGTTAACAAGATAAACAAAACCTACACATTTGATCCAGCCCAAACACGCATCCAGAGTTTTTTGTTTTTGGTTTTCGACTCAGTTGATGAAACGTCGAAATAGCAGATACCTAACTTGGTACTAGTAATTATTTTCACAACACACTCTCCACCCATCGTATCATGAGAAGTACTGATGTTGGTAGTAGTAGTGTCACAGTACTAGTAGCAGAAGCGACACAGTAGTGGTGATGACAGATGTAGGAAATGTGGTGTCACTGCTTACTCTACTCTTCCCATCACCAGCATTTATTAACGTTCTTATTTGCTCAGATACCGTGGTGGGTACTTTATAAACATTACCTGTAACCACCACAACAATCTAACTAGGTTGATGGTGCTATCCCAGCTTTTCAGAAGTGGAGACAGACTCACAGAGCTCCAGTAATACACCCAATGCCTTGCAGTTCGTAACGGGTGGTGCCAGGGATGGAACTGAGATCCCTGGCTCTATGTTGTGCTGCCATCTTACCCTGTCTGACTTTATCCACATCACGTAAAGTAAGTGAATTGTACAATCACATGATTTTTTTTTTTAACTCTTTGAGGCCAGCTTAGAGATGGTAGAACCATAGTCCTTCACTTCGTCTTGTCTTGCCCTCTCCCTGGCTTGTTCTAACTATATCCTTTCTGTCTGATCTGTGTATGTAAATAGCCTGCTTGTCACATGACCACATGCCACATAAGATGGTCATTTGGTCCTTTGGTGGCTGACACACTCCCAGGTGGCTCCGCCAGTCTTTGGCATGGTGGGATGGTATCTGATGCTTTCAGATAATGTGAGCTATTCACTCCTGAGCACAAAGGCCTGTACAGAAACGGAGACCACATTCTTTTCTTAGATAGTGAGGAAGGCCCCTGCTATTTCAGGACGCTTACTCCATGTCTAGCGTGTTCCCTTTTGTCATCTAATACCATCATAATACCAAGATGAAAATAATAGATTGCCACTTAAATTTTCTTTTGAGGACAACTGAAGGTGACTCCCAGATGTCCCATTTTAAAAAGGAAGTTGCAGTTAGAGCTTGCAGCCGTGCATGCCTCAGAGCACCTCCTCCCTGGCATCCACTGTTAAGTCTCAAAGAACATAAACCGATTTTAGATGTGATCTAATCAAAGCATGATAAGGGTGGTAGCTCTGGAGGGGAGAAACGTAAGCACTCACTAAACAAATATAAATGTTTATTATTCGTGCCATTGCAGCCTCTCTAGCATCAATGAGACCTTTCCTAATGGCTCTAAACTTCAGTTATTCCTTTCCTTAACTTGTAATGCAAATACAGCTGAGACTCCCTAGTGGAGTCATAGATTTCTCTGGAACTGTCGTGTGAGGATGTTGAGGGTCTCTTAAGATCATGTGCATTGTCAGAATCCAGGGATCTGTGCTTGACTTTGACTACACAATGTGCTGGGTGCTTGAGCTCACGCATGTGACGCTTCTCTCGTTGTGATACAATAAAGTGATAAAGTAGAGACTGGAAATAAAGAATAGTATTTCCAAATACCCATTATCTTGGCCACTGTCCTAACTGAGATTTGGAAATTATGCAAGGACTGCAAATGCTTTACTGGTATGCTTTGCCTTTTGATGTGGGGACATTTTCATACCAAGCCGAAATTAGATTATTGTTTGTTATCTAATTAGTCTACGAGATTCTACTCTCTCGATCTTTAGGATTCAAACGTGGCTTTAGACAAAAACAAACAAAAATAACAACTCGGAAACACTTTTTTTCTTACCTTGAGGGTAAATTGAGTAGAAATGTCATAATTGCCAAATTTTACACTTAGCCAAAGATAATTGTGTAATTTAGGACAAATTGAAGGCATAAAATTGGAAATGTTATTTCAGTGGTTTTTTTTTTTTTTAGCATGTTTAAAGGAACCTGTTAAATTTCTAAGTGGAATCATAACCTATAATATGTAAATACAGTTAGCAATGGGGACACTTAGCTTACAAATAAATAAATGCCTTATAGATGAGTTGGTGGGAAGAAAGTTTATATTTTCTCTTGTAGAGGAAAGTTTCTCAGTAAAAAAATAGGACAAAATACTTTAAAAATGGATTCTGTTGACACTTTACAACAGAAGTAGAATTTTGTAGGAAACAGGCATATCAATAAATACATTTCTTGCTGACTCTAAAACCTGTACTCTTGATGTGATTATGCTGTGATCGGATTGATCCTTATATCGGATGGTATATTTGTTCACTGCTGTGTCCCCAACAGTTAGAACAGTGTCTGGAACATGGGAAACCTCAGTGGATGTTTGTTCAGTGACTGAACAGATGAGCAATATAGAAGAATGTGAGTTCTCGAGGCATAGGACTTTGACTTGTTGAGGGTGTTGGAAGGATGAGGGATATATACCTACTTACAAGTGACCTTCTAAGGATAACCTTAATTTCCAGTTTCTCCAAATCATAGGTTGATCACTGTAGGGAAACAGAAGCATTTCAGTACTTAGTGTTTTATTACTGGCTTTGCAACTTATTATGTTTTATTGAATCCTTAATATTGGTATTTCGATGATTGTTGCTTTAAATAATAAAAAAAAAACTATGCTGACTGTATCACTTTGCATTTTAATAAAATACTCGTATTCATGGTTTATTTTTGCTCTCACAACAATCTTATAAGATGTTTTTATTTCCTCCTTTTAACAAGTGGGGAAGCAAAAGGTAAGGGAATAGAATTGTGTAAGATAATTTACACAAGCTAAGAAGTGCCAATCCTGGGACTTCTGCAGGCTTCATATTTCCCAGTCCATCCACTTTCCACAACATGCTAGATCAGTGGTCAATTCCTTTGGTTCTTTTTGTATTTATTACCTATTAACTGTAGAGTCCTAAGCCTTGCAGAGGTCATCAGGATATACTGTCTATATAGTGAAGTTGAAGGTCAGATAAAACTTATGAACAATAAATAGAGATCTGAACAAATACAAAACAAAGCACAAATGTTTATCAAGTTATGGCAGCAACTCAGTCTTGTGCAATGATCATGGAGATAGTGAATGTTGTTGTTATCAGGAACCAGTTTTAAATTATGTGAAATTAACCGTCAACTAAAAATTTAGAAGTATGTGACAGGACATTTCATCGGTTCCTATATTGTCTCTTTGTGAGTGATACTGTTTTAGTTAGAATCCTGGTGGGAAAATAGAATCACCCCAGATGGCTCAATGGAAGAGACTAAACAAAGAATTCCGTATCAGGACAGAGTAAAGTGGAGAACAATCCTACAGGAGCAAGGGATTCGGATAGTGAATGGAGAATAATTAACACAAATATACATACTGAGGATTAATAATTAATTTGTGAAGATTATCTCTATTTATAATTATGTCTCTGTCTATATAATACTCTTCAGATAAACAGTCCATGGTGCAATTGGAGAGTAAACTTGGTATTACAAAACAATCATTCTTTACCTATAATTTGACCCTGCAGAATTTAATCTATCCGTGTAACACTATATAATGTTTAATACCAACTATGATATGCTTTGCGATCATTGAAAGAAGAAACTGCAAATACTGTGATCGTACAATGAACGTTTGAGCATCAGTTAGCATCTGACAATAGTTATGTCTACTAGCTTATTATTTTTCACAAGTGTTCTGCCGTTTCATGATCTTGCTGCATGAAAATAAACTCTGTGCTATGACCATTCTAATCCTGTCCCTGCTCGGAAGCCTTAACAAATCCTCAGTGTGTAATGCTATTTTTATATTGTCCACTGCTTTTTGTCAGTGATGGAAAGCTTCTGAGTTCCTGAGTTCATTCTATTCTCTGCTCCATGGCAGCTCTCAACGGGCAAAAGCCAATTCTGTCAACAAACTGGGCTGACTTTGGGAGAGGAAAACTCTGTGCTAAGACTGTGGGGTAACACCTGGAACAAAGTCACCTTCAAGGACGACATGATTGTGTGTTTTACTTTCAGCATATGAGAGATTATGAAAGCCTAAATCAAATGTTCTAGGAGACACTCCAAGATAAAATATACAGTGGAATGTTTAGTGGAGAGTTTAAAAAGACAAGTGACTGGCTGCTCGTTATGTAAATATGCAGGCTTATAATAATCCTCAAGTGAAATGTTTCTTATTAATCAAAAAACCTCCCTATAAACTTTGGGACACCATCTTAGAAGAGGGGACAGTTTTATCTTTTTGTTGTTCATTTTGTCCATAAAGAAATTTTCTAGTTTTCAAGTCAGGTAAGTATATTGGTGACATGCATCCAATGTTTTTCCAAGATTTTTCTTTAAATTATTTTTACTTTTGATCTTAACTTTACATTATTCTTTCAGTCAAGTTGTATTTTCTTAATAGCCTATTTTATTTGATATGCATTCATCAATCGAAGTTTGCATGAAAATATTCTCTAAAATGAGCTCTCTCATGTTCCACACCTTTGGGAATGTAGTTTTCAGTGCTTAATTAACTTACAGGATAATGCATTTGGCATGATTTACAGCATAGAGTAATAAGTATCTTCTCTCACAACCTGCAATGTAACTTTAGATTCAGAGTACTGTTTATATAATTTGAAATACATCTCCCAGGTGTCAAATACAAAAAAAAAAAAAAAGCCACTAGCAAATTTCATGTTATTGTGGATATGATTATATATTATTGTAAATATCAAATTAGTGTGCATTACACTCAAATGCAATAAGTCCCTACTAAACATACTAAAACACATTACAATAATCACTAATTTAAAACTCTTAGAAAGATTTTTTAAAAAAATAACTAGCCTATGTTAAATTGTTTTCTTCCAAGGAGACAGAGAACTTATGGGAACATTATAACTTTAGTTAAAACACTTTTTCCCAGCACAGCATTTAGTTTGGCCGAACCCATACATGAGAACTCAATGATTAGGGAATGAGAAATCCACAAGTCTTGGATGAGGGAATGAATGAGTGGAACAATCTGATGCAGACGGAAATAGTCTAGGGAAGTTTGTGAAGAATGTAGGATATAGCAGAGGAGATACCTAAATTTATATCTATATTTATGTCACTCTGTCTCTATCCCCATATCCATATTCATATTGTTCTGTATCTACAGCTATATATCTGTATGTCCATATCTATATTATCAGATATAAGAATGAAAAGCTTTGCCAGTAAGAAAAGGTAAATTTTGGATGACTTGAAAAAGACCCCAGGATTGTTGAATGCCTTCTGTTCATTTGGCACTCGATACACCTGTTTTATGTAAACCACATGAAAGAGACAAGGTTGGTTTTGGGTTGTAAATGACCTCCTTAAGACTGAAGGAAGAACTAGGAGGTGGCCGGGCTGGGACTCTCCCACAGGGCTGTTCACTGGGCTGCCAGGGTCGGCCCTCCCGAGGCCTCCTCCATCAGAGGGAGTGTGCCTGGCGATAACAGAAGAAACCAGTGTGGTGACAGTTCTGCCTGGTCACAGCAGAGGCTGTTGGTCTGTTGGTTGGGAGAGAAGGCACTTGGTGAAAATTAAGTGGGCTGGAAATATGTGTGGGTTACAAGAAGGATGGTAAGGAAACATTCATGAAGAGTCTTAGAACCTGTGAGTGAAATAGAATGAATATGGCAGCTAGCCCCAATATTGCCTAATTCTTACCTGTACGTAAGATGATTTGTACAAAGCCTCTAATTGCCAATTTCAGGCAGATGTTGCATCAGCAGGACCCTTCTTTCGTTCCTTCGGATGTTTCTAACCTCATCAAAGTCACCAGCAGTGGCCTCAGGGCAGTAGGTAAAAGTGACCGAACAAGGGAACCTGCTTGCTCTCGCCCAACTCATAACACACCTGGCTAAGATCGGCTTCTGTTGAGCATATTTACAAGTCAAAGAAAAAAACCTTCCTAAAGCTGTGTATTTAATTAAATGGTTCTGAATGTCCCCCAAGACAAGAAGTTGAAGTATCTGGAACACACGTAGTCCAACTCAAACTCCAAATATGTTATTTCTTTGTGTTCAATTACAAAATGTAACTATAATAATGCTCAAGTTTAGATATTGATAAATGGCTGTTTAGAGACACAAAGATGCATTATTTGTATATCTCCATTTGTTTCCTTATAGCTTTTAATAGATGGTAAATAAATTATATCTTTTTTGTTAAACAGAAGAAAGTGGGGGGGAAAAAAAAAAAGCTAACGTAAAAATGGTCATTGTATCCAAAGCTATTCCTCACTATTCCAAGCCAGACACAAAGTATCCTATTTATATATTAAGAGAACACATTCAATTCAATAAATAAGATGCTACTAATTGAAACATGGGAATCAGATACATTTGGTAAATATTTAAGAATGTAGAATGTGGCAATTACCACGTTATTAGAAGCACACAAATGGAATGAAAGTTAGGAAGGGCTCAGGGGAGATTTAGAGACAGAAATGAGTTCGCAAGTCACCTCATTTGTCAATCCTAGTGATGGTTAAAACAAATAAACTTATTAAAAAAACTCAGAAGGGACATGTTTTTGTTGTGGTAAATAATCAGTTCCAAAGCAAAATGTTGTCATATCTGAATCACGTAGCCCTTCCTACCGTCCATCACATTTTTCATGACCTCTTTCCCCCTTTTCCTCCCTCCAAAAAGAGACTAAGACGGAGTTCACACAAAGCTTCTACAATACAGTATGTATATATGTATGTTTGATGTATGTGTGTGTGTGTATGTCCGTGAATATGTCTTTCTCTCTTACGCAGTTTCAGGAACCTGTAAACTATGGCTTTATTTTCTTCACTACTGATTTTCTTGGAAGAGTGGACTTGCTAGTCCATCCTCCCTTGTCCCCATTTTTGTTTTTCCATTTCTCATTCAATTCAGTTTCTGTCACTCTGAACCTCTTTTGAATGTCAAAAACAAGAGGGCTCTATTTCAGTTGCCCCGTTTGCCGATCCCCTGTGTCCCACGGTGTTCATTGTGATGGGTGTACCCTGACTTTGGTTTACATCTCTAGTGTTCAGCTGCCGTCTGCGTTCTCTTCCTTCAACAAATTTGACGATATTTAGTGACTGCCTTTTATATGGCGGACGCTGCTTCAGTTGACGTGATACAGTCAGGACCCTTACTCCAGTGCAAAGAAGGACATGGTCATTACTCTCAGAGAGCTTAGGATCTGCTCAGAGGACTCGCCTCTAAGAAAAGAACCACAGCAATGAATATGAAACTATATTTGTGGCAAGTGCCACAGAAATATGGTGCTTTGAGCACAGAAAACCTTCTCAGGGGGGTCAGCAGCCACTTTGCCCTGTCTGGGGATGTAGTTGTCATTTTCTGATGACTGACGTGTCCAGGAGTCTTCCTTCTAGATGGGCAGGATTTCAGTAATTCCATCCCTAGTCCGGGGCATGAGGATGCATCCAATAATATGCATTTTGTTGTTGTTTAGCACCCTCGGCATGAGAATTAGGCTGTGCATATAGATCAAATATAGACAGCATGTGTTATTGACGGATACTTTTTCTTTAGGTTAGATATAATTATATATCACTGAAAATATGTTGGAGTAGTGATTAAAATACACTATCTTTACTCTCTTTACCGCTTATCTTGAATAGTCCCTTATGTTTTGCTTTCAAGTCTTTTCCAAAAAAATGTTATATACCTTTGTATTACTCACTCAGACTCTAATCAATACATTTACCTATGAAATAAATGGCCGTTCGAGTGATTTAACTGGCAAACAAAATGCGTGGAGGCTTTGGTTAGAAAGGAAACTTAGTGTTCATCTGCCAAAAATTACAGTTTTGCTAAATAAGTAATAGCATCTATGACAAGCAATGTTTCTTCATAATAGATAAAGTTTGCGAATTTAAATTAACTATAGATTTTGAGGAAAGATGGCGAAGAGTGAGGAAGAATTGTCTTTTGATAAAACTGTCAATGATAAATTACCATTCGGGTGATTTGAAGGATAGTGCCTTTTGTAACATACACACCCATGCACACACACTCCCACCAACGTATGTGTGAATATTTATAGATATGTAGTAATAGAAATATATCTTATCAACATTTCAGGTTGTAGGTTATTTTATACAGTACTTTATTAAAAATCAATATTCAAAGCCACAGACTGAATTGCATTTCTACTATGAACAGTGTGGGAGATCTTCATATTCCAAGCACACTTTGTAGAAAGGTCCTCATTATTTTTCCCAATTTACTCAAGGAAGAATTACTCTAGAGATGGAAAGTCATCTCTACTGAGTACTACACTATGTTAGAAGTTCTGTATTCTACTGTTTTTTTTTTTAATAGTCTCTTTATCATTCACATTTCAATCAGTGGACAAGCACATGCTGAGCACCTGGTTTATGTTCCATTCTGGGCTATGCACGAGGGAATTCTACGACACAATCCTTGACCTAGAGAAGTTTCCCATCTGGTTGGTAAGATAGGGCTCAGGCTTAAGACACAATTAGAGCTAAACATTGACTATTGATGCAAAACCTACCCTCTTGTGCTCAGCCATTTATACTCAAACATTCTTTCTTTTCCTGTTTTGATTATTGACTCTGGTCCAAGGCAGAGGGTCTACATTTCGAGCAGTAGAAAGACAGGACATTATTAAGAAGGAATATGAGCAAAAAACAGTGCATGTGTAAAAATCCATATAGAGCTAGGAGATTCCTGTGGGGAATAAAAGATGCCTTCCTGCTAAATTTTGACAATATTCTCTGGGGTAAGGGTAAAATGCATTCATGTATCTGGAAAAGTATTGCTTATTTGAGTTTTTAAGTTCTTTTGCCTGTGTTTACCTGTAGGCATTCACAATTACAGAAAACTTTCTTAAGGATTGTAATGAACTCTTGGCACCACTGAGCATGCTTTGCTGCAAATGCAATTCCATCTGGCCAGCATATCACTGAGGTGGAATATTTTAATTACTGAATTTATGCCCCTAGAGACTGATTTACATTTTGGGAGTCCAGATGCTTAAAAATAGTCATTCAAATGTATTTGAATAAAATACAAATACGTGTATGGTGTTGGGTATGTACAATTTACTTAATAAATTCCTAACCCTTCACTTGTATTTTGGTGTCAGGATTTTTCCCCACTGACCTCTGATGGAAAGGTACTTTTTAAAGTACCCATATATATGCCAAGCCTGAAAGATGATAATTTAGGGACAAGGTATGCCTAAGGAATAAGCTTAGCAATTTAAGCCCCATCCACTGAACTCTGTCTCTTCTACAGCTAGAATTGTCTCTCAGTGCACCTAATTGACTTGTCATTGAGTTACGAACCTAAAAATACTTTGAATTCTGTTGTCATGACTCATCGACTTTAGCAATCCTACCAAGGAAAAGTAAACTGACTTTACTCTGAAAATTCTTTTTAGTTTGATGATTTTTTTATTTGAGGGTATAGCTACCATGATGTAACAAAGTCTTTTGAGAGCATTTTATCAGTACAGAAATGTATGTACTCCTTCAGTTGTTGGAAATATTCAAGTTCAACAAATAATGCTTTATATCAGTCATCCTCCTGTCTCAGCCTCCTGAGTAGCTGGGACGACAGGCATGTGCCACCATGCCCAGATAATTTTTTTTTTTTTGGTAGAGACAGGATCTCGCTATGTTGCCCAAGCTGGTCTCGAACTCTTGGCCTCAAGCATACTCCCACCTTGGCCTCTCAGAGCGCTGGGATTCCAGGTGTGAGCCACTGCACCCAGCTGTCTAGGGTCCGTTCTAGTAGTTCCCAAAGACTGATTTTGAAACATAAAGACTTACTGAAGCATTTACTCATTCATTCATTCACCATTTATTTAACAAATCTTTGAGAATTCTCTACATGCCAGTTAGTCTGGTGGGTTCTAGGGAGCCCATACCCTCCAGAAGTGATGGTGTGGAAAACTGAAAATTAATAAACGTATGTGGCCTACGTGTGATAAGGTCATGTCCAGGATGTGTGGGGGCACATGCAAGGGGAACCTCCAGAGTGGGGGTGGCAGGGACACCAGGGAAGCCTTTGTAGAAACCCTGAAGGATGAACAGAAGTTAACCATGAAGTCCAGGCAGTGGGGGAACCACGTGGGAAAACTCAAGGCCTTTTCAAGGTACTTAAGATGTTCAGTAGCTTCCTGAAAACAGATTTAGGCTCCTAGAATTTAGGCTCCTTGCTAAAACAACCTCCGTTAGATCTTTTGTGATATTGGACCCAGGGTGTTGAATCCCTTTTAGGCACCATAGTTTGGCTCATTCTTCAAGAAAAGAAGTGGTGTGCTGGAGAGAGAGGGAAAGAAAGTGAACTATTTTTCACATCAATTTTCTTTAGTTAGCAGTTTCTTTTTTCCTCCTTACAGCAAGCTACGAATAACTAATTCTTTAAATCTTTTTAAAGGAGAGAGGAGACAGATGAGCTAATGTAGTCCCACTTACAGGGCATTAGGTCTCTCGTCTTCCCAAGATGTTTAAGAGATAAAAAAACCAGCCAGGCGCGGTGGCTCACGCCTGTAATCCTAGCACTCTGGGAGGCTGAGGTGGGAGGATCGCTCGAGGTCAGGAGTTCGAGACCAGCATGACCAAGAGTGAGACCCCGTCTCTACTAAAAATAGAAACAAATGATTTGGACAGCTAAAAAAAAAATATCTATCTATCTATCTATATATATTAGCCAGGCATGGTGGCACATGCCTGTAGTCCCAGCTACTCAGGAGGCTGAGGCAGGAGGATCGCTTGAGCCCAGGAGTTTGAGGTTGCTGTGAGTTAGGCTGACGCCCCGGCACTCTGGTGCAGGCAACAGAATAAGAACTTATCTCAAAAAAAAGCAAAAGAAGAAAGAAAAGAATAGCAACAAATATTTTGCTTTTCTTCTCTAGAGAGAACACACACAATTTATGTATCCCCACACCTCCCACATACCTACACGGGTGCACACATGTATGCATATACACACACTGTCTCATTCCTTGTGTACATTTATGTAGTGTGAACCGTTATGCACAGAAAGGGTGTGTGCTAACATTTAGACATGCCGCTCAATACAATGTCTTACTGCTTGACAAGCCAGCATGCTAGCAATAGCTATAAAACAAAGTGTTTTGTTTAAGAAAGAGCAGAATTCAGATAAGTATTGGCTATCTGTCGTTACATACTTTGTACAGTGAAATCACCTCTTACAAAGGAGTTAGGTTCTAATGTCAACACAAAAGGTGACCATTGGACGTTATCAAAATTACTCTTGAAAGCCCCATAAATCTCTCATAAATTGTAGTATTTTACCAAAATTGCCAGTTTCATTTCTGTTCTTTTTTTTTTTTTTTTTCTCTAGCAATAGAACAGATGACTGTTTTTTTTGATTGAATGACTGAGGTAGTTTGTTTGTATTAAGGGGCCCTGAGGTATGAAATCATGAATCCTCAAAATCTGGGATCACATTTGCACAGCAAGATACTTGCTCCATGAGAGGCCAAGGGCACTGATGCTGACTGCAGGCAGGAGATGTGTTTCTTCCCCTTCCCCCGTGCCCTGGGAGCGTAGGTTCCAGTGGAGCGGGGGCAGGTGGCGGGATTGCCTGGGCTGTTTAAGTTGTTCCCCCTCCCCCTTGTCTTTTGTTCTAGCTCCTTCCTTCTATCCCATTCTCTCAGGATAGAACATGTATAGAAAGGTAATTTCATGTGTTGCAACTCTATGGTCTATGGCATCCTGTTTATATACATCATTATTTTTATGCATGTTTATATATTCTTTGTTGAAATGAAGTCACACATCTGAATACTTACGTGTGTGCTCTTTGACTTTTAGAAAATTCTTTTAGGAGCCTAAAGTTCATCTCCAATTGTACCATGTCGTACTGTTGTGTTCTTAGCCCATCCTGTTGCCAAAGAGAACCATAGGAGTAGATGGAGAAATCAGTGTTCACCCCTGGAAAACAATTCAAAACTCTGAGCCCGTTAAGCGGTGGGGACTTTCTGGTTATGGCATGGTACAGTGGCCATCGTTAAGGCTTCTTCCTAAGATTGATGGGAAGACACAAGTTAAATTTTCAATTCTGTCCTTGTTTTAGTTTGGAGTAACTGTTTATTTACGTTATTGTTATGTTGATTTACTAATGAAGTTGATAGCTGTATATTGTAATCCTACTTCCTACACAGCTACCCTGGCCTGACTTCAGTGAAAGCATTTTCCCAGTGGACATTCAGCCAGATTATTCTCTGAGAATTCCGAGGGAATAACTGTACTTTTCTTAGTGCTAAGCCACAATTGGTTATGTGTATTTCCTGCCAAGGCTAAAAAGTGTAAATTTTGAGTATGTTTTTTCCGTAAAGGGCAGTTTCAGGTTCATTCAAGTGCGATAATTTTTGACATTGTGTTTAAGAACAATTTTCATGCTGATTGAATTCTCCTCTGTCAAAGGGGAAAAAATCAAATTCTTAAAGCACACAAATCTTCTTTAAGGCAATAAATGCAATTAAAAAATAACCCTTCAGAATACTCTTTGTAGGAATTCTATTGTGATTGCTACATAGCTTTATTTGTTGATTCAACAAACGTTGACTGCCTGCCAAGTAAACACTCTTAAAGGAGCTGTAGTAAGGAAAATAATGTCCTTGACCTCACAAAGCTTAAGGTCTCCTGGTGGGGTGTAGAATAACAAGAGGTGAACGAGTTCACAGGGCGATTAGTGAAGACTTGGAGGAGATAGATTTTTAAGCTGAAACTTAGATGAAAATGGGTTGACCACGAAAAGAGCCTGTGGCAGAATGTTCTAGGCAGAGGATCAGCACATAGCCAGACTCAGGCGTAAAGGAGCTTAGGTATTTCCAGAGCTGGAAGGAGACTGGTGTGGTTAAATATGTACGTGTGTGGCGGGGGGAGGGCTGGGGAGGTGGGATGTGATTAGGTTGAAATTTTGAAATCAGTACAATGAGAAGACAGACAAAAATTTTGAAGTGTAGAGAGTCATTACCTGATTTGAATTTTTAAAAGCTCACTTTGGCTGCCCTTTGGATAATAAAGTACATGTGAGCCTGTGCCCGGGTGTTCGTGTTGGTGGTTAAAAATGGAAGCAGTGAGACCACTTGGAAGAATTAAAATCATCCCTCAAAAGATAATAGTGGCCTGGACCATAGGGTAGCAATGGAGATGAAGCCAAATGGACGGATTTGAAATATATTTTGGAGGTATTATCTTCTGGACTGATTGGATATTCAGGGGGAGGAAGAGTCAGGAATCAAATGATCATTTCCTATTTTTTTTTTTGCAGCTGGGTGTATCATGGTGTCATTTACTAAGATCAGGTTTAGGGAAGGATCAGGTTTTAGAGGGAGATCATGTTCACTTTTAGACACTTAGCACGAAACCTATTGCAAAACTGATTAATTCAGCAAACATTGATTGCGTTTCACCGTGTGCCAGGCTTTGTACTGAGTATTAAGGATATTCGAAGTCCATACATTTATGGAATTACAGAGATGATAGATTTTAGAGTGCTATCAGGGACCGTAATTCGAAACGATCCAGTCCAACATCCTCATTTTAAAGATAAAGGGTAAAATTTGAACAATTTCAGTTCTCTAGAAATTTCAAGACTTCTCTACAAAAATCATGGTTATTTTAGTAAAACTTAATTTTACTCATCCAACAATAGTTTTGGCATTATTTTCCCTTAGGTACATGATAAATCTGTTTTCATTTCTGTGTTAAGGAATTGTTACAATTAGTATTATTAAAGCACTTTTTGATGCATTCTGAAGTTATGAAAATACAGCCATTAGAGCTATGAGTTCAGCTGTCACTGGCTTGAGCCAGATTTATAAACAACATATGCAGGAAGAATCATAAACCACATTCTAACACACACACACATTTTTCACTAAAACATTAATGGTAGACAAAAGGGGAATCTGCCACTTATATTTTTTATATTATTGATGGTAGCTTACTGATTACCTTGAAGCATTTTAGAGGGAATTTTTCAAAGTTGATAACTTCACAGAAAGCATGAATTTGAGAGGAAAGAAAAGAAAGAAGGGCCCAAAAGAATTTCTTGTGCAATGCATTCTAGATTTGTGTGTGTGTGTGTGTGTGTGTGTGTGT
>CM052454.1:2907295-2933072 GCA_028533085.1 Varecia variegata
TATGCATCATACATTGGAGTTTTGGAAATAGGTACACTAGCTTCACCCCACACCGATCAACGACAGAAAAGGCAACTCTAAACCAATCGAGGTCAAAGATGTAACATTGCCATTTATTATCATAAATCATCAAACCAAATATGTCACACAAGTGAAACTGTTATTTCCTCTGAGTTTTTAATAGGAAGCTTTTTCAGTCAGGAGATAGCTTGTGATTTATGTAGAAGGAAATAAAAAATGTCTCAGTTTGTGAAATTCCTACCGATCTGTTACACTTTAATTGCTTTCAAAAAAATTCACCTTATTTTTCTTTCGGGGAATATAGTCATCTTTGCCTACTGAAACTTAATTATTATGTCCTTGGGAAGCTTCCCAGTGTCTGCCATTCAGTTCCTTTGTATAAAGCACAATAATCCCAGTTAAATGTCCTAAAATATAACTTATTAAGAACTCTGCAGCCAGGTGTGGTGGCTCATGCCTGTAATCCTGGCTCTCTGAGAGGCCGAGGCCAGCGGATAGCTTGAGGCCATGAGTTCGAGATCAGCCTGAGCAAGAGCAAAACCCTCATCTCTACAAACAATAGAAAAATTAGCCAGGTGTGGTGGAGCACACCTGTGGTCCCGGCTACTCGGGAGGCTGAGGCAGGAGGATCTCTTGAGCCAGGACTTTGAGGTTGCAATCAGCTATGATGATACCACTGCACTCTAGCCTGGGCAACAGAGCGAGACCCTGTCTCAAAAAAAAAAAAAAGAAAAAAGAAAAAAGAGCTTTGCTTTAAAAAAAAAAATTACACATTAGAGATTAATCTTCCCAAAAGGAATTTACAGCTACATCATATATGTACATTCCAAATTTGGGGTCAAATTGCATTTGTAAATATGTGTGTGTGTGTATATGTATGTATATAAGTTTATATTCTGTTTCTGAGAGCAAAATGCCAAAAATGGCTACAAACGAACGAGGTGATTGTTTGGCTGGCATCATGAAAAGGCCTTTCTGTGTGACGCACTTTAATTCCTCAGTATTTACTGAACATTTAATCCGAGACTGGCACTCTACGTACTGAGAACAATCCAATTCCTAAGTCACGGAATGGTTTCAGTGCAGTAGCGATTCCCTATTCTTGGCTGTCTCCTGATTTCACATGTCATAATCAGCATATTAACCAGGCATTGTGTTTTTAAATTCACTATCATATTTAATCTTTATAACAGGGGATTTGTATATCCATTTCAGCACTAAAGATGCAATGTAAGGGGTGTTCGATAGTTAGATGAAATTCTTACAGCTATAAATGGCACAAACAGAACTCGAACCCAGGCATTATTTATTCCACTACCCCGTTCCCCTCCCTAATGACTTGGTATTCTTCCTAGCATTTAATATATGTATTGTAAAGTATTTGTCTGACACTGGATAAACAGTTGCTTTAATTCACCATTAGGAAGTCATCGACTCATTTAACGGTCTGTCAACACGTCTGATCCATAGAGCCGGCTGTCGAGACATATCCATAAAACTTGATATTTTCTAATTGTGAAACTAGGCCAGTTTAATAAACCCAGAAAAAATTTCATGATGTAGTCTCTTTATCTTCCTTCATTGCTCATCGTTCTTTGGAATAGCAATAAAGTAATGTGCAGTTTACCCCAGCCCTTTGTGAAGTCCTGCATGTCTTCGTAGCCTCAGTGTTATTACTTAACAATTTTCCTGTATTTCCTTGATATGCATTAAGCGTCATAATGCCTTTAATTGTTAGGCACTGTTTTCCTCTTTTTACAGATGAGAAAATTATTGAGGCTTAAAGATATCAAGGCCCTCATCAAGGTCATGCGGGTAGCAGTGGAGAAATGAGGACAGAAACCCAGACTTTTTGTTTTTTTTTTTTTTTTTTGAGACAGAGTCTCGCTTTGTTGCCCAGGCTAGAGTGAGTGCCGTGGCGTCAGCCTAGCTCACAGCAACCTCAAACTCCTGGGCTTAAGCGATCCTCCTGCCTCAGCCTCCCGAGTAGCTGGGACTACAGGCATGCGCCACCACGCCCGGCTATTTTTTTTTTTTCTATATATATTTTTAGTTGGCCAGATAATTTCTTTCTATTTTTAGTAGAGACGGGGTCTCGCTCAGGCTGGTCTTGAACTCCTGACCTTGAGCGATCCTCCCGCCTCGGCCTCCCAGAGTGCTAGGATTACAGGCGTGAGCTACCGCGCCCGGCCAGAAACCCAGACTTTTTGGATCCAAATTTTGAATTCTTTCCACTACATTAACTCCTATGTTTCTTATACAACGTACATTGTACTTCTGAGATATGCAGTGTAAATATAAGAAGTATATGGTGTTTCCATAAATACTGTCCAGCGGTGATTTGGGATAAAAGATTCCATATTTTCCTCTCAAAGGTTGTGCCGTAAGAGATGTCATTAGCAACTAAGCAAAAGTTATGATAGATTTTAGAAGTGAGAAGCCAGGTTTTAGGTAAAGCTTTAGAAAAATCAGTCCAACCATTTATATACAAAAATTACAGAAGACAAGATTATTGCCTCAAAGAAATTATCATCAATTATTTCATTCTTTAAATATTGAATGTGTATTTCGCACCGTTGTAAATGTCAGACCGCTTGGGTTTGAGACTTACCTTCACCACAAGCCAAATGACCTTGGCCAACAATCTTTTTGAGCTTCTAGTTTTTCCATCTGTAAAATGAGGATAATGCACATGCCTGTCTCACTGTGTTCATGTAACTAATCATCATATCACTTAACGAGTTGATGCACATCAACTACTTACAACAGTTTTGACTCATGTGTAAGCACTTGCTATTATAGTAATCAGTAATGTAATAATTATTAATACTATACAGAATGCATTATGGAAATATAACAATGAATAAGCAGTAGTCTCTGCACCCTATATATTTATAAGCTAGCTAAGGAGGTAAGCCCTGTGTCGGAGAAGATTGCATGAAAGAGGTAGGATTCTAACTGAGAAGATGAATACTGAAAACAGTAAGGGAACCTGTGAAAGTGTTAATCCTTAAGGAGTTATTTCTGCTAATAGACATACGTATTCCTAGATCTGGCTCCTTAGTCAAGTACGAATTGGGTATTAGCAATTAGCCTTGAAGCTGTGAATTCCCTTAGAGGGAATGCACTTCCACTTAAGAATTATATGGTCCTAGGATAACACAGTTCTTTGGACTGACTTTAGAGAGAGTGGCCATTGACAACCTGAAGGATAAACAGAAGCTGGTCTTGCAGAAGAGTCTGTGTGGGAAAAAGTTCCAGGTAAAAGGAGCAGCATAGGCAAAGGCCCTGTGGTGACGAAAGCTTAGTGCAGTTGGAGCTTAGTGAGCGAGAGGGAGGGTGGTGGGAAAGGAGAACAGAGAGACAGAGAGGCCTGAGGTCATATAGGGTAGGGGTTTAAGTCTGCTCTAAATACAATGGAAAGATATTCAAGGGTTAAAAATGGCTTGATGTGTAGCTCCAACACGCTGTTCAAACTAGGTTACTTACATTGTATGTCATTTGGCAAGAGCTACCTACATTCGGGCACATAGGGTGATAAATGCCCTCAATTAGGTAACTCTTTTCCGTGAATACTCTTGCATCTGATGAACAGCTAACCAGCTGTATTATGCAATCATACTATTTTAGTATTGTTATTGAGTAGTGTTCTTTAATACCTTGCTACTGCAAAGTAATTTTTATTCGAAATGAGCTGAATAGGAATTTTAATTCTTATTCATCCTAGTAACTTATCTGGTTTACTAACTGCCAAAGGAAGTTTTAGCACTTGTGCATAATTCTTGATCATATACATTGCAGCTTTAAAGTGGAAGTTTGTTTAGACGGTGCCTTGAGAGGGTAAGTGTACTGTACACTTAAAGAAAAGATTTGAAGTTTTTTTAATCAGGATAAAATAAAGCAATTCACTCAACAGCTGATAAGTCACCTTTTATTGGGTTGTTTCCAATGGAATAAATATGCTGTTTCCTTAACTGACAAATAAATTCAAGTTACAAATTGCAGTTTTAGAATTTGTCTACAGCTATTGCAACCTGCTTGGCCATGTATAATCATGTATTCTTGGGTCAAGGCATATTTTTTAAATTATTTACTTTTAGTAAGAGAAACTGTAAATGATAAACCCAGAACTACTACATTGTCTTTAGAGACAATTCTGAAATGTATTAAAAATCACTCTGTCATAAAATGAAAACAAGAAACAATTTGTGCAACCGCTGAATTTGAAACTAAAATTTGACAATTTAAATGAAATTTTAAGAAAGTCAGAATTCTTATTTTTGCCTGAAACGTTTTAGTTTAAAAAGTCTCTGACACATAAAAGAGCAGAAAGATAAACTATTTTAAATTCTAATATGACCGCATTTTAGAACCAATTCGTTTATCTCATATGAGTGATTTAATAAAGTTTATTTTTACGTAATCGGCTTTTTAAAAATGCAAGCATGATAGTAATGGCTTGTGGCCATATTTAACCATAGTTTTGAGTTTCACACTGTAGGGGTTTCACTAACTGTACTGGTGTTTAACAAACCTTGCTCCTTTCAGAATTCCTTGAGACAATTCTTGGCCAGAGGAGTGTAGACTGATAAAAACAGTTGGCAGCAGCTTATGTAGAATAGTGAAAAATAGAGTCATCAATAATATAAATATAACATTGCAATGGTGTTATGGAACAATTTTCTATTGAATACAACAAGGAAAACCTGTTTGTCTTGTTTTTATTTTATTCTCATTGTTCTTAGACATGAGAATTGCTGGATTTTGTTTTCTCCTTGTCCTTTTTCTTATTTTTCCTGGACTATAGCTAAATTTCTCCATCTCCCAAGCCTCACCTTCTGTGGCTGTACAACTGGGGGAATTTTTTGGAACCTATTCATGATTGCGTTTTAATAACATGCCGTCTGTCAAGCACACTGAAACCTTCGGATGAAGGGTAATCTAAAAGGTATTCTAAATGGTCTGCTTTGTTCTTTTTTAATTTCATAAGGGTGTAAGAGGGATTTTTTTCAAGGAAAGGAGAAAAACCTTTCTCCTGTAACCCTTCTCAGAACTTGTGTGCTGAAATGAACAGAAAATCTTTAATATCTAGTCAGCGAGGAAACCTTTACTCTGTTTCTAAGGGAATTGGGAAGGGAAAACTTGAGAAAACTTCATGTCAGCTTGCTCTCCCATGGAGACAGAGTATTAGGCAAATTAATGACTTTATCCTCCAGGCACTTTCTCAAGGGAATAAAATTCTCATTTGGTTGGCAAAGTACAAATACTGTAGGGTTGGATGATAACTACAAAGTAGAAATTTTATGAATGTCACAGTTGCAATTATTCTTCATTTACAGTTGCATTCTCATTGGTCAATTTGTCAAGATTTTTTTTTTTTTAGTGTTTCTGACAAAAGAAGGAATAAACTTTTTTCCTCTCCACTGATCTTGTGTAGAGTGTCTATAAACTACATTTTCCGTAATTAGAACAGCTAAAGTCAACACTGTTGGGACTGTGGGATCTCCCTCCTCCCTTTCTTTTCTTTTTTTTTTTCCCCATTAAGCAAAGCCACATTATTAAATTTAAAGGAAAAGATGGTTGATTTTTCTTTGAAATTTATTAACTGAGACCCTGAGACAAAATTTGGCACTCTCAGAGTTCTTGCTATAGAAACCAATTAAAAGAGGTTCTCGGAAAGTTGTTTTAACCTTTTGCTAGAAAACTGCTGTAATGAAAACTGGTATTATTAACTTGTTGTTTGTGGGATAAAGTGGAAAGCCTTTCATAGATATTGTTTGATTCCCAAGTCTTTAGTGAAGTTCTGCACATTGCTCATCTGAATGTAAAAGTATTAATATCTTATTAGGTAAGACTGAATTAGGTCCAGCAGTACAACATTTAAACTGATTTTCCCAGGACCATCTTTGTAATAATTAATATTAGCATGTTCTCACACAGTGTAGTCACAAGCATGGGCCATGGGGAATCACTGAAGCCATTTTTTTCTCTATGGTTGGCCAAGTCTTAGAGCTCCTTTTAGCAGGCTGTCTGGGTATGGTGTTGGCAACATGCATAGGAAACACAGCCTCACCCTACATGACAAATTAAGCAGAGAAATTCAGGCCCTCTGGCTTCTCATATTCAACACTCACAAAGGAAAATAAAGAGCATAATTGATTAAAATAAATATATTCCCTAATAAATAGACTAAATGAAAAATTGAACTATTCTCAAGTGTTTTCAACATTCAGGCAACTTAAAGGTATTTCCTTGGAGGTTATTTTGATTTACAAAGAGAATTAACAAGGGAAGAATGGCCCCAAGATAGATAAGTATCAGTAGCACTGCTGTCAGCTGATGTTATCCAAGACCAAAAAATAAATAAAGAGAAGAAGCTTCCTAGAAGAACATGAGTTTGGATTTTCTCAAATTACAATATGAATTATTTGACAAAATCAAGAATTACCCTTTACATATAGTTAAGTATAAAAATGTTATAGATTGAGGCCGGGCGTGGTGGGTCACGCCTGTAAGGAGGCTGAGGCGGGTGGATCGCTCAAAGTCAGGAGTTTGAGACCAGCCTGAGCAAGAGCGAGACCCCGTCTCTACTAAAAATAGAAAGAAATTATCTGGCCAACTAAAATATATATAGAAAAAAAAAAAATGAACCAGGCATGGTGGCGCATGCCTGTAGTCCCAGCTACTCGGGAGGCTGAGGCAGGAGGATCGCTTGAGCCCAGGAGTTTGAGGTTGCTGTGAGCTAGGCTGACGCCACGGCACTCACTCTAGCCCGGGCAACAGAGCGAGACTCTGTCTCAAAAAAAAAAAAAAAAAAAAAATTGATATAGGTTGAATTAAGTAATAAAATGTCATGGCTCTATATTATGTCCCAAAAATTTTAAGATTCCATTTTAACTAGATGATTCTTGTGTCAAATAGATCTTTAATTTTAATTAAAAAATCATAAGAAAATATGAATTTTCTCATACTTCTAGAAGTATGAAGATAATAATTCATATCACCTTGTTTGTCAAATTCAGGAACACTGTAAGAAAAGTTATACTGAAACATCAGAATAGTTTCAAAAGTTTGAAAATACACGACTAAAACAAAATATTGACATTTTAACTCTGCAAATCAAATAACCAAATGTAAATAAATCATTTTGAAAAGCCCCAAAAAAAGTCACCTTGAGAGTCTCTCATAGTAATCCTAAAGCGACTATTAATTGAAATAATTTTTGTTGAGAATCTCTCAATAATGTGCCAGGAACTGTACTTGGCTATGAGGATAAATTAATGAAAAAAATAGAAAATGCTATTCTGGTGAAGCATACAGCTTAGTGCGAAGAACTAGACAAAAAATAAGTAAATGACACAATGAGATGATAAGTACTTTGGAGAGAAATAAACCAGGGAAAAAGATGGAGAGTGGAGGTTGGGGGGAAGAGCCATTTTAAATACAGTTGTCTAGGGATAGCCTCAATGAGGAGTGACATTTGAGCAAGGACTTAAGGGAATGAGCCTGCCAGGCAGAGAAAGTAGCAGGTGCCAAGGCCCTTCCGAGGCAGGAATTTGCCGTCATGAAATCCACCAGGAGAAGCAAGGAGGCCCGTGGGATTGGAGTGGAAAGATTTTGTAATGGAGACGTTTATAACATTGTAATAGTATGTCTGGCTGGTGTGTGGGGAATGGGATGTCAGTTGCCAAGGGTGAAAGTAAGAGCCAAGGTTAAGGGTCCTTGGAGGAATCCAGGATTTGGATGATGGCAATTTGGGTCAAGGCGGAGCAGTGGAGGTGTGAGAAGTGCTTGTATTTTCAGTATGTTCTGAAGTGGAGCCCGTAGGAATTGCTGAGAGATTTATGTGGGATGTGAGAGCGAGCCCGGTCATTCGTGACTTCGAGGCAGTGGTTCTCAACTGGGGGTGACTTTTCTCCCCAGGGAACATTTAACAATGTCTGGAGGCAATGTCTGGGTTGGGAGGACGCCACCGATAACGAGTGGATAGAGGTCAGGGGTGCTGTTAATATCCTACCACGTGCACAGGACAGTTCTCTGCAAGAATTACCCAGCCCCAAATGTCAACAAGACTGAAGTTAAGAAACTCTGGAGCAAGGTCTTTGTCCTGAGCAACTGGAAGGACGGAGCTTCCAGAATGAGAGGCTGCTAGTGCGGTAGTTTGTGAATGGGGAATCAGTGCTGTCTCTGTGATGTGCCTATTAGGGTTTCAAGAGGCCAGTATCAAATACTACAATATGATAAAGTAAGAATAAGATTAAACTTTATCCATTCTTAAATCAATGTTCAAATGATTCCCTTAGAAATTAAATTCCTGTAGAACAGAAATAGTGTCTCAAAATAGTCCTGTGTCATTTACAAGGCTCAACATAGGTTCCAAATGTATAAGAAAAACATGAATACACCGGTATTAATATTCTCCTCCTCCTTCTATTACAGTATTTGAAATGATATAATTCCAGTCTTAGAAATGGAAAATTCTACCTCCTCATTCAGCTAAACACATTATCTAATGAACGTACAAGAAGGGTTATAATTAATATGTTTCCTAATACATTATAGTTCTTTTATCCCCTCGCTCAGTCTGATTTTTCTGAAGAGGAAATCCTCATGCTACAAGAAGGACTTAGTAGTCTGAAAGAGGAGAGATTTTGTTCGGAGTCTTTCCCCTTTTTATTGTTTCCCTATTTTGGATCCAGGAATAGTAGCACGGACTTCTCCAAGCAGCATTTCTGATAGCTTTTGGTGTCCTTATGAGGCCATCCCTAAAAATAATAGGTGTCTTTGCATGAGTTCTCTAAAATAGCTTCCTTTAAATCTGGAATGCTTGCAGCTGAACAAGCAGCTACCAGAGCAGTGTGACTTGTTGCTGGGGGGGAGTTGGTCTTTATTCTCAGCCAAGCTTGGTGGGTTATGCAGAAAAAATGGAATGTGCTTAACCTACGATTTTAAAGTCTTTTAACTTTGCAGTTGAGTGCCTTAAATTGAATTTCTTAATGAACTTCTGAGTTGTGACTGTCCCTCTCATTCCCTCCCTCACACATTCCCTCTCTCAGGGGAGGAAGATGATCAGTAAATGCCTGAGTCTTGCCTGCTCGCCATGAGGCAAGGAAAACGTACATGCTGATGACTGAATTAATTCTCAAACATTAGTTACCACTGCTCAATATTTCTCAAATTTTATTTCCAAAATTGAAAGGTTTTTTTTTTTTTTTTTTGCAATACTGTTTTAAAAGTAGCTTCAAAATGCATCTTTTGTGTAAGCATAACTAAACAGAATAGTCAATTTGTGGCTCCTGGTTCCAGTAACCCAGATGTTCAGTGCTGTAGTAGTCAAAGGGTGAGACTCAGGGAGGAGAAGGAAGACTTGGTCAAATTATTTAAAAGAAAATGTGTAGATGGGGGTTCTTTGTAGAGTTGCTGGTAAATATAACTTTTTGCTATTTTTAGAGTTTCAATTTCTAGTTCATTTGATATTTTTGAGAGTCTCAGTTCATCTTCACTTATACCACTTTGATTAAAACTTTAGAAATAGAAACAGTCATAGACAAATGCTACGATGATGTGGCTTCTATTTTCTTATTTCTTAAGAAGATATCTAAAGCTAGACATTTAATCAGGAACATTACAAGTATAATTGGTGCATGTTACAAACCTAGGAAAGTCATTAGGAACATACTCAGATTTTGCTCTAAACATGTTTTGTGATAAAATTGGTATGTGGGTGGTTTTGCTTCTGAAACTGAATGCATGAATGGTTACTGTCAGAATACAAAATACGGATTGTGACTGGTTAGTAATCATCAAAAAGGAAAAGTAGCTCAGTTCCTGAAATGGAGTCATTGGGGAATAAATCTCTCTAAGGAACCATAGAAAGGGCAGGACAACCCAATTTCCAGTGCTCTTTTAGTTTATCTTTTCCCCTGGGTGGTGAAAAGGAAGTAGCCCGTAGACTCAAATCTGTGACAGCTTGTTTATTAAGTCATTATATGGTCCTTTATTATTTTGTTACTCCAGATTTGCAAATTTTCAAAAACTGCAAGGTACGTTAAAGTTTGATTTAATTTATCAAATGTATAGGTTCTGCCTAACTTTATCATTTGTTCTCTGTCCTTCCTCTAATATCCACAAATTATTTTACTAAATTATATCAGTAAGCAAGTAAATAAATATTTGTGTTTTTCTTATCCAGTGTCATAAAGAATCAAAGGTTTCCATGAAAGGCAAATAAAAATCTGTTTGACAAAAGAGTTTCTTAAATTACCCATTGATTTTTCTGATTCCCTTGAGGTTTACAACAATTGTTTAATTGCTATTTTTTCTCATCTGTGTCAAGACGCAGAGAAAAGGAAGCACATTTAAATTGAGATTAAAGAGCCTGGCAGCACCTAAAAATTATCTGTAGCAAGGGTAAATAAACATTATGTTTTCCTTAAGTGATGGAGTAACGGAAATCCTAATTTTTTTTCAATATGAAAAAGTCACATATCTCAAGACTTATTTAAATTCTATTTGAGATTATCTCTTGAGGTCCCTATCAGTTTTTTGTTTTGTTTTTTTTTTTTTGAGACAGAGTCTCGCTTTGTTGCCTGGGCTAGAGTGAGTGCCATGGCGTCAGCCTAGCTCACAGCAACCTCCAACTCCTGGGCTTAAGTGATCCTCCTGCCTCAGCCTCCCGAGTAGCTGGGACTACAGGCATGGGCCACCATGCCCGGCTAATTTTTTCTATATATATATTTTAGTTGGCCAGCTAATTTCTTTCTATTTTTTAGTAGAGACGGGGTCTCGCTCATTGCTCAGGCTGGTCTCGAACTCCTGACCTTGAGCAATCCACCCGCCTCGGCCTCCCAGAGTGCTAGGATTACAGGCGTGAGCCACCGCGCCCGGCCACCCCATCAGTTTTTTGACACTCTTTTATAGTCAGCCTAATAGAAGAAACCGAAGTCTGAGTATAAGTTTCTCATTAAAATACACTAGATCTCTCTTCTCCTTAGTGTTTTACTTGGGTTACCCTAATACTTTGCTCAGAGGCTTTCATTAGACTTACAGTTTATAATTATCTCTGTCATCAGATTAAAGACCATTAAAACAGAAAATAATGAACAGTTTTATTTCATTTATTTATCTGTCTATTCAACAGCCAGAAATTGAGGACATACTGTGTGCAGGTGCTGAGACAGCTACTAGGAAAGCAGAACAGATTTGACCCCCAAGGAGCTGGTGGGGGAATGAAAGTGAGCAAGGGAAGCTGATAGACACTTACGGTGCATCTTCAAAGTGTTGCATAAACACCAACAGGAACAGGTTGCTATGGCAGCACAGAGAAGGGCTAGTGCCACATCTTCATAGAAGAAATAACCTCCAATCTGAGGTCCAAAGATGAGAGTTAGCTAGAAAGAGAGAAGAGGGTGACTCTCCTTTGCAAAGAGCCTGGGATTTGGAATATCTTGCTCTGCCTGAATCTGAGAGGGAAGCTCGGGAGATAGAAGTACAGGAAGCTGGTTCTTCAGGAAGGACCTTGTCACCCAGTCCTCTTTAAAGAGCTGGAACTTGATCTAGAGGACCACAGGGGATCAGGGAAGGGTTTTAAGCTGTAAACTAAAATGTGGGATGTGCACATCAGAGGGATCGCTCTGCCCTAGCCTTGGAGAAAAGAGGGAAGGTGGAAAGACCAGAGTAAAGGAGGCCAAGTGGTATGAGGCCAGCAAAGTAATCAAGGAGAGAGAGGTCTGAACTGAGATGAATGCTGAAAGTGGGTGGGTTTTAGAGTCTAGGTTAAGTGGTGGAATTTCTAACATTCCCATTTTGTGCCTTTCTTGTGATTCTCTGAGCTGCCATCTCATCACTAAGCGACAGGAATTGCTCCAGGATCCTTGGGGGTTAGAGCTTTTAGCTCACTGACCATGCTCCTTGTTCATGGTTGGGTGGACAAAATTCAGGAATGCTGAGCTTTCAAAATCCACCTGTTATACTGGTGCCGAGAGAGCAGTTGCCTCAAAATTCAATCTTCACTCCTGAGGCAAGTTGTCTAGAGAAACAACAGGATTTTGTTTGAGGAAGTCTGATACCAATACGACTCTGCCCTACCCTACAAGCCCGATTTAGGTGTCAGGGCCATACTTTCAACACGTCATGGCAACCCAGCTAGTTAGAAAGTGTCACAGCACACATCATGTGGTGCATGGGAGATGATGGCAGGTGAATGGGCCCATTGTAACCTCTCTGGGGCAGTCACACTTGACATTTTTCTAGATATGACATGAGGAAGGGGAATTTTGGAAGAAAAGTCCAGAGACAGTGCTTGGTCCAGGAAGTGCTGTTGAAAGCAAAGAATAAATTACCAGCCGGGCGCGGTGGCTCACGCCTGTAATCCCAGCACTCTGGGAGGCCGAGGCGGGTGGATCCTTTGAGCTCAGGAGTTCGAGACCAGCCTGAGCAAGAGCGAGACCCCGTCTCTACTAAAAATAGAAAGAAATTATATGGACAACTAAAACTATACAGAAAAAATTAGCCGGGCATGGTGGCGCATGCCTGTAGTCCCAGCTACTCGGGAGGCTGAGGGAGGAGGATCGCTTGAGCCCAGGAGTTTGAGGTTGCTGTGAGCTAGGCTGACGCCACGGCACTCACTCACGCCGGGCAACAGAGTGAGACTGTGTCTGGGGAAAAAAAAAAAAAAAGAATAAATTACCATCTATAAATATATATGTGTGTATATATATATTAAAAATATAATGCATATATACATATACAAATATACTTACATATATGAATATTTAAAATCTGCATAAAAAGGCAAAAAGATAGCACTTTCAAACATGTATAACACAGGCTTCTATGTGAAGCCTGAGAAGTTTCAGTCTAATCATATATTTTAGTGGAATGAACTCTCCCCAGAAGATAATTATGGGAAAATAACTTAGTGCATCTACTTCTCCACGCAGGGATTTTTGTCAAGAAAACCACAATAAAAAAAAGTATATGCATTTGCGGCATTTCAGGAAAAATAAACCGAGCCTGTTGGCAGCCTGAATTCCCCACTTGTGTAGGAACACATGTCAACACCCCGTTCAGTACCGGGTCCTGGAGCACCAACTCTCAGCAGGAGGCCAGGAAAAGTGGAAGGAGGAGAGAAGGACTGAGGCTGCAAAAAGGAATTTTCGTGGGGGTTGGGATGGGGTGGTTGCAAACTCTGATTCTACCCCCAGAACAATTTTTTCCGACTTCAGTAGTATTTAACTCAACCGTTTTTCTCTCCAGTAAACTGCCAAGCTTGTTTGGCTGCATAAAGAAGCTGACCATGGACTACAGGGCCTAGTGGTGCCAGCAAAGAGAGGGAAGAAGATTGGGAAGTGGGGAAAACTCTTTGAGATTGCCTGCTTCATGTCCTCCCAACCTTCAGGGGAGAACAGAGCGATTGTATTTGCCATATAGTTGACATAAATTGTTAGAATTGCAACTTGCCCATAGTGTTCGGAACTGTGAAATCTTAATAAGTGCTATGTTAGCCAATCCAAATAAAACCACTCTCAAATCTCCAATACGGCAAACAGAGGAGAAAGCTCTAGGGCATATTAAATTAATACCTTCTCAGTCGCCTATGTAATCTATATTCCGAACCCGATCAACTAAACAGATGAGAACTTGAACTCAACTTTCTTCTCTCCTCTCTCTTCTTCTCGTGTCTCTTTTCTTGGAGAATGGTGTCACCAAACTAGAGAAGAGGGAAGGGGTGCGATTTTAGGTCCCCAATTTTTTTTTTAACCTAGTTACTATTGTATTATTTCTCTCAAACTCACTTGCCTCGTATAATGCTCTGACTTAGGACACCATTTGTTCTTGCCAGAAAATTTGCATTGCCTCTTAAACCACTCCCGGTACTTTTATCACTTGCAAAATTTTCTTCCCGTTGCCCACAAAGGAACCCCAGCAGCAGTTGAGCTGATCATGGCTTTTCCATGCTTAGAATACATCAGTGGTTCCTATGAGCCTAAAGCAGTTCTTCAAAAGGGACATGTACCATGAATGTTTAAGAAAATATAGATGAAAGTCTATACCCAAGACCTACAAACTTGGAATCTCTTGAGTTGGGGCCCACGTTTGTGCTTGAAAAATGGATTAGGTCATTCAAACTGGCACACTCAATTAAGAACAACTGTCCTGCCTACAAAATAAAATCTAAATGACTTTGCATGACATACAGAGAGCCCTTCATCCTGGGCTCCTGCCTTGGACATTCTCAGACGTCACCTTGTATTTTTGCTTCACTGTTTAGTTTGGGGAACACGTTTTTCTTTTATGCCTCAGTGACTTTGCACTAGCTGTTACCTCTGACTAGTCTGCCCTTAGCTTGAATCATCCACCTGGAAAAAGCCTGTCTACCTTTCTAGCTTTCCTGTCTCTAAACCTTTCTGTACTTTCTAGGAAGAATGCCATTGTCTTTTTTTTTTTTTTTCCTCTATTGCCTCTATATTTTGTCCACAGGTCCATTACAGCAATCATCATATTACATTTTTTGGCATCTTTCCTTCCAAAAAATCAAAACTATTTGATAATATTAAATTTCCATATTCCAATGCCTTGGCTCAAAGTAGGCAGTGAAATAAATATTTGTCAAATGAAAATATAGACGTGTGTGTAAAGTAAAGGGTGTGTGAATGAACAGAAGTGAGTCAACAAAGCTTGTGGATGGGGAAGCCAGGAGGTATATATAAAGAGAGGCTTTTGCTGCAGCCTTTTGTGTCCGAGCTATGAGCACAGGGCTTCCATTTTCATTAAGAATACGCTTCTTCTTCCTCCAGAGTCTCCAAAAACACTTATTTATGTGCCTACTATAATATATTTATATGATTGAGAGCAGAGCTTTCTGTAGAACTTTTTTCACACTGACTTCTGAGATTAGGAAATCATAGTTGAAGGCTACAATTGCCTGTGAAAGCAGATACCTGCTCATAACGCCTCTGCTAAAAAGAAGAATGTGCTGCAAATATATCACTGAACAAATCCAGAAAAATCTCTAAGAACAGGCACTGAGAAACCTTGAAAGACCCAGGGTCTGAAGTAAGTAGGTGCTTTTTCTCCATTTGAAGAGTTGAGTTAAACAAATTTCAATGTATTCTAGCCTTTGGGGCCCCAAGCTTTTGAGTGAAACCTTAACCCACGCAAAGATGAATGAGTTGAATATGAACACAGAACAATTTTCTGTTTCTAAACAGGAAACAGGCTCAGAAAAGTTTTTGCACATCAGGAGTCATTCTGCCGTGTTTCATGTGTATAAATGCATCAGAAACCATGTGGATTAAATTGCTCCTAAAAATACTTAGTCTTGTACACAGAGAAAGAAAATCGGGAGAAAATCCGAGTGGAGTTGGAATGAACTAGAGGTTTAATTAAGCCATGTTGTGGCCAGATGAGGCCTTTCAATTTCTGACTGCAAACCTCTCTTGTTTGTGAATTTTCTTTTACCCTGTGCTTCCTTTTAGTCTAGCTGTCCTTTGGGAGGGTGCAAATGGTTTCTCAGCTCTCTGGAACTTCCTGACTCTGTTCCAGTCCAGGCAAAGGGTGTACATAGATGTCCCAATGTAGACACCAATGGGGTTGACTGAGCATCCTCCCCTGACCCACCCACCTTTCGTTGGAGTTGCACCCACTAATCTTGGCAGTTGAGTTAAGGCAGAACTTCCCATTGCCAGCTCGATTATTGCTCTGTACCAGGAGGCAAAGCTTGGCTACTCATTTGCTGTAGCAGGGAGCTTTGATGCCAGACAAAAGAGAGAGGTGCATTCCTGGTTCCAGTTGGGTACTGCTAGTATGGGAAGAAGCTGGCCGTGTGGATTTCCCCACAGCGAGGAAACATTTGATGCTGAGTGTCAATCAGGATGAGGACAGGAGGTAAATTCATTTGAAAACACTTGGAAAGAAGAAATGAAAAATACAGAATTCGTGTATTCCCAAAGGCTTGGCTGTCCTTCTTTGTGTAATTAAATATCTTCCCTGCTGAGTACTTATTTACCCCATGTCTGTTAATTTGATGCTCTGCAACCATAATGGTGTAATAGCACACTATCGTTAATAATACATTGAATGTATGTCATCCTTTCTCTGAGAGTGCTGGATTTTTATTTTTTTTTTTTGTAGATATGCAAATTGGTTCTTTTTTTCTAAAATTAGAGTTGAGTTTGACCTTTACAAAGCTAGCCAGTGGGTGTGGCACCGTTTTGGTAGATCAAGAGGGAGAAAAGGCTTTTCCTTAAGAGAAGGATGAGCTTATACAAAGTCTACAGCAGCTGTGCTACCCTCAGCCGTCCCTTGTGTTCCAGTGCCACCTCCCTTTAGTGGCCTCGGTTCAAAGATTCCCTATAATGCACCTCTATACTTGGGCTGTCCTTATTTGGGACAGTTCTTCATCTCCCTTTGTAGCAGCACAGAAAGCCCTCAAAACGTCCCTGCTCACATACATACAGGTTCCTTTTAAAAGACGAACACAGTTTATTATATATTTCTTAAATTTGGAAACTCTTACATATTCACGTTACAGCTAAATTTCAGTTAATTTTTATGATACTGTTTCAAGCACTTCATGGTTTGGAAAATAAAAATTCTCCGTGTGCTCGCTTTTCTTCCTTTGTTCCTCATTCAGTTTCCTCGCTGCCCCTTCCTTTATACCTCCTGCTCCTTTCTGCACGTGCAGTCTGCAAGATGTGAGTGAAAAGGGAAAGAGAAGTCTGGAGTTCGGACTCGGAGAGCTGGAAAACAGCTTAAAGATCGTGTGAGCGCAACTGTTTCACTTGACCAGTGGGGACATGTAAGCAGCAAGAGGATGACTTTCCCTGAGACGTTCTGGGAGTCCATGGCTAAAATCTGGCCAGTGCACTTAGTCACACAAAGTCAGAGTCTTTTCCCTTATAACTAACTGCAGGGGCCGTATTTTTAGAACCCCCAAATCTGGTACCTTAGTCTGGCAAAGCACCTTTCCTGAAACATGTGAATTTACTTACAGAAAAAAAGACCTACAAAGGTTTACAAAATGATATTTTGTTGCATAGCTCATATTTAATGGGAATAGTATCACAAGAAATCTGCACTGATGGAAAGTCTGGGATAATGTGGTGTGTGATTGATAATGTGCAGAGTCTCGCGCTGTCATATCCTAGCCTGAGCTCCAGGCTTACCCAACAATTAGTGGCATCTGGGACAAACCCCAGTCAAGGCCGTGGTTCTCCATCCTTAGCATTCACCAGAACCACCTGCATGGCTGATTCAGTAGGTCTGGGGTGGGACCCATGAATTTGTATTTCTAACAGCTCACCTGGATTCTACGGATGCTCCAGGATCGGTGATGACGCTTTAAGAACTGCTGCCATCGCAGAAATAATGGTGTTTATGTCTCTTACTGCCGGACTGATTAAAAGAGACGAAAGCAGGCAAATTCACCCCATCTTGCTGAACAGTCCCTCTTACTATTAGACTCTTTATCTTCCACTGTCAAAGGTACACTCATCTTTTTAAGGAGATGGTATGAATTGTGTCATTTTTCATCTATCTCTGAATAATATTATACAAAATCTCTTTGCTATATGATGGCAACGATAATATTAAATCACCCTTTATATTTTATACTTAAATAAATGGATATATACCTTATCTAAGTCACCCTCTCTTTGCAGTTGCCACAGCAAATATTGTCGTGTACGTTTTATAGATAAAGAAGCTGAACCCCCTGTAAAACCACAAGTGACCTAAGAACACACAGCCAAGCCCTATGTTCTGACATAGGATGAATAGTGACAATCAATGAGTTGATGGCACCTTTCTTTGTCATATAAGGACGTGCCTGTCTGCATACTATTGCCCTGCAGGATACATCAGGATTAACCCCATAAGCCTTGAACTAATTATTCACATTCCATGACTCTTAGTAACTATCTTGAATCGTCCTGAAGGATCTGCTCGATGTAGGCTTTTTGGTACTGTTTGTCTGAGAAGTGCTTTTGGATGCCAGGGACAAAAAAACAAAGCCAAAAACAGCTGAAAACAATTACATCTAGCCAATTACAGTTGGACAGATCTAGTCACAGGTGTGAAGATGGCAGCTGTACCAATCCCTAATCAGAGAGTCAGGTTAAAGAAATCCTCATGAAGCTTAATCTTGAGCAGTACAGATAAGGATGTAGTTTACAAAAGAGGAGGAGAGGGCAGCTCTGGTGAGAAAAAACTTAAGATTGGTAAGCTTCCTTCCTTGGCAGGAGTGAAAACCAAAAAAGGCTGCATAGAGTGAAAGACAGGGCAATTATTTAAGTGAGAACCCAGCTGAAAAATATTCCAAGATGTATATGTCCCTGACATACTTAGCTAAGACTATGGTGAATATGATCAGGGTTTCCCTAATGGAAGTTAGGCAGGAGTCCAAATGTGAAATGCAACATGCAAGGTGTATCATCTGCCCTTCCTGGTCCTCTGTGAATGTTTTCTGTTGGAAAGTGTGCTATAAGGAGATTCAGCATGTATTCCGCAGTTGTGGAAAGTGGCATGAGAAGGTCAGAATGACTAGAAAGTAGCTGGCAGAAGGGCGGAATAGCTAACGCATGTAAAACCCTGGATACTGCACTGGCCAGAAGAACCTGAAAAGTTCCGTGAAAGACTGGATTCTGAGATAACCATTTCTGGATCTCTTTCTTGCAAAAGATTTCTTGTACTATTTAGAGTTGATGAGAGCAGCCTTCCCAAGATGGTGGGCTCCACCAGCAGGAAGTTCCAGCTCCTAAAATGGTGATTGCATTAAACCTATGGAGTCATCGCAGTCATGGCAGGACTCCGTGGTGACTGAAGTGGGTACCTTTCTACACATGACCTTGTGTTGAGCTTCAGTTGACTTGCAGTTCAGTTTGACAAAGCAAAGCTCCCTCAATGTTTGGACATTCCTCTGATGTTTACATGCTCTTATCAACCAAGAGTCATCATGCAGGATGGTTAGAGCTATTCGTAGGTAATTATGTTTGCTTTGAAAGGCATTCCTGGCTCCTACCCTGAACCTCAGCAACTGCAGTGACAGCCTGTGCATGGTCCCATGTTGTGGCACTGTCTCCCACTGTTAGGCACCAAAGTCTGGAAGACACCAAGCTTAAAATGGAGAAGTAATGAAAAGAGTTTCCTAAGTTATAAATAATTGATGATGATCATAAAATTGATGGTAAGTTTTCATTGCATAATTTGATTGATATGGCAGTTATCATAGCAGCCTTGAACAGAATGCTCTTGTGAACAAGATAATTTATCTCACTGAGTCTGTTTCTGCATAAATATTTTAAAATGAGAGGCATGATAAATCTGTCGGTAGCGTACACACCGTGGGCTGCCAAACCTGCCACCTGTTTAAGGTTTTAATGAACAGTTCTGCTTTCAACAAAAAGCCATCTCAAATGAATGCTGACATTTTGCTTTGCTGCTGCCTTGCATTTTCCAGGGACTGGGAGAGATCATCTCACTAAAATCCTCTAAATGGGGCAACTCTGATCTTTTCATTAGAATTCGGCAACAAGTGTTAAGCTTCCCCAGAAATCGTATTTATATCTGTAGCTCCTTTGAGGTTTGCGGTTTGGGGACGGGGTCAGGAGTCCTGGGCAAGTGGAGAGTCAGAACTCCAGGGAAGCAGGAAAAGAGCACTGCTCAAGGATTCCAGAAACCCAACATTTGTCTGTTTGTCTTGATTCTTCGGCTGTTATCTGGTGGCCTTTTTGGCTCCTGAGGACGCACTGTTGGCATGCACAAGGCACACCCTAGGTCTAGCATTGCAGAGAGCAAGGAAGAAGGTTATGAAAAGATCAGCGCAGTGCCAGAGGGGGTCAAGCAATGCCTGTTCATGTTTTGAAAGTCTTGCTGAGACAAAGAGAGCGATTTCATCTCATTGTCCAAACATGCTGCCTTTTAATTCTGTCAAAGGAAGTACAGTCGCATGTTAAGGAAAGGATTCCCACATGAAAGACACAGGTACCAGCAGGACGTGAAAAGTGGCAGCACAGGACAGCAGCAGACACATCCGCTGCCTCCCTGAGGCTAGCAGAGGGGCTCTGGCCACATAGGGTGGACGGACCCCGCTGGGGCAGAGCAGACCACTCACGTACGGGGAATACAATGATTTTGTGCAGGATTTTGTGCAGGAGGCATTGCTCCTGAGCAGCACGGAGATCCTTGGAATCGAGGAGCTTTGGTTAAGTAAAGGTCATTAGCAACAGACACATGTGCAAGTCACTGCTTTTCCTTCTGCTCTGGCCCTTCTGTCTTTATCCCCCTCACGATAGCTTAATGAGCTTTTTAATCCTCCGTTTAAATGTTAGCATGTTTATATGCAGAGATTTTTCTTGTAGTTGTGACCTTGGCAGGCAACCCACATCTTACATGCACATTTGGGGGTGGGAGGGATTTAAGTTTGTCACACAACTGAATGCAACGTAGTTAGGCACACAGCCTGTACCTCCCTGCTGCCCTTAGAGTGACAGCCGGGAAACAGTGGGCTTAATTAGCCTAGTGCACATTCAGAATGTATTTTCCAGACAGCCTTTGGGCCTGACAGGCCACTGAGGATGGATTCATTGCTGCTGCTGTTGTTGATAATGAACTGAGTTTTTAACCATGAACTGTTAGGAGTCCTCTGATAACATTTCGGTGGTAAAATACCTTTGATCTTTTCATTTATTTTCATAGTGATCTTGTAAGAGGAATAAAGTCCCGGTTTGCTGGCCAACAAGTGATGCCATGGACATGTGGTCTGTTTAGGTCAGGAATACACTCAACATCAAATGTCAGAAAAACAAACATTAGGCCGGGTGCGGTGGCTCATGCCTGTAATCCTCCCACTTTGGGAGGCCAAGGCAGGAGGATTGCCTGAGGCCAGGAGTTGGAGACCAGCCTGAGCAACATAGTGAGACCCTGTCTCTACAAAAAATAAAAAAATTAGCCGGGCGTGGTGGCGCATGCCTGTAGTTCCAGCTACACGAGAGGCTGAGGCAGGAGGATTGCTTGAACCCAGGAGTTTGAGGTTGCAGTGAGTTATGATGATGCCACAGCACTCTAGCTCACACAACAGAGATTCTTTCTCAAAAAACAAACAAATAAAAAGAAAAAGGAAAAAGAAAAATGAACATGAATCAACTGTTGGTATTATGTATTGATTTTCAATTTTGTAGGCTCTTTTTTTTTTTTTACCAATTTTAATTTACTAATTAATTTACTAGGTAACCTTTTTGAAAAAAAAAATTTAAAGGGCTATTTACATGTGAAAAGCAATACCAAAGTTTAACGTAATCAACAAGAGTTCTGGGTTCAGTGCCCAAATTTGTTTTCATTTATAGTACTTTCCAAAAGAATTTAAAAGGGGCACATAATGATAAACACAGACAGATAAAACATAAAAACCACCACCGAATATTAAAGGCATTTGGAGAGGTACAATTAATGCAATTCTAAACAGGGTTGAAATGAACTGTAAAATTAGTATCAACGTATCAGACTACAAAGTCAGTGCAAACTAAAATGTAACTACATTTTTATGTAATTCATATTAATTGGAATTTCAAATTCCTGTATTGACTGAGAATGCAAACATGAGTTGAACAATTCTTAGTCATTTTCAGATTTACAGTCATTTGAGACAGGATCTTCCCTTCTTATCTCTAGAATGGGCATCCCATTGTAGGAAGTACATGGCACAATGGCACCTGGAGAGGTGTTCAGTTCATGTTGGCATTATAGGGGCCAAGGAAAAAGTTTTCCTTTGCACCCTGAAGGGTCACTGAAAAAAAAAATCAAATGACAAAAGGCAGATTGATAGCATGAAAGCTACATAAACTTCTTAACATGCACGGGAGTGAAACAAAATGTAAGAACTCAAAGAAAAGCAAGATGGTTGATGGGTTTATTCCATCTTGACATTATGGAAAGAATAGGGGGGCTCGGAGTGTCAAAAACAGGTGATGGTGGCAAGACAGGTTATGGGAGGGGGAGAGGAGAATCTGGATAGCAAAAGCAGTCTTGTTGCAAAGATGAAACCTCACAGCTAGCAGCCCTTAGAATAGATGGTGAGTGTTTCTGGAAGACCTTTAAAAGTTCAGACTCTTCATCTTTCCTAGACTGGGACAAGGTGAGCTTCAGAGAAAGCCTATTTGCATCTGTTGTTTACCACATTGTATTTCCTCTATAGATGTGTATCTCCTTCACAAAAGACAGCTTTGCAAGGATATTTCTGTTTGCAGGCTTTCTAAACAGCCATCTCAAAGTATGTCAAAAAAGTGTATTTCGGAGTGGAATATTTTGGTTTTCTTCAGCATCCACTGCGATGCAAATTATTTCTTTAGTATGCTGTGTCTGTTAAGATGATGTCCCTGGTCTCACTGGTCTCTGACCTCAGTCCATTGATTTTCTGTCTTCTATACCCACATATCACACCCTCTCTACTCTCAGCTAATTCTAGTGCCTTCCTTTGGGGCACATGAAGATTTAACTGCTCCTCCATGTTCCCTGCAGTTCCGTACCTACGGGTTCTCCACCGTGTTCGCGTGGACTGGGAAATGCTACCACCTGCCTTCCTGACGAACACACAGAAGGGACTATGCTCAGGGGTGGTTAGACACAGGGGTCTGACAAACACACAGAAGGGACTATGCTCAGGGGTGGTTAGACACAGGGGTCTTCCTCTGACAGCCTCAGCAGTGTCCATCTCTTTGGCTTTTCTCCTTCTCCACTGCAGTTCAAAATTATATTCTTTTTTAAAATCTAGCTGAAAGTATAAAGGGTAGAGAAGAGGAAATATGTTGGTTCTGCCCAATTGAGCTTTCTGTCTTGTTCTTGGTCTAAGCTTTTGAACTTTGCCAAGAATTTGAATTTTTTTCTCTCTGTTTCTACTCCCCCTTGAGGAGATGAAAGTGTCCTTCTAGGGCCAAAATGTGGCATGGTTCTTAGACAATAAGGAAGCTCAGGAAAAGTGCATTATCAACGCCTGTATCATCCAGTCCTAACTACCTTTAATACTATGAATCTGATTGGCATGATCCGTGCAGTTGACTTTCTGGCCTCTGTTTTAAATAATCCCATTGCCAAGAAACTACCAAAAATCCAGAGGTTTTCCTTTATGTCCTTGAACAACTCTCATTTTAAAACAAAAAAAATCATCAAATTTAGCTGAAACTGAAAGGCAGTAAGAAAAGTTTTCAAAAAGCCCTGCCTACCACCCAGTGCATAATCAACCTTTCTCCGAATGCCATACTGCCAAGTGAACTACAGCTCTGAAAATGCATTATTAAATTGAAACCAATTAAGACTGAGAGCCAAAAAAGGTACCAAAGAAGTTTCATGTATCTTCTCTCATTTAAATTTTGATGGAGCTCATAGACAAAGGGGTTGTGGATTCTTTATTCCAGTGTGTAGTGTCCTACCGCCATTGTGGACTCACATAGCATCTGAAGTTTGAAAGATAAATGTCTTTAGATGCCTCAGAGTAAAATTGATATTTAGAGGGGTTAGTGACCAACTCAGGGTCCTCAGGTAGTAAATGGCAGAGGTGAAATAAAAAACTGTAATATTCTGAAGTCAAGCCTATGTGCATGGATGTCTTTCCACTATTCTCCATTTTAATGGATGTAGCACAACATATATCATGAATTCAGATGTTCTATCTTGAGCATCACAGGCTCCCTGAAGCTTAACAATCCTCTCTAAGAAGAATAAAAAATCTCAGCGGTGAGCCTGCCTTCTTATATCTCCCTGATGATGCCCTAAAGATAAAGTGACGAATATTATAGGAAAGGTTCTTAGAGCACATCTTGTTTAAAGGATGGTCCTGGAATCCAAGAGTTAATCTTACATGAATACACCCGAGCTTTTACATTAGAATTATTGTGGAATTTTCTATAAATTCAACAGATAGCCTTCAAACATGCAGAAAAACTCCTGGTATAATCTTAAGACTTGTAACTAAACGGTATTTTAATTCTTATCAAGTCTTGCTTTCTGAGCATGTCTTTTCCCAATTTTTTTTATAAGACAATAAGATTAAATAAGAATGTGTGTATTGTGCTATAATAAGCCAACCAGTCCAGATGACTCCAGCATGAGCAATTTGACAATCCTGTGACTCCAGTCTAATTTGAGGTCCCCAATGAACAGAGATTTCTGGTTTCATTTCTGATGCCAGTAATTTTTCTCCTTGTTCCTTCCTCCGAGAAGCACCACAAACCTAACCACATAATGAACAGCATTTGATACAATTAAACATGATGTAAGTTGAAGAAAAGCCTTTGCTAACTCATGTGACATTCAACTCTCCACTTCCTTCCCAAGGCTCCTTCCTGTTTGGAACGTTGGAGCTGGTCCGGGCTGGTCAATAGGAGATAATAGCTTCATTGAGTTCTCTGAATTCATCTGGAAATTGAAAGCTCACTCCAGGAGAGCGCCCAATTTTTCTAGGAAAGAGGCCAGAGAATTTTTATGTTTGAAACATTAAATGTAATGATTCAGAAAAATCTATGTATTCAGGTCCGACATGCAAAACAACAACAGGTAACAGTTCTTATAGGATCTTCATGTAGGAAATTGAACTGTTCAAGTTGGGTAGAAGTTACAGATCCGCCCTGTTAATACGTATCTATTATTCAAGTTGTTTATTTTGATCTTCATGACACTTTCAATTCAAGAGCAAAATGCTTTCTTGTCAACGGTAGAGAAAAATAAATATTACAGCTAAGATTTATTGAGCACTTATTACGTGTTGGATTCTGTTCAAAGTGATTTATATGAAGTATACATTTTAATACTTAAAATACCCCTAGAATATAGGTACGACTGTTATCCTGCTATTTTAGAGATGAAGAAACTAGAGCAAAGTTAAGAGACTTGCCCACAGCCAAAACCTAGTATAAAGCCTAATTCAAATCAGTCTGTCTGACTCAAGTCTGTGCTCGTAAACACTGTGTTGCGCTCTCCCCTAAAAGAGGATCTATTTCTGGAAGCTTCGACCAAGCTCCATTGAAGAGTGTCCTCTAAGTAACAATACTAGCTGTCCACTGCCACTACACTAAAAAAAAAAAAAAAAATGTACAGAAGTCAAAATAAGCTACAGACAAGCATCCTTGATTATTCATATTGTGTGGCCTTACAATTATGCCATCAGGGTGCTCTAATTTGAAAATAGTGCGCTGGTCTTCTGTAACTAGAAAAACTTAATGTACCTGATTTGGATGAGAATACCCAGTTGTTTAGGTTGTCTCAGACTTGTGCATTTTTACAAAGCAGGGGCAGTGGAGCTTCCTATGTAGCCCTGCAGAATTACCTGGGGGAATGCAAAGGCAGCCGTGTGGACTCTTCCAGCCCCAGTGGCCTTCTCACCTGGCCACCCTGCAGACCAGACAGCATTGTTTGGGGAGCCAGCAAGGAGGGAGATGATAGGGAAATGCAGAATCATCAGTTTCGCCACCAGAGAGAGAATTCAGGGAGTCGCCTTCAAGGAATGCAAAAGATCAGGGTTAAATTTGAATAATCAAGAGGAAAATATTTCTGCCACTTTACGTGGCTCTTTGAACCTTGCTTGCAAAGCACTTACTTCCTCTTGACAGACCCCCAGACGCAGGCACTATGAAAACCACATTGATTTTCTTAACAGACCTGGACCGTAGGTAAAGGAGACAGGGTCGAGAGAACTTTCTTCGAAGGAGTAGTAGTATTTCTGATTTTCACCAAGGTAGCTAACGCATCTCACGCTTATCCAACATAA
>CM052454.1:2933572-2959251 GCA_028533085.1 Varecia variegata
ACTTAGGTGATGATCAGGGAAACCAATTTTCTGGTGAGTACATGTGGTGCTTATTTTTCCATTCTTGGGATGTTTCACTTAATAGAATGGGTTCCAACTCTATCCAGGAGAACCAAAGAGGTGTCGTATCAGCATTATTTCTTATAGCTGAGTAATACTCCATGGTATACAAATACCACATTTTACTAATCCACTCATGGATTGATGGGCATTTGGGTTGTTTGCACATCTTAGCAATTGTGAATTGTGAAAATTGCGATCTCCAAGAGACACTTCCTCTTTTCTAGTCTTTTTCCTTATAATCAGTCAGGGGCAGTTTTGGTTTCTTCTCGGAAACCAAATGCTTTCTCTAAGTAAGCCCCGGAGATGAGTGGTGAGGCACAACTTTCACTGGTCTTTTCAACTTAGAATGTGGGTTGGGGCTTTAGCAGCAATTCCAGGATAATGAAGAAGAAACATTTTTATTTCTCTCTTTCTATGATTTTAGCTGGGATTCCCAGGAAACACCCCCTGATGGGGAGTTATGTTAGATGCTGATGAGGACATGCTCTCTGGAGATGTTTAAACTGTGAGGGAGTGAGGAACGTAAAATGGGGCTAGAGAGCCCCCCAACAATGAATGCCAGGGAGACTGAGTTCTCAGCCGATCCAGTGGGGTGCACTGAGGCTGGGATGTCCCTCGAGGTTGCTTCAAACTGAGGGGCTGGGTCTTTGTTTCCCGGTGTCAGCTGGTCCCTGACTGGGAGTGGGGGAGACAGATAAACTCAGGTGAAGCAGTTCCCTGCCACAGTGGAGACCAGTTCCCATGAGGGGCTCTGGGCAGCCTCAGCAACCAATATTCCAGTCTCTGGGATCGAGACTGGTTATAGAGTACCGTTATAGATTCCATTATAGAATCCATAGCTGCATCAGTTTCTAGGTTTCTCTCTTCCAGGCAGTGTTGCAGGTTCTTTGCGTGTATTGCTTTATTTAATTCTCGCTACAACTCTATGAGGCAGGTGGTATCATTATCTCTCTTCTGTCCATTCTACAGATGAGGAAACTGAGGCAAAGAGAATTAATTTGATGAAGGTTAAAAGGCTAACACTAAGTAGTGAATGTATGTTTAAGTATGTGTAGGCAGGGTGTGTTTGCGATATGTGTGTGTAAATTATATAAAAAAGAATACATCAATGATTTACAAGTAATGTTCTAGGAGGTCAAAATAAAATATATAGGACTTAAAAATGGGCTGTTAGAATATTAGAGGTTGGAGCCTATTTTCTGAAATATGAATATGTGAAGTTCTTATTTTTTTTTTAACGGAAACGAATATACTGGTCTCTCTTTCTAGCTCATCCGTTAAGGATGAGAGCTTTGGTGCTTGAGGGAAGAGTAGGTATTTTTATTTATTTGCAACTATTTATAATAAAATATATGCAATACAAATCGGCACTGGATAAAGATGCCCACTTGCAATTCTTTTGAAAGCGTGTTCTACGGCCACAACTCTGCCGTCGTGGAAAAGTGTGGAGAGAAACTCACTTTCCAGCGGTGGTCTCACTCGGGTATGAATCACTGCAGCAAATTCGGCACGTGGAGTGTTTTTCCAACAGAAAACCATCCCACTCTGGGGGCCAGTTCTCTTCATTACGGGACACACGTTGCTGAAATTGTTCTCAGCTTCTTCACAAACTCCCTGCACACACTGGCCAAGCCATCACTCACACTCTAGCCACCAACCAACACACCTGCTATTAATCATGTGCCGGGACTCAGTCCACCGACCACGCCAAGACTTCTTAGGAGTTTCAAGGGCAATTGCCAATATTCCAGACCCTCCAAGCCCCATCTGGTCCAGTGCCCAAAATCAATAATAACTACAACTAGGAGGTTTTCTTATCCTCTCCCTTCCCCCAGGGAAAGAAAAGAAGAGGGAGATAGAGAAGAAATGGAGATGAGGAATGAAGAGGTAGCTATGGAAACAGAGAGAATAAGAAGTTTTGGAGGATAATCTAAAGTGATTTTTCATCTGCTAGAAACAAAATTAAGCCCTTGCAAAAAAGAACAAGGTGTTATTTACCCCACTTTTAGCCATGCCCATGCTAATTATTTCCAGGAGGCGCAGACAATTATATATTACTTCCATAAATTTCAATTAAAAATTTTCCATTCTAATTATTTTCCGGAAGTATTTCTTAGCAGTTAAGTATTTCTTAGCAGTTAAGTGATTTCATAGCACTTGAGAAGGCATGGATGCTTAAAGAAGCTAATAAATGATTCATGGATCCTTTTGCCAGAAAAATATTAATGAATATACCTACCAAAATTGCAAACACTTTTGAGGGCTTCAGAGATTCCCCCAAACATAGTCATGGACCACAGGTTAAGAATAATCATTTATTTGGGACTACAGAGTTTATTATTTCTGTCTCTCTCTGTCTGTGTCTATCTCTCTCTATGTTTAGCTATGTATCTCTACGTTCCTGTGCATCTGTGTATTTCATCTATGTCATGCATGCATCAACATGACAAATTTTTCTCTGTTATTAGCAATTACCTGGTATGCTAATAAGTTTTAGACTTTTGCTTCTCTGATCCAGTTGTTCTTTCTCCTGGTGCTATGATTGTGAGCTCCACAGACCTATTTCATGCATTTACAAAATAACTTTTCCTGGATAGAACATTTCATGGGTCTAGAGGCTATAAAATTTTTTAATTTATCAAAACTTGAACCTTCTTAGATGGTCAGCGCAGCTGTTTTATATAATAGGCCAACTGAGGCATAAATAGTTCTGAAAGATATTCATGGGTGTCTGGGAAAGAAACAACTTTTCAGTTCTTGAGATAATGTAACATAAGCAATGAACGTTTACCATCCTTGTCTGCACTTGTAACTCTTTCTGAATTGAACATACAGTGTCACTGGATTTAAAGTGCTTGTCATTTAAAAATGTAAGCCAGTATTTGGCATTTATTTCATATGAAAATGTAGGGATATTTTAATAGCGTTTTAGCATAAAACTTGGTCATTTTTTTGATCACCAGTTAAATATGCTGCTAAGGCATTTAATTCTACAGCATTCCCTTTATATTAACCTTTCTTTTCTTTTTTGTTTTAATATTGTAAGTTAAAATCCATGCAATTATATTCATTATTCAAAAGCAGCTGTGACAATCTCTTTTGTTGTCTGCCTGTCTGTAGGCAGCCCTGAAGTTTTTTTTGTTTTTTTGGCTTGATTTTAATGTGTGCAAATCATTTAGAGAATGTGAGTAGGAGTTGTTTATGGTATGAAAACATAATTCTATATACACAAGTAGTTCTGAACATGAATTAAATAACTGCATTGGTAAAAATCAGCATGTTTTAGCTACTATGTATTCTTTTACTTAAAAAGTTTTTGGGATTTTTGTTTCAGAATTCCCTTCCTACGTAAAATACCTTAAAATATACGCTTGAAAAAAGTGATGAATATGGTACAAAGAGCATTTTTGAATGTTTTTAATCCTCTGAATTTCTGGCCAATGTCATTTCAGCCAACAGGCATTTGGGGCATTTATGAACTGATTGAAAGTGTGATCATACGATCCTCTTGTGTGAAGTGTCTGTATGAGGAGTGTTCTCTTACAGTGTTTGTAGACAGGTTGATCCGTTTACCATCATTATTTGCTAGATCAGGGGCCAGCAAACCTTTCCTGCAAAGGACCAAAGAGTAAGTATTTTAGGCTTCTTGGGCCATAAGGTTACAACTGCTCAACTCTGCAAATGGGTATGGCTGTCTGCCGATAAACTTTATGTATGGACACTGAAATAGGAATTTTATATGATTTTCAGACATCAAGAAATATGATTCTTCTTGTGATTTTTTTCAACCATTAAAAAATGTAAGACACAACAGTGGGCCAGATTGGGCCCCTGGGAAAATCTGGCTTGCTGACCCCTGCACTGGATAAAAAAAGCAAACCTATGAAAAGGAGGCCGAAGGTACTAATATAAAATCACTAATCCTCACTGGTGCCACCAGAGCCAGAATTAGAATCTGAGACAGCCTGTCTCCCCAGGCCACAGGATTACCCATGGCCTCAAAGTCATGATTCAGGAACTATTTGCCAGCGTTTTTATTCAGAAGTTCCATCTCTGAATTTTATATATATATATATATACTCTAAAATCATGATGAACCTAAAAATGTTAGTGACCAAACAGAAATTCTCTCTTTGAAACACTGTCTTAGCTCATTTAGAGTTCTAGATTTTGAGCAGAACTGAAATCTCTTATGTGACTTTATGAATACCATTAATAGGAGATTGAGTGTGTCTAGCATGAAAAACATCTCCCATACTTTGTTCAGTCTGCACAAGTTCAGGGAGCTATTCATAAGCATTCTGAGATAGAAGCATCCCTTGCAAGATCAAATAAGTTTGAAGTATCCTCTAAACTCTCCTTTTTACAATGTACATTAGCATCTTAAAGCTCTAAATATCTCGCAGAAAATGACGGTACATTGTTTATTGGTAAAGGAAACAAACTTAACAAGCTTATCTTCTCAGAGGGGTAGTTTATTTCCCCTACCACACGTTAATTAACATCTCCCTGCCCCTAACCCCGGCAGTTTCCCTTAAGCATTAGTATGAGAAACACTCCTATACTGTTCATATATAATGTTTACATATTTCAGGCCCTATACTGGTATGTGTCAGGCTTTAATTCACATTTTCAATAAGTGCTAAAACCAGGCTTCACACCTATCTGAGCCCACAAAACCATCACATGTTACAGCCTTCTTATACCAATAAGAATAGGGGTAGATTTATTATCAAGATCCCATGGGGCCCCAAATATCCAAGAGTTAAGAGAAATAAGGATGACAAGAAGAAATGAGGGGATGGGTTTAAAAGTCAGTATATCTGTATTTCCTTCCTCTCACCTGGATACATTTCTTATGTTGTCTGTGCTCTCTTTCTTCCCCATTAGATTGGAAGCTCTTGAGAGTGGATACTTTGTATCTCTAACCCCTAGCAGAGTACTGCTGTATGATATATGCTCAGTGCATGTTTGTTCAATTAGTGAATAAACTAGACCCCAGTTTTATCATCTATGAAATGACCACATTGGATTAGTCAAAATTAGAAGAACTGCCCAGCTCTGAATTATTTAACTTGATTATCATTCTTCCCATTGTCTCAGGAGACCAGAGACTGGAGAAGTTCATTAACTTCTCAGACTCTGCACACTTCAAAAGGCAGTGCTCGTTGCCTCCTCCTTGAGTCCTTCATGAATACTAAAACCAGTGGTGTCTTTCATTACGTTGATGTCAGAAGGCATCTATTAATTCTTTGCCAGAATAAATGTGATCTCCCCCTGCATCGTTCTTCGTGGCATGGTTTTATTAAATAATTACGCCTTCTCAGGCTGCTGTTGTTCCCCTGCCTCTTTTATCCAGTAACCGAAAAGGGATTTGCAATAGAATCGAGCTAAACACAGCGACAGCCAAGTGCTCAACAAATGTTGGCTGCTGTTGTTACAAATAACAGTTCTATGTAGGACTTCCTTGAGCTGGGGAAAGAATGTGTTTGGGTGAGTTGGTGGCTGGTGGAGAGAACCACCAAGAGGTTAGAAATGATGTGGGAACGAGGAAAGGGAATCATACTTCACAGGAAATGGCAGATATCAGAAGAAGGAAAATGAGTGTGCGACGCCACAGCTGCTGGTGATTCAGAGTGGGAAGTTAACTTGCAGCAAAGATAAAACTGCCATGTCGCTGCGTCCTGTGCCAGCTCTCAGGGCCCCAGGAAAGGCTTTCTCAGAACTTCATCTTTTCTTTTCTTTTTGTAACAGAAAACTGAGATGACGATATCCTGAATGCTTCAAAAAGTAAAACCCTAAGGACCATCTCCAGCCCAATAACGCATCCCTGGGCCTGTCAGACTTCCTGGCTTTAAAATGGGTGTTATCTTTATCGGCCTATTAGTCTGAGGGTGCATTTGGCCGTGTCCGAGTTTCGAATGCTGCCTGTCTTAAAAACTGTCCATCCGCACAGCCCCATACGTCCGTCCTAGAGAGGCCTAGACGCTGATTCATCAGAGTTCCTGAGAGGTCTTGGACCCTCCAAAAATGTTCCATCCCACCTGCTGAAATCTCTACACCCTAAGTAAGAAAACTGGCAACTTGCTGTAAAGCCGCCTATGATTTATAAAACCCCAAGGATATTTCAAGTACGTTGCTAAATATTTTGCCAAATACAAAGCTGTTTGGTTTAAGTGTGTAAGAATAGAGAAAGAGTAGAAACTGCCATGTATCACAGTGGCCAGGAGGAGAGACCCATAAGGGAAGGATACTAGGAGTTGATGGTGAAAAGAAAACCATCAGGGCCACGCTGGAGGCCAGTGACAGGAGGGGACAGAGGTAGCAGCTTTCTGCATCAGACAGGACAAGAATGAAATCCCAGCTCTGTCCTTTGAGCTCGTTGCTCAGGTGCTCTAAGCCACGGTTTTCTCTTAGTAAATATAAAGTAAGAATCCTTCCTTACGAGGTTGTGGTGAGGCTGGAAGGAGATAAGAATGGGAGGAACTCTCAGCACTCCACCTGGCCCGGAGTCAACCTTACTGATGAAGAAGTAAGCGACATTTCGGAGCCATTGGCTGTATAGTACCCGTCTATATTAACAAATAAGTGCCGGCCTGGAGACTGGCCTTACATGCGATTGTACGTGTGGCAGGAACTTAGGAAACAAAATGTCAGTGTGGACTGGAGTAATCAAGGGAGTCTTCCCGGTGGCAGTGATTCTGCAGCTGGAATTTAAAGAAATGACAGGATTTTGATTACACAACTATGGCGTGAAGAATTGTGGGGTAAAAAAATATTGGCAAAGGCATGAAGGAGGTTCTGAGACCAGAAAGGGTCGCCACAAGTACCCCTGGTACTTGAAAGAGAGGTTTGCAGTAAGAAGGGGGACATGTGGTATAATGCATGTGTGTGTCCTGTGACTCGGGCTGTCCAGGGAAGTGGCCATCAGGTTGTCCCTTTTCCAGCAGCCCTGATTTTAGGAGGCTGGTGGCCATTCAGACACCAGGCTGCCATCACACGGGTCATCAGCTCATTTTGTGAAAATACACAGCTAAATGCTCATATTTCAAACACAGGAGTGGTAAACCTAAATTCAAACTTGTGTATCATATTCAAATTGCACCAACCATCTATGGCTCTGATAGGCCTCACCAACTTCACAGTCACTAGACTGTTACTGTGAAGTGTAAAAGTTTTCCCATGGACTTCCACTTGGTTAGCACTATTTTTAAAATAGTATTTTGTGTGTCTGTGACAAGAAAAGGGAGTGGGTAGAAAGAGTCTTTGGAGTGTTTATTGGTTTTTCCAGGACTGCTGTAGCAAAATACTACAGACTGTGAGTGGCTTGAACAACAGGAATTTATTTTCTCAGAATTCTGGAGGCTGGAAGTCCCCAATCATGGTGTCTGCAGGGTTCGTTTCTCTGGAGGCCTCTGTCCCTGGCTTGTGAGTGGCTGTCCCCCTGTGTCTTCACGTGGTCGTGCCTCTGTGTCCTTCTGTGTCCTAATCTTTTCTTTTTATGATGACACCAGTCATATTGGATTAGAGCCCACCCTCCTGACCTCATTTTAACTTAATTACCTCTTTTAAGACTCTGTCTTCAAGCCGGGTCACATTTTGCAGTATTAGGCATTAGGACTTCCACATAGGTATAGGTAAACACAACTCAGCCCATATCACACTAAAAAAGGAGATGAGACCTCACTCTTCTTCTAGAGGCTTCTCTTTTGCAGGGACAAACTCTGTCTCTCACGTTTGTTCCTGAGTGTTTTAAGTTCCCTCCTGCTCCTCAAAGAAAGAAGCCACAATTCAGACCTTCCTATGTGTGCATCGCACTGGAATCCAGAACTCCGATCACTCCTTCCGTAAATCGTGAAAAAGCTGAATGATTTAACAGCCCAAATTATCAACTAACAACATGTGAAATGAAAATGGTGGCTGGCCAGGGAAAGAACAAATTGTTTTGTAGCTAGCTACTCTTTCCTGCAAATTGACCTTGGATTTAAAATTCCTCTTAATTTTACTCCTAGGGTTTTGCTTTGTTTTGTTTTTATCATTTTGATTAAAGGAAACCGATTGGACTTTTAGCTTTAGTGGTGTTGTTACTGTCTTTTTTTTTTCCCCCCTTCCTTTTCATCCAAGGCTAATTTTATTTGGGGACAGACTTCTTTCTAAAAGTGGTACACTCATGCTTTAAATATTACTGTGATGTGTCTGGTCAGGGGCACAAAGCCAAAGGGAGCCTTGATGCATCATCTCCCGTTGCCCAAGCCTTCTGCAGTGAATTACCAGCTTGTCCTTCAGGGTGCAGAGAAGCCAGGGGTATGGAGACAGGCAGTGAAGGCTCTTGGAAAATGATTAGCACAGGGGCATGACATGATTCAGGGTTCAGTTCTCCAGTACCAATCATGTTGTCTTTCTCATGACTCATTTCTGTTGTGTCACTTGCTTACAGGAATTACAGTGGAGATAATGACAGAACTGTGCTTGGGGGCTCTTTGGCTCCAATTTGTTTTAATGGGTTCTTTGATGGAAGGACAAATAACTCATTCTGCTTTGAATGTAACTGATACAAATCAATGATTACTTAGGTAGTTTATTTATTTTGTATTTTATTTTTGATAACCCTCTCTCCCACACATAACCTTATTATTAACGTACTTTTATGGATATTTCCCCAATTTCCTGATACCAAATATGTAAAACTACTTGTAGCTGCCATTCGGTCCTCCTTCCTTCTGTTACAACAGAGAAAAATGTTCATTTTTCTTTATAAATCCAGTTCTTCATCTGTCTTTGAATTCCATTCTCTCCTACCTTTTCAGGAACCATCATCTATTGATTGTACTATTTCTAGCTTGTTATGTAACTTTGACTTCTATATTGTATTATTTTTATAGCTTACAGGTGTAAGTAAATTGGGATTTTTTTTTTTTATTTAAAAAAGCAAATTAATCTCATGTATACTAAAGCTTTACAAATATGAGCATAAAATCATGCTATTATTTCTCTGATTGTTTTCTAAGAAAATCATTTCTTGACCACATTTCTTCCACTATCTATTAATTGATATTTTGGGCCCATTTTTGCAGCAAAACTAGTCTATACTGTACTCTTTCCAATTCCTGTCTTTGTCTCGGTCTATTTTTGTCCTCCAGATCCACCAGATTTTTCTTACCAGTGTCATCAATGACAACTCATTTTTCTGAATCCAATGATTAAGTTTTAGTCTTCATAAAAATCACCCGATCAATCATTTGACACAGCTGATTGCTCCCTCTTTCTCAATACAGAGTCTTCATCTGGCTTTGAGGACACCACACTTGCCTGGTTTTCTTCCTCCTTTGTTGTCTATGTTTTTTATTAACCATGACTTGTTTCTCCTCTTCTCCCCAACCTCTTCATGGTGGGGGGCTCTTGGGTTCAGTCTTGGTCCTCTTTGCCCTGGAGAACCACAATATTTTCCTAGCTTGTCCTCAGACTTTACTTCCCACCTCCCCTCCCCAACCCCACCCTACTTTGCTCTATCCCATACACTGTAGCCAGAGTGATGTTTTTAATTGACTTTATTTTTTAGAGCCATTTTAAGTTTATAGAAAAATTGTGCAAAACGTACCGGGAGTTCCCATATACAGAGTGGTATTTTTGATATTCAAATCCGATGAAGACACCTCCTATTTAAAAAAATTTTATCATAGCCCATAAGACCTGTGTAGACTACCCCGCAAGTATTTTATTTTTCTCCCTTGCTTTCTGAACTCTAACCACACTAGCCTTCTTTCATTTTCTCAAATGGGCCATGCATCACATAGCCACAGAACTTTCTTTACATACGCTGTTCCCTCTTCTTAGAATGGCTCCTCCCTGTCATTTCAAGATTCATCGATAACTCCTGCTCATTCCTCAGATGGTACCTCAATTATTGCTTCCTTAGGGAAACCTGTAGCTGATCCCATTATGTCTTAGCCCACTTTGAAGGCCCACAATCTATACTTCTTACCATTTTTCTTATATAAATAATGTCCATCTCCCCTATAAGAGTGTAAGTTCCATGAAAACTAGAACTCTGCTTTGCTCATCATCTTATTTCTACCATATAGCAAACTTCCTGACATGTTGTAGCCATTTAATAAATATTCATTGAACGAAGGAAGGAGGAAGCTAAACATAAGAAGTGAGTGTAATATAGAAAAGGGTAGATTCTGGGGCAGATAACCAGGAACCTAAGTGCTACACTAATTCTGCAATTCAATTCAAACTTAAGGTTTATCAAATGTGGTAAAAATCAACTATGACCCAGATATTATGCACCAAATTCTTATCCTTGAGCAGCTATTGTTTATTATCCCAATGAACATCACTTGGAGGTAGAGTTCCACTGAACACTCTGGGAAACGCTTGTCAAGTCTGTTTTTGCAGCAAATCCAGCACTTACAGAACTCTAGTAGGTAAGACAGAAGCAACTCTCGCTCTTGCTATATCTTTTAGGCAAGTCCTCTAGTTCCTGTGGCATCCACTTTCTCATCAGTGAAGTGAACATTACCCCGTGGAATTACCGTATGAGACGGTATATGTGAATGTCTGCAAACTAGTGTCACCCAAATGACCCAAATGAGGATCGTGATCTGTATAGATTAGTACAAATTATCCCACTAGTCTATCACCATCTGTGTGTCTACCTTGCCTTCAACTCACCTTTCTTTAATGGACACCTCATTATTTCTAATGTGTTGAAATCCAATGATAAGTCTTGGTTACATCATTCTCTATCATTTTTCTCCAAGTTGATGTGTGAAAAACGATCGGTATGAAATTACTCAATAAAAAAGAATGAGATGATCTATGTGCTGGTATAAAAAAAAATGGATTTGTTTTGAGTGACTGTGTTCCCTTCCTTCTTGAAATGTTGGAAGTACAGACCTGAGCCATAAATGACCCCTTTCCTTAGTCAATTTGCAATGGTGCCTAAATGTTAAATTCACCCATTCTGCTCAGCCCATCGTCATTAACCTGTGAACTCTAGTGGGTTTGATTGCTGCTTCCTTTGAGATAAAGCTCTCCTCCTGCACTTCCTGGCAGCCAGCAGTGCCATTTCATTTGCTGTCTGGAACACAAAGCCTCAAGGCTGTCACGGATGCTACTGATGGAACTAATTATGCATGGGAAATGTAGGCAGCAGACTGGTTGTATGCTAAGTCCAGTGGTCACTGACTTAATTACACAGGGAAAGCCAGGCACAGTGGCTCAGTATGTGAACCATGGCTGAAAATACTGTCCCCTTCAACGTGCAGTGTTACCATGCTCTTGTTGCTCAAAGTAATTGGGAGCAGCAAGGAGATGATACACTTTTTCACGTGTTTGAACTTTGAAGCTTTGACATGTGCTCACTTCCACTTGCAAATTCAAACTCCCCTTCAGCTTACTTAGTTGAAACTTGAAAAAGCATAGAATCTTGGTATCCACCAACAAGGTGAAGAAATTGTACTGCCAAGGTCAGTGTAAATGGTCCTGCCCTGAAAGGAGGAAGGCGCTTGACTTCCATCTGTAAGAGACTGATGCCCAGGTGAGTAACCTGTCTGCCAAGTTGGGCTGGAGCTCCAGCAAGCATACTGTTATCTCTGAAGCAATCAACAATGAGAGTCATACTTTTTCAGAAAAATACATCTCTAGGATTCCTTGGCTAAATAGATAATGAAAATCACTTTTAAATAGGACTCTAAGATTCACCGAATAAAATCAGAGTTTATCTTTAACTGCAAATAACTACATCAAATCAGGGACTATAATTCTTTTCTGAGCATATCAACAAGATTTAAAATAAATTAGCCTTCTTTACAATATGAATCATATAGTCTACTTTTGAAAGGACTGTGGGAACTCAAAATATGTTCCAAATTAGAGTTAATAATTTCTGTTTTATTAATCAATAAGGAAATAGCTTCTTGGGCCTCCTTGATATCTGTCACATACATTTTGTAGAAACTATAACACATAGCAGAAATTATAAAGATAAAAATCCTCAGTGAGAATGAACATCTGTATTTTTAGATGTGGCTAAAACTGTAATAGGAGGACTTGCATATTATTTCCATTTTAGAGAGATCTGGAATCTGGATTAGGTAAGATTCTTTGGTTTCAAGGCTTTATAAGTTTTGTTCATTCATGTAGACTCCCGACTATTTTAAAGTGTTTTTTTGTAACCAAGGGATGGATGGTTGTGGCTTTCTCTGTATTCTCCGGATGACAGATTTAAATTCATTGAAAGATTATGTTCACTAGTGTTTGTGTGATTTGCTATTATTGTCTCTATCACTCTGTTCCCAACATGGATGGATGACTTTTGAAGAAATCAGTCTGAATCTGAAATTAAGGCAAAAAGAACATTGTAAGGTATATGAAAATATACCACCAATGGATGAGTGGATTAAAAAAATGCGGTATATACATATACCATGGAATACTAACCAGCGATAAAAAAAGAATGAAATGTCTTTTGTAGCAACTTGGATGGAACTAGATGCCAATATCCTAGGCAAAGTAATTCAGGAATGGAAAATCAAATACTGCATGTTCTCACTTGTAAGTGGGAGCTAAAATATGGGTACACATGGTCATACAGAGTGAATAACAGACGTTGGAGACTCCAAAGTTTGGAGGGTGGGAGGATAATGAGGGATGAAAAATTACCTCTTGGGTGTACCCCAAAAACCCATTCATAGTTACTCTTCATTGTTCCCAAGCTCCAAGCATTACATAACCACTAATATACCTCCTATCTGTATAGATTTGCCTATTCTGGACATTTTGTATAAATGAAATTATATAACATATGGTCTTTATGACTGGCTTCTTTCAGTTAGCATAATGTTTTCAAGGTTCAACCATGTTGCAGTATGTATTATGTATGCATTCATTTTTGTTGATGGGTAATAGTCCATTGTATCGACATACCACATTTTATGCATTCGTCTGTTGATAGACATTTGGCTTTTTCCATATTTTGGCTATCATGAATACTGCAATGTTTAAGTTTTTATGTGGACGTAAGTTTTCAGTTCTTCTGGGTATATATCTAGGAGTTTATTTTGACTCAGAAGGAAAGAATAGGGAGAGATTTAAAAAATAAAAAGGGTTTGTTTTCATTTTCAGAATATCTCGATGGGTTAATAAATAGTGTGAGAGTGATATCATTAAATGTGTAAAACTTCTTGCTTTCTGAGGATGACTTTTGTATTTTTAATTTTTTAGATTCAGTTTGGTTCAGCCGGGCATGTGCATGGCTTGGGGACAGGCATGGATGCCAAATAGCTGGTAGTTATCTGTAACCATGATGGGCAAAAGAACTCAGCGTCTTAGTCACCTGGATGTGTGTGCCATTTTCTTCCCTTGGAATTGAAAGGAGGGCAACAATGTTGAAACTGGCTGAAAGTTGAAAGAGATACTGAATTTGTTTCAGTGTCTAGTGATACTTTGGTGCAAAATTTTACACAATTGCAGCTCTGTTCCATAAGTATAGGAGAGGAAAAAGGATTCCAGAGGAAACAATGTCTTTTGGGCGCTGGTGCTTTTCCTTCCTGTTTGTAGTCTTATGTCACCAGGGCAGCTGACACTACTCCACGTGGTCTGATTATGTAGTTCAAAGACCAAAACCAAATAAAAAGATCTCTTTAAAAACTCTCTTTTCCATTGAAGGGGTTATGGAAAGAGTGACAGTGATTAAAAGTCTGTGTGTTCTGTCTGCCAATATGGGGGAGGGAATGGAAAAATGGAATGGACTGGAATAGACCAGCCATGGAGGAGCTGGAACATTCGCCCAGGCCAGACGCCTTGTGACTCTTTGAAGGTCTGTGGGGAAGATGCCATCTGCCACCGTTTGGCAGGGCTTGGACACCAGGGCACAGAGCGGGCAATTGTCTACTACCTTGGAGGCAGGAGCTGGCAGCCAGCCCAAAAGTCTGCCTTCTCCTAGAAGAGGTGAGCAGTCATGGAGCTGAGATACTGGTGATGTCTCTCTCTTACTGTACAACATGGCAAGTGGGAGAAAATGAGGGAGGGCAGAAGAGAGGAGGAGGAGGAGGAAAATAAAGAAAAAGAATAGATTAACTCAGCCTGTCTATCCAGTTAAGCTAGAGATGATTTGGCTCAGTATTTGAACGGAACAGGCAACCTGTATTTCTGAATCGAATAAGTAACAGAATTGCCAAATTACTGTTTAAGTGTAGGAGAAGAGAATGAAAATGTGTATGTGCCATATATGTAGATATATAGATTAATACAGGTAGAATAATACATATAAATGCATACTGAATTAATGTATTGAATATCTACACCAGGCAAGATGGTATTAGGTAAATTTTCACGGTGATGTCATTAGAGTAGTTTCTTTGATTAGGTCTGATTTACAGATGTGGAAACTGAGGTTTGTGATAAGGTTCAGTCTACGATTTGTGTGACTCCAAAATATGTGCTTTTATCTAGTGTTTATACATCCTTTATTATTAATTGTTTTCAGGTCATTTTTTATATCACTAGCTACCTTGTACATTTCTTGGGGGCAAGAACAATGTCTTCACTTCCATGATATCTCCTTGCCACTTTGCACGTAATTTATATGCAACAAATAATCGTTTTGTGCCCTTTACTGCGTTGTTTAAACTTGTTGAGTAGTAGATATTTTGTAATAAAGTATGCTTGAAATTTTATACAGGGCAACTAAACTGTTTTAAATGATGTAAAGGATCTCAGTTAAAAGGAAAGAATCTGAATCTCTAAGCAATGATAAATGCTTTTGTAATTCAGATTCACCAAGAAACAAAGCAAAAGGAAGACAATGTCATTTAAATTATCATATATGGTTACCTGGCTAAAAAAAAAAAAAAAACATGAAACTTAAGTGGTTCAGAAGATGTTTAGGAGAACAAAGGGAGTTTGGGATCTTGGCAGTGACATTGAGGGGAAGGGACTTCAACCCAAGCATTTGAATGAAAGAAACAAAACACACAGAGAGGAGGAGCATGACTGTTGCACTGGAGTAGCAGTCCTCAATCTTTTTTCCTCTTGCCCCCACGAGGCATAGGCCAGGTGAGACTGACTGCAAGTTAGCACAAGAGTGCAATGACTATAATTTCTCCCCTGGCTCCCTCCTTCAAAGAAACACCCCAAAACTTGAGTGAAAGTAAATTTAAATCAGCTTTAATCATAACTAAGCAAATCTCTTACAACTGTCACTACTTTAATTATCATTAATTAGCAATTACTAGGTTGTGCAATAGCTCATAACATAACATTGTGACATCCAGGCTGAACACTAATTGATGATTTAATTTCTAAGATCTTTTCTAGCTCTTGAATCCCAAGATTTACCTACGGTAGGTCCTAAGAGCTATTCAATCGTTTGGTAGGTGATTTTCATCCTCAGTACTTTTTTTAAAAAAGCATCTCATTCATCCATTTATAGATGCATCTGTTTCCAGTGGTTCTGTTGTGTTTGTTTTGATTATTGCATATGAATTCCACTTTGTCCAAATATTCATAGAAAAAATGGAAGCCAATTTCCATTTGAAAAATGCTTTTCATTTTGTAAGACCCCAGAGTACTTTACTGGTAATACACAATTGAAACAGATTTGGCATTAGGCTTCAGTCCTGGAAAGGCAGGGAGTCTGGCTTAGGTTCCTTGGAACATTTTTTTGCTTGACTTTGCATCCCACGGCCCCTGAATATATGAATTTTCAGAATTCAGTCACATCCTTACTCTGTATGTGTAAGACAGATGTAGGGCCCAAATCACAAAATGAATGAATAGAATTTCCTAAACGAGAGCAAAAAAATTAGTAACCTCAGAGCCAAAATTTAATGAGAATATATCTTTAACATATTGGTTATTGAATGCTATTCCAATATTTAAGGAGAGAGAAAGAGAAAGAGAGAGGGAGACATTGCTCGAGGCTGAGAAGCAGGTTGAGGTTTCTCCTAAACCCTCCACCCTCTACCTGTAGCTGGAGGCAAACCGTGCAGTTGCTTGTAGCAATGACATTCCTGACTGACAGACTCCAGAACAGCTTGTGTCGAAAGGGACATGCATGTCTTGAAACATCTTTCATATTGGTTCAGAGATATTTTCCATTAAGTAATGCTGCTTCTTTTTTTTAATGGTTCTTGAGTCTCTTAAAAATGTATCTTTCCCCATGCATGCCGTTTGTTAAGCCCTTATTCCAGAGAATTCTTACTGAGTATTCTGGTAATTAGAGGGAATTAGCCAGGTGATGCGGAACCTCCTATGCAAGGCTCCATTACAAAGCGAGGCAAGTCTAAATATGCTGTCCATTTTCAGAAGCCTTCTTGTCCTAATCTATCTCAATACTCTCCATCATTAATTCTAAACAACGTTTAAATGTGCGTGTGAGGTTAAAGCAAGGCGCTTTTATAGTTAAAGCAGTCGGCATGCTCAGATATGGGTGAATTGGTGCCCAGGCAAGGTGAAAAGGGGAGAAGCTCATACGTTCAACACGTGTGTCTCATGTAGCTGCTTGCACACTACACAGTGTGAAAGACATAGAAAGTGAATAAAACATAGTCCTCGCCCTCGTGAATAATCTAAGAAGAATCTAATTGGCCACAGAGTACCAAGGCTAAGCATGACAACATAGAAGAATGCTCTTCATGCAAAACAAACTCCTGCAGGAGTGTGCTGGAGGGAGAGTTCCCAGCAGTTGGGTTGGATTAGAGGCTGGAATCTGCATGTTTGCAGGTTATACAGGTGACCCTCATGCCTAGCCTGCTCCACAGTGTGGTGCTAGGTGCTGTGATTTCGAAACCCAGTCCCTTTCTTGGAGACAGTACAGTGACTAAGAAAAGGGCATGTCAGCCAATGGACACCATTACCTGTTACAGGCACTTTGATGTAAATTAAAGGCAAGTCAAAGGTAGTTCTTTTTGTTTTGTTTTGTTCTCTTGCAGTTCTAGAGATTTCCTCCGGTGGTGAACGGGGAGACAGACGGTGAAAGCAGTAATGTAGATACCTGTTTTTTTCACTGTGTGTTTTTCTCAAGTGAGAAAGAGAGCTAGGGGACTGGGGCTGAATCCTTCCCTGGTGACATGATGCCTGACTTTCAGGAACAGAAAGGCTGTGCTGGAAGTCTGCCGTTTTGTTTAGAATCATTTAGTGATGCATATATTAAAATTACGCCATGCAGGTCTCCTTCTTTAGAGTGCACGGCTGATAGTTCACGAATTGTTGTGCTCCTGATTTTCTGTTTCTCTGCAAATAGTTCACGAATTGTTGTGCTCCTGATTTTCTGTTTCTCTGCAAACTCATCCATCCTTTAGGCTGAGCTTCTCCTCCAGTAAACCTCACAATAACCAACCTCTGAACCACTTAATTCGAGGAGATGCATCTTTTTTTGCTAATAGCTCTTGCATTTGATTATTTTTCCTCTGCATGATTTCAGACATTTTTTACATTCATTTCACATCCTAACCTCTCAAATACATTGTGAGCTCCTTGCAGACAGGGGCTATATTTTGTGTCTCTGTGTGTCCCTAACAACACGCCTGGATAGTGGAGGCACTTGGGTTGTTGGATTGCCTTGTCTTAATGAGGAACCATGAATACAGGACTTCGGGGTCCTTATTTGTGTGTGTGACCAACCATGGCCTGGACCTCATTGCCAGACAGGACAAGTGCATATGAGAGCAGTTACTTCTTTCTTTCATTTAAAACCATTATGAGCAGCATTAGAAACATTTTTGTCCACTTTTAAGTAAATGCCTAGAGCAACGTGAGCAAATCTCTTTTTATATAAGCTCTTTCATTTTTTTGCTTTTTAAATCTCTTATCCTTGGTTTGGATTTTAGTTACGTTTTAAAATGTGGTAATATTAAAATATTCCTATAGTAGAAAGGAACTAGTACAGCTTTTGGAAAGATCTTGTTTGAGAGGTAATCTTAGCAGGTATTTTTTATATTTCTATTTAGCAAAAAAAGAAACATAACGCACACAAAAAAATATACAAAAAAAACCAACTACAATATGATGTTAAAATAGCCCCAAATTGAACATCTGTCATTTATGGTTAGTGTCTGAAATAGAATAATTTTTAATTTTTTTAAAAAATATATAATCCTTAGGATATAAAACAGTCTATAAAAATGGTACTGTGAATAAATGAAGGGGATTGGGGGGGTAATGTATTAAAATCTTGTGAGTGAATTTAAAAATAAGAGTAATAAACCAGGTATCCTTACAAAACCAATTAGACTTTTAACCTTACAGCCTTTTTCTGTTCATGCCTGGGTTGTTTGGCTCTGTGGAAGTATCTACAAAATACACAGCAACACTGCCCTCTGCAGGTTCCCCAGAAGGCAGCCACCTGTCTTCAAGCATGTAAATGGCTAGTTTTAAATGAACCCTAACCTGCAGGGAGGACTTGAAATATGTTTGGCTTTGACGTCTGTAATACCAGTAGGCAACCTGGGCCGTCCCCACCTCTAGGCATGATAGCCACCTATAGCAGTCAAATACGCCCAGCGAGTTACACAGTCCTTGTTTCTGCGGATATAGGATATGCATAGTTATTAAAAGATTTTTATTCTGTGGTCCAGGAGAAATACATGACTCCTTTTCTCATATACATGCCATGCTGGAATTAACAAAATACTGTGATATGTCAGAAAGGCAGTTGAATCTATAAAATCTGGCAAATGTGTCCAAGATTGAAACACATAGTCACTTCCTTATTTGTAGTAGAGGAAGCGTTTGTAGATTAAAGTCAATTGTTCCTGATAATGAGATTAAAAACTAGAAAGAATATATGAATGAGCCAGACTAAATTAATGGCGAAAATGTGGTTGTATAAATGAAATGTGGGTATTTTTAAAATTGTAGATGCCTGTGAGAGACAGTAAGAATCTGACAATCATGTGATGTAATATATGAGAACTTTGAAAAAAGACGTAAATAAAAATAAAAATGTCTAGAGAAAGAAATATCTTTCATCTCCCAAATACAATGCAGAAAGAAAGTATTATTCCCTGATTTTGCACAAGAGCAAAATCAGAATGGGTTCAAATCTCAGTGTTGTCCCGTACTGTGGAGCTTTGGCAGGTACTAAAACTCTCTGTGCCTCAGTTGCAAAAATTAAATGGTAACTGTATAAATACTGTATCAGCGTTTGCTGTTTTCACCTTACTGTTGTAAGAGGCATTTGTGAAAATTTGCTAATGTGTTTTGGGGAGGTAGAGGGTTCAACTCTTACCTTCAAAAGGAAATCAGTTATATGTAGCAGAATGCAACTTATCTTAGTTTAAACAAGAGGCAAGAATATTATAAATACATAAATAATGTAAGAATTCAGGGGTTCTTTCACAGAATTCAAGGACAACTTGTCACTAAGTCTCAATCTAAGCAAGAACACTTCACTTGACATTCTCCTGTGCAGTATTTCTCGCTCGCTCTGGTCCTCATGTATCCCAGCATCTCTGCATCATTCCTCTCTGTCATCAGGCTGCCTGTCTCTCCTTCGATGTGGCAGAACACGGCCACCGACAGCTCCAAAGATGCTACACCTCTAGTCACACAGAAATACTGAGTGGCTTTTTCTTAGCACCTATCCAAAACTTCCAGGAACAAGACTTCAGCCCACCATGAAGGAAGTGCCCAGTTGTGGCTAACCAGCTACGACATCAGGACAGGGACTTGCAGCAGAAACAAAAACCTATTATGTTGTCCTTACATCATTTTCTAAATGTAGATTTTAAGGATTCCTTTAATTCTTGCTCTATAAGCAGTTTCTAGTTTACCAAAGCTTTACATGCAAATCGTTGCTTGTTAGTTGTTGTTTGGAATTCAGAGAACATTTCCTGTGCCAACTATGTCATACCACATTGTGATGTCCTTAGAAGACTCTCATTCCATCCCACCCCCAAAGGAAAACAAAAAGTTGCAAACAAGGAACTGAGTAGCCCACTATGTGTCTGAAAAATTATTACTAATTGCCATAGAAGTCTTGGGAACCACACACTAAAGATTTTTCAAGACTGCTCTATTTTCATATAATCTTGTCAGATTGTGAAACTATGCATTCCTTTTGATTGTTGTTTAAAAACTGTGGTCCCCAGAAATATAGTTTTAACCATAGTGTATAGTGTTAGTTTTAAGAAAAAGTGAGTTCAGAGCTTCCTTTCTGTGGTCTCTGTAGCAGAGCTGCCTCTCTTATCCATGCAGACAGGTGTCCATCCCTCTAGCTCTCTGGTACTGTGCCTGCCACTGTTCTAGACCATAAGGAGAGAGCATTAAATTAGATGAAGTGTCAACTTTTCTGGAACTTCTTTTTTGGTAGGAGAAAACAAAAAATAAGCAAATATATAAACAGTAAACTATCAGTTAATGTATAAGCATCAGGTAGTGATAATTAAATTTTGTTTCCAGCTCTTAATAGATATGTAGGTTTACATCCTTTGCTATCGCAAACAAAACTGCAATCTCTTATAAATATATCTCAGCACACTAACTGGCTGAAATATTATTTGTGGTTGTGTGTATTGAATTGATGTAGTAGGACATCCATAAGAAATTCTGGGGTTTATGGACCAAAACTGGTCAAGTATTGGCAGTTTTATATGGTGTAGCATAACAGACCAAATTTCTCTCCAAGGCTCTCAGCTCAACTTTGTTTGTTTGTTTGTGTCTAATTTCTAGCAGCTGTTGAAACAGACCAGGAAATATCTCGAATGCTAAGCTCTGCTGGATAAAATGGGAAAACGGTGTGTGGATTGTTATCACTACAAAATCATGGTTTTCTCTTAACAAGACCCACATTTCTGTTCGGGAATGTTCCCAGGAAACCACCTCCCCGTTCGCTCTAGCACCGAGGCACCACTGCAGGAATTAGGTAGTTGAATAGGAGAGAGGAGAAAATGCGGGCTTGGACTCCTGGTTGGCTCTGAATGGCATTGGGTAAATCATTTCACCTCTCTGGTTTGATTCACATAATGAATGCAGATGATATCTTACTCTAAGAAATAAATGAGATAATGCCTATGGCACTGCCTAGCACAGTATTTGGCACTGAATTCTTGCTTGAATAAATCAAACCTCCCTTCCTCCCTCTCTTCCTCCCTCTCTTCCTCCCTCTCTTCCTCCCTCTCTTCCTCCCTCTCTTCCTCCCTCACTTCTATGTTCTGAATCTCCAGACTGCAGGGCCGTGGCAAGGAAGAGCATGGCTCTCTGAGCCACAGCCATGCAAGCATTAACAAGTATTTGGAAATCATTTTTGCCCAGAGCTGCCTCAGTCACCCAGTAGGTGCTCACTTCCACCCTACAGTCCAATGGCGTAGGGAATGTTCCCAAAGCCTGGCACCATAGTGTCCGGAGCAGTCCCCATCGAGGCCCAGTCAGTGTGTGCAGTTACTGGGGACCCCAGGGGCTGAGTGGTACCACTTGTCTCAATAGTGTTATCCGCCACTTGCAAAACATTCTGTGCCCCCCGGGAAGCATTACGCCCTTTTTTCACAATCTTCACTCAGACCCTATTACCCGAGAGAACCCTCAACTCCACGAAGCATGTAGTTTTTTGCGCCAATGTCATTTGTATTTGTCGAATGCCTTTTTGTTTATTCCCTTCGTAAATCAAAAAAACCCTCACACGCTGTTCCAGATTCTGACTGGGCTCTCATTAAATGTTCATCAGCATTAAATATTAAGGCACGTCGTTTTCTTACAGATGAGAAAAGAGACGCTGTGCTTACGTGTTTTGGAATAGTGAAGGCAGCACCGCAGGAGCTGGAAAGAGACAGGGCTGAGTTTAAAACCTGACACTGGGACTTAATACCTTCATTTCAGTGAGCAAAGTGCTTCGCTTCAGCAAGCATCAGCTTCCTCCTCTGTAAAACAGGGTGAATGACCCTCATTGAACTACTGGGTTGTGTTTCTCGCATGTTGCAAGAAAAAATACATGTGACATGCCTAGCACCTTGCCGGGCACAGAGGAGGCCCTAAATAAATGCTAAGTTTTATTTATGATTCTCTGCATTGATCTGGCACTAGAGATACTTGCTATGAAACACCACCGGAATTTTAGGATTATAGAGGATTTGTATTGCCAGGGATAAGGCCATGTATATTTTCACAGCACTGATTAAAATATTCTTTTCAGGAGCAGGAACTGAACTTTTTTTAGTTATCTAGTTGATGTTTTATTTTAGGAAAAGTTTTTTAAATGGCTATAAAAGGATGAGAGAGTGAAGAGATAAGGTATCGTCTGACACCTCCTTGTCACTGGTATGGAAGAAAAAGAATGTGCCTTTCGAAGCTATTGTTATACGGATTAGAAGGCCCATTATGGAATGAAAAACACAGATTTAGGTTGTATAGGGATGCTCCCACTGTAGGAACCTGTTCCAATAATTGTAGGGTTTTTTTTCTTTTTTTTGAGACAGAGTCTCACTCTGTTGCCCGGGCTAGAGTGCCATGGCATCAGCCTAGCTCACAGCAACCTCAAACTCCTGGGCTCAAGCGATCCTACTGCCTCAGCCTCCCGAGTAGCTGGGACTACAGGCATGTGCCACCATGCCCAGCTAATTTTTTCTATATAGATTTTTAGCTGTCCATATAATCTCTTTCTATTTTTAGTAGAGACGGGGTCTCGCTCTTGCTCAGGCTGGTCTCGAACTCCTGACCTTGAGCGATCCACCCACCTTGGCCTCCCAGAGTGCTAGGAATTGTAGGGTTTTCTTTTATATTTTTCTTCTTCTTCTGGGTTCCGGACATGGTGGTACCATTAGAAATGTCAATGCTTTCCATAGGGCTTGAACCTAGGAAGGGGAGGGGACTCAAATATGCATTTATAGTTCTCAGGTAGTAAAGTCGTCATTTTACAGGGCCTTCATTTTGAAGTCTCATGCACACATGAGACTATAATGGGACCTGCCTTTGCTTCAATTGCTAAGAAACCTCTCTCTTAACGCTAGGGTAGCACACCAGCCTTTGAAATGGCACATTTCAGAATAACGTTTGGAAACCAGCATTTCAATAGAGGAATCTGTGGGCCCCACACATAAACCTTATGGCTGATGACATCCTCAAAGACCTGAGTGTTTAATTGGTTTTGAAAGGAGGAATGTTCCCTTTTCTGGCTTATTTATAGATGAGTAATTATTCTTCTGTACAAGCAATAGTGTTTTTTTAGAAATGTGCTTATTGAACTATATCTTTCTTATTAAAATATCTTCCATTTTATTTTTTATTCTATAATAGTTGTACATATTTTTGGAGTACTTTGTGATATTTTGATACTTGTATACAATGTGTTATGATCACATAAGGGTAATTGGGGTGTCCATCACCCCAAATATTTGTCTTTTCTTTGTGTTAGGAACATCCCAATTCTTCTAGCCACTTTGAAACACACAATGAATTATTAATAACTATAATTTCCCTACTGCATTATTGAATACTAGAACTTATTCCTTCTAACTATATTTTTATACCCATTAACCAACTTCTCTTCCTCTCCCACTCTGCCCTTCCCTTTACAACCCAGGAACCCCCCATTCTGCTCTCTACCTACATGAGATCCAATTTTTTTTTAAGTTCCCACATATGAGTGAGAACATGTAATATTTGTCTTTCTGTGCCTGGTTTATTTGACTTAACGTAATGACCTCCAGTTCCATCCTTGTTGCTACAAATGGCAGGATTTTGCTCTTTTTTATGGCTGAATAATATTCCATTGTGTATATGTGCTACATTTTCTTTATGTAATTCGTTCATTGATGGACAATTAGGTTGACTTCTTATCTTGGCTACTGTGAATAGTGCCACAATGAATATGGGAGTGCAGCAATCTCTTCCATATACTGAACTTTCATATTATAAATTTCACTGTGCACAGCAGATTTTTCTCATGCATTGTCCTTACTAGAATAACTTCAAGGATATTAAGGTTCTCAGTATCTTCTTTGGAAAAGCTCAGATGGAACTAGTCCTTAGAGGAGGGAGAAAGATATATATGGCAGACAGCACACTTTTAAAGTTCCCACTTAAAATTCTGTGAATTCATGAAGAATTCAATACTTCCTGGTTGGGTAGATATGAAATTTTAACTTCCAGTGAGAAGACGCTTGAGAGCTTCCAAGGCAAGGAAAAGCAATTGCCAAAAGGCTTTGAGGTCTGCCAAATAGTGCAAGTGGCCAGAAGTACTGGGAAGGGCATGAACTTAGATCAGAGGAACTGAATTTAGTCCTGGCTGAAGCATTTGTTAATCATGCGACGCTGAGCAAGTCACTTAACTTTTTGGTCCCTCTGTTTACAAGTTTGCAAAACTGGGATGATTATTTCTGTCCTGTCTACCCCGCCATGGTTGTTGTAAGAATCCTGATCAGATGATTCAGGTGAAGGATCTTTGTGGCCAAAAGGTGCTAGTCGAATGTAAGGCCTTGGTATGGAATGCCCCTATTTTAAGTTCTGTGTTCTTTCTGAGGACAAAGATCGTCTCTGAGTCACGAACACTATGTAGGTCCTCAACAAATAAGTGCAGGAACATGTTGCATAAATTTGGACAGAAAAATACTGGGAGGTAATTCTCCCACTGCAATTTTCTATGAGGTTGTTTATTATGTTTTTTTCCTAGAATCATACAATATAACTCTTTTTTTCTTGTTTACCACCTCAATGTACTCATGCGGACAGTTCTCCCTTTATGCTAATTTGATTACCTTGTGAGAGCCTTTAAAAGGAGCAGGTGAGGGTCTATTGTGGAGAAGTCCATTCCTTATCTCAATAAATGTATTTCTAAGTTTATCTGTTGTTTTTAGACATCCGAATGTAGACGCACCAAAGCTTGTGTGGTATTAAGTGTTACACACACAAAGTAACAGCAACACATTGGTTTCACAATCCTGAATTCTTCAGTGATTGAATAGCATGTTTTCTTCGTTAATTTTATTGGAAAGGGAAAATATTCTTTCATGTGGCATCATTGCTTCGCCTATTGACCTATGGGGGGGAAACTTAGTCCTATGGAAAGCTTCCATTCTTTCATATCAGTTGTGATTGGTAACACTGGGTTGTATATTGTTCATGGACCCTTCTAGAAATGCAATGATGTTTGAGATCACGATAGATAACAGACGATACAATATATCCATACCCATGAAAATGTTCCTTAATGGTTAATAAATGAACTGATTAAACCAAAAGTTCCATGCACAAAGTAATTACACGTATGTAAACTGTACATTTAATCAAGAAAGACACATTTTTAAGAACTGGGCATCATTATCTGCATCTAATTAACCTTTTAAAAATTAGAATTTTGACATTTTGTACTTGAGTTCAAAACACTGAAATTCCTAATCACCGAATTTTCTCATTATAATAAAATGTTAGGGCATTTCCTAACTAATATTCTCTTATATTCATTGGAAAAGAACTTTTAGAATCTAGTTCTTCATTTCTAAAAATTATAAGCATGAGAGTTTCACAGTAAAAAAATGAGAGGGCTTGAACAAATGTTTCTAGGTTCTGAACAAGCTCTTTTCTTAGTATCTTTTATCTTTTTAGAAACTTTTCAATGACTTTAATACCTTTTGAGTTAAGAGAGTCTTCATACTGTTCAGAGAGAAAAATTCTCATGC